>BMAW01114579.1:30572-84287 GCA_019974015.1 Nephila pilipes | reverse complement strand
ATATATATATACTCTCTTTCTCTATATATATACACTGGTTATCATAAATTAAGGAAAATCACAAAATAGCCATAACTCTTTTAAAAATAAGCAAACCGTGCAAATTGCATATGTTGACCACTAAGTAGCTGAGTAAAATTGTATGCAAATTGGTGACGCTACTCGAAAGCGTCATCTGCCCTGGAGCATAAGGGAAGTCAAGTTTGAAGCACAAATTTTGCAATGATTGCGGTGAAAATCCTGAAGTGTAAATTCACATGTGGCATGACCTCTAGGCATCATTTGCCTGAAGAACTACGATGAGCCATCAGGAGACTAAATGACAGGGCAAGTCATCAGAAGTGGCCAGATGGCTAAATGTGAGTCAATGGTTCATGGTGGAGGCAATTTCAAACCACAGATTCGGCATCTGGAGGTTCTGATCAGACGGCCAGCTGTTACGACCAGTGCCGATGACTGTCTTTGACGGTAAGTGCACGCAGGAGCCAGAACCGCTACTCCGACATCTTAGATCCTCTCTTGCTGCAGCCGGAGGTTGGTGTCAGCGTCAGCTGGCGCAGAAGGCTGAGGTGGTCTGTATGCAGAGACGACAGCCGTGCCGCTCATCACGCCATAGGAGACCGTTTGCAGTGGGCCAACAACATGTCACTGGACGTCATATCAATGGAGGCCTGTTCTCTTTACGAGATGAGTCGGAGTTTAGTCTAAGAAAGTGACAGTAGACGTTGACATTATGGAAGAACTGGGACCCGTATCATCCATCAAACATCCGTGAAAGGGTATGTTGCATACGGAAGAGGCAGTCTGTGTTTGGGGAGGCATATCCTTAGGAGCACAGCAGACCTCCATGTCAATGCTTTCAAGGAGCCGTGAATGCTCTCGTTATCGAAGTGTAACATCCTTGATGCTTATGTGCGCCCTTATGCAGGGCGATTGGTGGTGCTTCCTGTTACAGGATGTGCAAGACCACTGGGCTCGCATTGTTGATGATTATCTTCAACAGGAAACAATTACTTGCATGGTGGCCAGCTCCCGGACTTGAATCCTATCGAGCTTTTGGGATGCTCTAGGGAGGCATCCTGCCATCATCCGCCCCTCAGACCCTTGCCGCGCTTGCATCTGCTGAAACTAGTAAGCTCCTTCCCTATTGAACTGATAGGCCACATGGTGAAGCATCACACATCGCTGTTTGTGCTGTGTGCTAGAACAAGTATTCCATATTAAAGTGCTTTTCTGGCCAAGCCATCGTGCTTCCAATTTGTTTATTTTATACATGTGCTAATTTCTATACCTGTGTCTGATAATTTCTTTTGTATTTGTTAATACCTTACTATGTATATTGTGGGTAAGTTTCATAAAATTCCATGTAATTTCTTGAGTTATCACTTGAGATTTTGTAGAATTTTCCTTAATTTGCAGTAACCAGTGTATATATACTCTCTATCTAAAAACGAACCAAAGAAGGAGTTTTTGATTGTAATATAATTTCGTATACAAAGACATTGGACCAAACATGAAAATGATAAATTTGGCGTGTTAATATGAATAGACCTTGGGAGCTACAGCGCTCTCAGCAGGTGTATATCTATAAAACTATTTCAATCGGTAGTTACATTATATATATATATATATATATATATATATATATATATATATATATATGCATTGCGTATTATTGAAACATTGGTCAAAATACTTTTTTTATGCTTTATTCATCATATGCTTTATTCATCATATTTTCCTAATAACTCATTCAATTATTGAATGGGAAAATTATTGTCACAACGATATACCACTTATGATTTATTGAAAATTCCTTTATTTCAGGTTATGTTAATGCAGAAAACTGTTCATCATTTTTTTTTCTGGACGTGTTGGAAGATAAATTATGTTAACAAAGGCTTTTGATCAAGAGAAATTTTGATGATTATCTCTAGACACAGGAAAGGTTTTTTTCCAAATATGACGTCACGAACCGAAGAGAAAGAGCTTTGTTAAGGTCACCGTGAAATAGATGATAAAGCAAAGTTAAAGAACGAAAATCGTAAATCTTGCACAAGTAATTACATTGGAAGCAGTAGTAACGAAAATAATTTAAAATTATTTCTTTTTTGTGAGTGTGATGGCAATAAGTACAAAAGTACTACTGAAAGAATGTTTAATTGTGTTGTCTTAATAAGGATTACTATTTGCTCTATTGTATCTCAATAAATGGCAAAAATATTAATGACTCTTGTATTTTTCATGCACGTATTTCAATTTTATGTTTTTAGGAATGAAATGTAGAAACTATGAAATGAAAAATTAGTACTAATTTATTGTTTCTACAAAATTATCCGCAAGTCTTATTTTTAAATTTTTGAGAAAAATTAAAAAGATTATAGGTTTGTGATACAATTATATATTGATGACAAAATTGATAAATTTTGACGGAATTCAACTCCTAATCCATCATTATTCATTATGAGGAATAATGGGGCCTATTATATTAAATGGAAAGGGATTCAGTCTTCACGTTGTATAGTGAAGAAGTTGGGAGAGGGAGGTGCCATTTCAAGCATTACTCTAGGAGGACACAAGCGTTACTCTGATGGGAATATAAATTACGAGGTTTACCTCAATGGCCTTTTTAAAGTGACAATAATAAAAGAAAAAGTTACTTTTATTTATCTCGTTCCACTAGACCAAATTATTTTAAAATAATAATAATAATCCATTCCTTTAATCCCATTGAATAATGTTTTTTTATTCGTTCTAAATGAAGGGTATCGAGATAATAATCGTCAAATGTTCATGGGAACCGTTACATCTGAAAAACTTTTACTAGTCGTCTGGTGTAATCATAGGCTAGAAAGGTTTCTTTTTTATTGATAATTTTATGAAGCCAGACATCTGATAAACTATTGATGGTCTTTTTCATTAATCATTGATACATACTCCTCTTTCCTACTCAGTTTTAATTTTTATGTAAGCAAAGATGAGGATGGTATTGAAAGGAGAATATTTATCACTATACTTTGTTGCTATGTATTTATCGTCTAATACTATATATTAAATTTAGAATTATATTATTTGCAACAAAATACAGTTCTTTTATAAAGTATTGCACTTAAATGTTTTGAACGTAAAATAAAAGAATATTTGCTTAATACACGCATTGTAGTTCATAGTATTACTTTTACAGTATTCATAGAATTAGAATTTAATAAATGCAGGAAAATACTTTTTTAATATCTTATGTTTTTCAACAATTTATAAGATCAAATTCAATCTTTTGAATAATTTAACGTGTTATCATGCTGTTTTAAGGATTTGAATCTATGTTTATAAATAGTTGTTACAAAGTATTAAAAATATGTATGAAAAAAATATTATTCCATTTAAAATGGCATTTATTGATTCATTTTTCAAGCTTAATTAGAACTATTACCTTCTAAGCCTGTTCCGAAAAATATCGGAATGAATAAGTTGAGGGAATTAACTTTTTTTGTAAAAAAATCAAGCAAAAATAAATTTGTGCAAGGAAAAAAAATCCTTTATTGTAGTTATATAGAACGAGGTTCAGATTTAATAAATGAGAAAATTTTGTTATTTATAAGCCACGAGCTTTTGAAAAGAATGGTTATATGACGTTTTAAGCAAAATGTAATTATATATCTTTCCTTTTTTTTATCTTCTCTACAAAATTTCTGTTTCTGACACATTCATATAAATTAGCTCGTCAGACAGGCTTTGTTTTATTTCCCTTCACATCGTATGTATGTATTGTTTTTTCTCTCGAAAATACAGTACAGCCAAAGAAAATGTGATTAATGTTAATATAGATCATTATCAATCACGTTTTCTGTTGAAAAGGTTTTTGCTCTGAAATCTCTCTCTCTTTCTCTTAAAGCATTTACACCGATCTCGAACAAACATTGATTTATTGTTTATACGAATGTTTCACATTCACATAATCTCGGTCTGAAAATTCCATGAAACATTTTTCATAAGATAAAGTTCAAAACCAATAGTATAGCTAATGAATTTCTTTAAACAAAATAATAATGAATACTAATTTTATGAAAAAGCTTAAATTAATTTTCAAAAAGAAGGTATTTATTTGAATTAACAACAATCGATGTTGTCATATAATATGACGTCATTTAGTTGTCTGTGACGTAGTTTATTGGAAACTGTCAAAAAATAATAGCCGAGAACACACGTTTAAGTGCCAAATACTGATCTAGAGTTGGTAACTTACGCTCTAAACTTCTCTTCATGATATAGGAGGACACTGAGGTCTGTTTTGATTTTACACAATCATTTCTTAAAATTATTTCGAAAGATTATTTTTGTTTGAACAAATAATGATATTTGTTACTCAGGATCATATCAGTCTTTCAATGACTCCATGTATTAATCTGTTTTAACAATTAGTTTCCTCATTTTCGCAAATTATTTAGAAAATACCCAAAATCCCTTTCGGCTTAATTGTCAAAGGCACTTCGACTTATTGAAATATTTTACCTTGTGTTTGGAATACTATGTCCCAAGAGGATATTTATTTCCTAGAAATTCTAACCAACCAACAAATCAGCACCGAAGAAAAAAAGCACAGAAAGATTACTGAAGGATTAAGAGTTCGAATCACCAGCGTCACTCAAAGTCAACCGACATCCTCTTCGCTACGGGATTGAGAAACCACCCGCCAAAGCGGTGGGAAATATCTTAATGCCAAAAAAAGATATTTTTTTTCATCCAATGATAATATAAGCGTGTTTTTTAAGTAAGTACCATTTTGATATTTAAAAAAAAAGTGCAATTTTTTTCTATTTTATTTTTATTTGAAAACTTGTACCTTAACTACTTTTCAACATACAATTACCTCCTCTATTAAAGCACGTATCATAATGCACAACCATCTTCAATCCTCACAGAAATCTGTATCCTGATAGGCTAACCACTACAGCATGCCGTTTTCATCATTATCATGGCTCTGACCGCTTAAATTCTTTTTCAAGTAAAGAAACTAGTGGTAGTCACAAGAATTTACTGATGAGAATCATGTAATTTGAGGTGATGAGATCCCAGGTTTGATGAACCATAGGGGAAAAATCATGGTCATGCAACAAAACAATTTTTTTTACTGAGTTTGGAATGACTTTTGTTTTGTACTTCTCGACTTAATTTAGTTAAGCAGTCACAATATGCTAGGGAATTTATTGTGTCAACTCGAGGCAAAAAGTCCTCAAGCAACACCCCATGCCTTTCCCAAAACACAGTGCACATGATTATGCGTGTTGAAATTGTTTGTTTGAACTTCACTCTTTTGGGTGATATTGAATGCCTCTATCCTCATCATTAGATGCTTTTATCCGTTCCACCCCCCCATTCCATCGTTCAAAGTGTTTTCTCTATGCACTTTATTTATTTCTTGAAGAATTTTGGTAGCTTTCATGTCTTTCGTTTGCAGAAAACGAATCGCTGAGTATTTCATAGTCAGTGGCCTTTTCTATTTTGTGTGGCATTTTAAATGTGCACAAACAAGCGTAAACTCGAAGAAATCTTTCCATGCTGGCTTCTGTGATTAACCAACAGATATAGGTACTCAGTTCACATGAATGGAATGGTGAAAGTATCGCTTCAGTATCGCTGCCATATTTAAAAGTGGTGCTCATTTAAAAACATGCCGAATATAAAAATGCCACTTTCTGCGATTTTACTCAGTGTAATTCTTGGTTCCTACGCTTTCAAATTCCCTCTTCTGTAAATATTTCTCCCAAACTCCCTAAGATAAATTATTTAGTCTAATCAAATCGAATTCTGATTTCCTTAAATAGGATTTCAAGGAGCGTCTTACACATGTTAATGGGTTTTCGTAATACGAAAAGTTTTACAGTTTTTAGCAGTTCTTTTATTATTTAAATTAAATAAATATTTTAATTTTAGTTATTGGAACTTACAAATTAAACAATGAGAAGACTTTTTTTTCTTATTTTGTGATTTATAGCTTTATTTTATATAATGACTACATATGTGCAAATCAACTACATAAGATTGTTACTGTAACGAATAAATTTATTTTTTGCACTTTTGGGAAAATCGAATATTTACATGAATAAATTTATATTATAAATCACCATAAATATTAACTCAAAATACTTTTTGATAAACTATTTAATATTACTTATTAATTTGGTCTTTTAATGATTTTATAATCTACTTTAACAGTTTTAATATACTTTAACAGTTGTTTTTTTTCCATTTCAACTAGTAATTGAGAAAATAACAAACTATTGTTGATAGTTCAATAAGTTCTTAAAATATTTCTAATTTTGAAGCTTTAGTTACAAACTAATGTGTAATGGGTTCTCCCACACATTTTCCTCTTGAACTAATCTTATGAGATTCTCTATGAAGTTATTTGATTTGAGAACTTCAACTTGTGAAACAATTGCGACTTAATGTAAATTAGCAATTGTTATATTTATTGAAGTATTGTGAATAAGAAAGAGATCAGCCATGTTTGTAAACAACGAAAAGTTTGAAGTTAAGGGAGCAATTTGTGCACATGACACTAAATGTTAGATGATTAATCGGTCGTCGAATAGATGAGACTGGAATTGGATCCACAATACTAATTCCTTACTCGAATCCTATTTTGAAGTCATTAGATAAGTAGAATTGTCCCTTTATCTTTAGTTTTTTTTTACTTAACAAGAAAGCTTTCCGCTCCATATTCTTAATAATATGTGATTTCTGAATCATTCTAAGAATAGAATGGTATGTCTGCAGCAAAAGAACACTGAGAAATTTCTTCGATTCCACTGCAATTTTGTTTTATTATTTCTCCCATTAAAATCGCTAAGCAAGAAAACAGACACCATTAGGAAATCACGGAGGGAAGCGAAGACCAATTTCTACAACACAGACAAATGAAAGAGACATAATACGAAATTTTAAAAAATCACTGGGAAAATTCACTAGCAGCAAGTTTCTTTAAGAATTCCTATAACATAATCTCAAAGGTATTAGACATAATGTAAGACTATTTCGCAATTTCTGTTAAATTAATAATAACATCAAATTGAAATTGTAAAATCTATGTCACAGTGCTACCGCTTTTCTGAAATAGTTTCGTTACATTCAAAGAGAAAATCTGGAAGCTCTGGAAAAATTTCAGAATATTTATGCACGTTTAAAATACGCTCTCCATTACTTTTTAATCCCTGCAGAAATATCTTTTAGAAGTATTTCTATTTGAATGAAAGAAGTTATATTTAAATAAAGTAGTTCGAATTATCTCTATGTCAGGAAATACCAAATTTCAAACTTATCACTACAACGTATTTTATAGAGGAGTACAAGTAATAACCCTATTTTAATTGAATTGATGATAAAAATATATATAATATAAAATCGCATAATAGTAATTGTATCAAGAAAACCATTACTAATTGGCCTGTATAAGTGATAATGGATTCGTACATGTTAAAAATAGAGTCGAAATGACTGTAAAAGTCATACGCAATAGATCAAATACTGTACAATGCCAAACACGATGAAACAGAAATTTTTATTTTTATGCAATATAAATGGATTGTATGTTATGATATTTAAGTACGAACAAAAGTTATTTAACTATATCGATGGTAATTGCAATCGAAATACTCTCTCTCTAATTTAATTATTAATTATCTTAACAATTTAGAGAATAATCAAAACAACTGCAACATTTTTTAGTTCTTTTTGAAACGGATCTTTTTTTATATACTTTCTTGATTTTGTCAAAGAAACTGTTACTAAGAAATATAAATAATGATTGCATCCCCAAAAGTTTTTATAAAATTATCGAAACTAGTAACACCTATTCTTCGATTTTGTTCGATCTATGCTACTCACGACCATCCACATTTACGAACGCAAAAAATACATAAATAAATAAAAATCACCCATGTGGTGCCTGGGTATGAAAGAATAGTCCTACTGTAGCTCGTGCATTTCATAAGAGGTGACTAAAATGGGTACCCAGTGCCTGAGAACTTAGCCGGACATGCGGTCCATGATGATATCAGGGGACCGCAGGGGATTGCCTTCTTTAGGTAGGTATGGGCTTCATGACCCTTAGGAACCCTAGTGATCTTTTTCTTTCCCATGGGGTTTACTATTTTTGATAAAAAATGGGTGATGTACCACGGGATACCCTAGTGATCCTTCTCTATTTTCAAACCTCCTTGTCAGCCAATTTTTCTTCGTAGTTTTTTTTCACGTCTGTATCACATCTTCATATTTACATCTCGCATCTTACATCAGCCAATTTATCTCAGGCCGCATGGTCACATCTGGCTTTTACCTCATTAAAAATACTACCACTCACTCATTCAAACGTCTAGATCACAGTTACACCTTGTTTGGCGCAGAGGCGCTACATCTGGTTCTTGCACCATTAAACTCCACCATCACTCATACAAATAAAAATAGTAAATTAATAAAGATAACTTCAAAGGTAGGAAGAAGTTTCATTAAAGGAAGTTAACTACTTTTTTCACATATGCACGAATATGAATTGAATTTTTGTGTTTTATGTACAATTTCTAAAAGTAATCTGAAGGAAAAGAATACGAGGATTGTTCAAAATATACCTAGGCTAAGAATAGGAAATGAGAATGAGACAACTCACTGCAGTATTGTTCAGTGATCGTTAATCCAATTTCTCTTTTCTAAAGAAGTCCATGATTATGACGAACATCGTATCTCAAATGATATTCGCTACAACTTTTCTGGTCGATGAGTACACCTTTTGTAAGACTTATTCACGGGTAGCAAGCTGTTATTTTGATTGTTGCTTCGTTTTCAATGTATGAGGATGAATCCAGGTCCTAGTCTTGATGCCATTAAGGACCCGCTGTATAGCCGGGGCAAATTACATCTGTTGGGGCCCAAAGTCCTCCCACTGGTGTGGCGTGGAAGTTAGGAGAGGGTTGGTGCTAGCTCAGATGTCGACTTCGTCACTTGACTGAGACTCAAATTACGGGGTCCGGAGGACTTTCAGCTGGCCCCGATAGATTTAACGTACATCAGCCCCGGCTACAGGGCGGGTCTTTAATGGCATGAAGACTCGATTCTACGACTCGACGAAAACAGTTGGCCGCGAGTCCACTGCCATAACCACTAGGCTACCGAGGTCAGAGGTTTATGACTTAAGAGTCAAATCTGGATATGCTGCAACTAATAATATATCTCGGTGATAGAACAGTTAGAAAAAATAGAAAAAAGTAGTTGACAAGAAGATGGGCCGAAAATGGAGATGGATTGTTAGAGTATTCAGGAGGCGCATCACACATGTTTACCAAAGACAATAAACCCCGTGAGAGAGAAAGGGATTACAAAACTCTGTTTCACCTTAACTTGGAAGTACTGGAAAAGGAAGAAAATGTACCAATCCGCTTGAAAGATAGTTCTATCTCGTTTTGAAATTTAAAATAAGAAAATGCCTAGAAATTTATTAAAAAGTGTCATACATTATAAATCTTATGATTTTAAGGATATATTTCAAGTTAAAAACATGTTTAGGCCATTTATTTTTTTAACCTAAGCGAATGAATGTAGTTGAAACAGTGACGGGATAGATTTCCAATTTGGCTGGAAATCAGTTTTCAAGGTAACATTTCCGGCAAGTTTGCTACGAGTTCACGCCAATTCTTGCCATTTGCTTTGCGTCTCTGCTATCGTTCATACTTATAATTCTTATCTCTCGCGCTATTTTTTTCGTTTTTGTTTGGCATTCTAAATATGGCTGAAGAAGGAATGTCATCGACCATGTTGTTTACATGATCAAAGAGAGGAAATCAATCTTAATAGGGGCTCCGGAGAAACACATTGCATGTTTATTCTCGCCATCGAGAAGAAAACAAAGAATCTGTCGTCGAGATCGTTGAAAAGGTTTCTCAACTAAAGAATAGTTCTAAAAGAATAAATTATTTAGTTTGAAAAAAAAAGACGATATTTAACTCTCCCGGAAAAAAACAACAACGACCTGATGCCATAGGAAAGTGTAATAGGTCGATAAAGTGTAATGACTTTACATTGTCATGCATTCGAGGAAAATTTCATTTTTTTTTGCAGAAATGAGATTACTACACTAGACAAAGTTCTGAAAGAATTGAAAGATGATACTGATATTTTTTGAGAAACATACGCTTTATTATCTTGTATAGGATACTGAAAGACATGGGATTTTCATTTGAGAAAAGGGAAAGACAGGCTGTGATTCTTAAAAGACAAGGCATCGTTTTATGGCGCAGATATTATTTGAGAAAAATTAGGGGGTTAAAGAAAGAAAATGCGTCAATATGCTATTTGGATGAGACCTGAGTGAATGAAGGACATTCTCAAAGTCGAGTGTGGGAAGACACAAAAATTAAAAGTAGTTATGAAGTCTCTTCTAATTTAACAGTAGGTCTGATTGTATCTAAATGCTAAGGAAGGAGATGTCACTAATATTTATATAAGATGTTGGTTTGGTATTTTGAATTACCTTATGTATTTAAGTATTTGAAATATGATTAATAATGCAAGCGATTTCTATTACTGATTCATACATGGAGATAAGCACATTGGAATAATACATTGGAGAATAAGCTTGACAATACATTGGATAATACATTGGAGATAAGCTTGACAATGGATTGGATGAAGCTATAAAACATAACAGAAATTTTTGTTTTATTAGCGGGTGTTATAAATGAGCTAATAGAATTAATGATGCATACTTATAAAAAAAATTTCTCGAAGGCAATTTTTCTTTCCACGCGAAATTCAGCGAATTGGTTATTAGTCAACCCCTTCTCTTCAACCAAGTTTTTATGGCAACGGCTGTGAATCACCTATCTTAGCTTTATCAGTGTAGCCAAGTTAAGGTGAAACAGAGTATAGTGTACCGTATTTACCTAAAGAAGGTAATCCACTGAATTCGTAGGGCGTCATACTCAGAACGATCAATAGACAGTACTGCATTTCCCATTCCTAGTACTTATAGATTATTCATTGGTACTTATAGATCCACCTCGTAATAGTACACAAGTTAAAATAGTATGATTTTCTTATATTGAATTTAATGTTATTAATTGCTATACAAAGCATATTTCATTTTTACTGTGATAAGTGTCCAAATGAAACACTAAAAAACTTTTAGAAAAGAGCCTCACATTTCAGAAAGGTTAACCTTATGAACATTATATCTGAAAGATAAAGACAATGAATTAATTAATATTTAATTCAAAAATTCAAGATTCAAATTTTTTTAACGAAAATATATATTTAACTTGATTAAAGTATTAAATAAATTTTCTAAAACTAATTTGTTGTAAATATATAAGGATATGTAAATTATAAGGATAAATTATAAGGATTGTTGTAAATTATAAGGATATGAGTTCTTAGCTGTAATGTATCCATTTTATGTCATGTATTCAAGTATTTATAGTTTAAAATTCTAAAATTGAAGCTGGCATTCATCATTATTATGAAGTAAGAATTTCGCAAATTAATGAATGGTAAAAATAAATTATTTTAATAAAAATTAATTGAAACTTTAATTTGAGTCATATATTATAATGAGTATAAGTAATTGCTGAAAACAAAAATTAATTATTTAGCCGTAAATTCTCAAAAAGGTTGTTGCAATATAAATAAAATTTTAATTAAAATATATTAAGACTCTTTATAGAAAGCTTTTGAAATTCAACATCAATATCGTAGTCATCTGTATAATTATTAAAGAATTCTTTTTTAAAAAAGTGCTCAACAAGGAAGAATCTTTTCAATATTTACTGCTCCTAATTTAAGAATAATGCATCTTTTTGATATTCATTGAGCTTAATTACCCTTTCGTTAATTAATATCTAAGGAATATAAATGATGCGATGTCTTGAATGTATCATATTGCACAAAAACACTTTTTGCACATGCCTGAAAACGCCCTCTCCCCCCCTTTCAATAATTTCTTTAAGGAGACATTTAAGATATCTTCCGACTATTAAATACTTCTCATTTCATAGGCTAAGATAATTTTTAAATTCTATTCTATAATTCAATTTTTAATTTCTGCAAAACAGTTAACAAGAGGCTATTACCCATTGCTATCATTAGTACTTATTCCTAATGCTTGTTACTTATAGCTTGTTGATGCATGATTTAAAATAAAAATATTGTTCCTCGTCAGAAGATTTTAATTTAGTAAACATTATTCGTATTTAATTTGGATTAGAATACTTTTAATATAATTCCTAGCATAAATTTTTAAAAGTCACTGTTAAAAATTTAGATTTTCTTATATTTCTGATTAGAAAATGAAACAGCAAGCGAGAGAACAAATGGAAGTAATTTATGAGATCACAAATTATTCTCTGTTTACCAAATATTAGTGACAAAGCTTGAAAATTGCTAATTGAGGAATTCTGCAATTGCTTAACATAAAAAAGTATACATATCTGGTATTTAATTTCTCTTAGAATGCTTTCAACATAAACTTTTGCAGAAATATTTTAAAGTCGTTGTTAAAAGTACTAATTTTTTTTCATATATTTTGGTTTCAGAATGAAAGAATAAGCGGGAGAAATATTTAAATGCAATAAATTCACTAATCATTTATACAAAACTAAAATGTTTGATAATTTGTAAGTAATTGATAATAAACTAAAATGATACAAAATTAAATGCACTTGATACAAAAATAAAATGTTCAAAAGAACATAGTGAGAGAATTATATTTATATTATTATATTAGTAATAATTAGAAATTACACTAGTAAAACTGTAACTAATTACTATTCTATTTTTATATAAAAAGAGACCCGTTTTATAAAGTTTTTATGCTTTTTTTTGCTGTATTCAATGTCAACTCTCGCCTGTAGAGGGCATCTTGTAAGGGGTGAATGTAAAATGTCACTCACACAGCCCTCTCAGTGTCAGCGAGCGAGTTGATACACTGAGTAAGGATCGCATAAAGTTGTAATTGTTATAGAACCAGGTATGTTCTTTGTCTGATGATTGAAGACAAAAGTAATGCAAAAATAAATTAATAGTAGACAACAATTAAAAATTTATTAGCAAAAAGTTCATTATGAAGAAAATTAAGAGGAAATCTTTCCTTATTCAGAAGCGGGATTACGCAAACACGGACTAAAAATTAACTGAAATAACGGAAAAAAGTAAATAATTTTCGTTTCCTCTTATGTATGTGCTGAGAAATGATTTATTTTTAATAACAAAGCGTATGTTAAGATATGCTGTTGTGATATGTTGTTACTCTCAAAAGACGTAAAAACTATTTAGTCGAATTGGCATTTGAACTAGGTGAAAATATCCTTTCAAACGCTACTAATCCAGAAATAAGAGCTATCATAATTAATAACGAATACCGCGAAGAAAGTTTCGCGAATGGAATTTACGAAAGGATGACTAAAGACTGAGTTAAGAGGAGGTGAAAAGAAGAAAGGGATAGGTAAAGGCAACAAGAATCGAAAGATAGAGACCAGAAAAAGTGATAACGAGAGACAATTTGAATTAGAGAAATTAAGAATGGAAATAAATAGAAAAAACGAAGTCCTAAACGTGAGCTGCAAGCGATATTATCGTATCAGAAATAAATAAGAGTCCTTTTGAACTGTGAAATCTTGTACAAGAATTCGATTTAAAAATGGCGCCATATCTTCATTTTCAATTTTATTCGAAAGGCAAAGCCAAAGGAGTTGGGCTTAAGGAAAAAGATTATGTTAGTCACCTGTTAGGACTCTTATCCTTCGAAATTACTCAGTCAATCGCTAGGAAATCACAAGAAGAAGCGAATGAATATAGATATGTTAAAAAATTATTGTTAAAGCGATTTATATTTGATGCTGAAACGTTTGGGAAACATTTATTAATCGTGTTAGATATTCAAAAGATACACGGGCAGATTTCATATTTGAATTATGTAATTATTTTAACGAATAATTAACAGGGTTAAAAATAAACGTTTTCGATTTTTTAAGGGAATTAATTATCATAGATTATTTGAAAAAACTTTTGTCCCAAATTTTATGGGGGAGTATTTTATTGATTCTTGGTCAAAGCTTACAAAAGCAAACGAATTAGCAGAAAAGTTAGAAGAATTAGAAAGCGTTTGAAATGACTTTAAAACTGGCGAAAATAAAAACCTCAAGTTTGGAAATTATCGCATTGATCCAAAAAATTATTAACGAACAAAATGACAAGTATATTCGTGTCTAATAAATAGGTAGAGATAAATCCAATAAACCGTACATTTAATAGATGCTTGAGACTTGCATTTATAAATGACCATAGGGTCATGTCTCTGCTTGATACAGAATCTTCAAGTTGTTTACTTAAAAAATCAGTAGCCTTTAACTTAGGACTAAAACTTTACCTTTCAAGAGAGGTATCTATTCTTTTGGTAATCAGTTAAGCCTAGTCGCTCAAAGTTTAGGTGTGACAGTAGTAGATATTCAGATCGAGGATGTTATAGGCAGGGATATTTAATATGTTTTAATCGTCCCAGATTCAATTCAAACAATGGATTTATTGCTTAGACGTCCCTTTTTAGACCGACCATACATTGCTTATGAAAGGGAATTATACATTGGATATGTGGAGGATTACTCATTTATAAATTATGATTCCATTGAAAAGATGCTAAGTATTAAATAGAGAGTATCTGAAACTTCTTCGTGTCAACTTCCTAAAGTAAGGGGAAAACAAGAAAATACCAAGCAAAATTGAAAAAAAAAATGATATAATTTTTGAAGAAACAAGAGGAAAGCGAAAATGTCACTAGAAACGATTTCATTCTCAACATGATGAGCTTGATTCCGAATTGGAAAATAAAAATAAAGAATTAGCAAAAATTCAAGAAGAAAATGGGAAGTTAACAAAAATCATACAGCGGACCAACGTACGATTAACGGAGAAAATGAAGAAGTATTAGTTCTAGAAAGCAACTTAATTCCAAGAAAAAAGAAAATTCTAATATGTTTTTTCAATTAGAAAACTAAAGAATAGAGACTGAACCTTAAATTAAAAGAAAGAAGAAATGAAGATTTTAATACAAGTGGAAGAACAAAACTGTTGAAGATTCAACTGGAAGAAATATCAAGAAAAAAAGTATAACAAAAGAAAAGAGGAAGATTGTAAGAGAAGAGAATCACGAAAAAAAAAAGAATGAAAGAAAATGCCCTGCGGAAATACAAATACAGAAAGAAAATTAAAAGGATACAAATGAAGAATACAACAAATAACGCAAGAAGAAAATGAAATAAAAGATAAGTGCCAATGTAAGGCAAGAGATTTTTCCCGGAGGTAGGAAAAACAGTAATTCGATTTGAACGAACTGCTGCAAGATTCTCAAGCACGGAGAAAAGGTCTTCATAAGACAAAATTTAGATACCATAGTAAAAATTCATCTTATTACACAAAAGTTTTAAAGAAAGTCGTTCAATCCCCACCACAAAAACAAGACTTTTTCAGAGACGAGACAATTTTACTACAACCAGAAAAGAGCATTAAGACTAATACACTACGCGACAAAGAAAATGCAACACCGAGAAGGAGTGGTCAGAAAGTGATAAAACTTTGCAAAGAGAGAGAAACAGCAAAAAATAATAAAATATTTTTATTTCAAAATTATATGCATAATATAACTAGAACGAAAACAGTGTCAGATCCATAGGTTGTGCGATCATCTTGGACGGCGATACACGAAACAACACGTCTAGATACAGGGTCAATAAGAGCACGGATGGCGTTCAAAGGGATGGCTATCAAATCCCTGTCAACCATTATCCACAGCTCGTCTTCTGAACGCAGCAGTGACAGGGTCTGTAGATGGCCTCCAATAACATCCCAAATGTGTTAAATTGGTGAGAAATCAGAAGACAACGATGGCCAGGGAAGCATTTGTACATCTTGCATTTGTACATTGGCTAATACAAGCAGTGGGCGGCTGGGAATTATTCTGCTAATAAATGGTATTGAGCACTCCTTGAATTTAGAGGAGTGTCATTGGCCACAACACATTATCCACATATCGTTGAGCCATCCTAATGGCGCGAATATGAACTGACCTGGACCTGGAATCATACGCAATTACGCTCCAAACCATAATGCCTCGTTGACGTGTAGTGGGGCATTCCACAATTGCTGCCGGAATGGATCTGTCTCCACGTCGACACCACAATCATATGCATTAACAATCCTTGGAGAAACAGAAGTGTGACTCATCTGAGAACATGAGTCAGTGCCATTCCATCATCCGCATCGCTCGATCTTGGCATCATAGCAGACGTTGGCGTCTATGTTGTGGGGTCAATGGCAGTTTTCTTAATGGATGCCATGAGTGCAGGGCACTAGCAACCAAACGACGGGAAATAATTCTGGTCGATATGATAATATCCAGGGTGCCTTGAACATGCTGAAGAATGAAGGTAGAAGTGGCTTCTGAGTCCGCCACCATTTGTGGCGGATATGTTGATCCATGCGTGTTGATGTCACTTTGGTGGTACCGGTACCCCTTAAAACTTCCCACATTTCTTTGTTCCAACCATCTTCGTCTCAGTCGGTGCACTGCGGACGCGTCCAGGTGTGTGTCAGCTGAGATTTGCCGTATGGACCAACATGCCCTTCTCAGTCCGATCACCATACACCTCGTAAAATCGTCTGTTTACTGGAACTACCTCCTTTAACGACGACATGGCATTCTGTGCTGTTACACACGTCCTCTAAGGCAAGACAAATTTTCTGCGATGATTTCCCTATCAGAAAAAAACGACAGGAAAATTAAATTTCTGCTGGTTCCTTCCCTTATATTTTCTTCACCGTGCGCTGGAGAGCTACAACTTTAATATCATTCGTATAAATCGGTAACGTAAGTCTACCATAAAATGTGTATAATTTTCTGGTCACCCCTTCTTGGTGTTGCATTTTCAGTGTCGCTAAGTGTAAAGGCCACCGTGAACTACTTTTGACTCGGGGTGTGTGTTAGTTTTGCAGGCAAAAGATCAAGTGTCTCCTCACTTCAGAAATTAATGATCGGATGGACACCTATAGCTACCAAGTGAAGAACGTGTCAAGAGCTTACAACATTTGTGGTTTTGGTAACAGAAGGAAATAAATCACAGTTGAAAATTGTAAAGTAATCACCAAATAGGTGAGAAAATTGTTTTTATTTTTTTATTTAACCAGAAACTGATAAGAAAAAGAAATTATAAAATGAAAACTAGGACTTTTTTATTATGTTTTTGTGTGCAATTCATTAACTAAATTAGTTTTTATTTGTATAAGCCTTGAAAGAATTGAGCAACCTTTATCTTAAATGGAATATTTGTTCAATTACTAATTTAAGAGAAATATTGATTCATTACTTTAAGGACTACTGATTGATTATTTTTCTTGTAATGGTTGAATATTTTGAAAGGAGATTGATTTTATTTTTAGAATAATTGACTGGATTGCATTAAGATTATGTTTTGATTAGTTATTTCTCATGGAACATTGGAAACAAGAAATGATTTATTTTGTAAGGATTTATTAAGACTCTTAGAATAGTTTTAATAATTGTGTTATGTTTTAAAGAATTCTATTTATAATTCCGAATGAATCATTTTGAGATTGTAGAGTGCGTTTTATAAGGGGCGAGTGTAAGATGTTACAGTCAGTGTGTAAGCGAGCGAGTTGTTACTCGAGAGTAAGGATCGCAAAGTAACGTGATAAGGATAGTAAAGATTAAAGTTGTTACACAACTAGGTCTGTTCTTTGTGTGCGGAATCAAGACAAAAATAATGCGAAAGTTATATTAAAAGTTAATTATTGTCAAAAGTTTATTAGAAAAAGTTTATTATTAAGAAAAGTAAGAGTGTGTTTTTCTACATTAGAAATATTCCCCAATTTCAATGCGTTATAATTCAAATTATTCAACTTTTATTCCTTAGACGAGTAATTATTTATACTTATAAGGCTTAAAAATCCATATTTACCTATTGAACTATGTTTTAAAAATTTAAATGCATTTCAGAAAACACGATAAATTCAGTTGTATAAAGGTACTTTTTTTGTTACTGAAATGTTCGATGATTTTTTTTTGACGTTAAAAATAGCTTAACATTGTTTGTTAATCTTTAATATGTGAAATAATTCATGAAATCTTTTATTTTGAAATTTGTTTCATTATTAATATCCGTCATTACATTTACATAATTGATTGGCGGAATTTTATCATTTTTTTATTTTCCGTAATTTTCTCTCTTTCACTATGTTTCTTTTAATTATTTTCGTTTTCGTTTTAAAGTGCTCATTTATTTAAAAAAAAAACTGCTGTTAATTGTATTATTCAAATGTATTATTCATTCTTCTTCATGTAAGGAATTAATTTAATCTAAATATAAGACACCGTGCAAAGATACTCGAGAATTGTTCCTGTAATGTTTGAAATATTAAGCAACGAAAAAAAATTAGATGCCGCAATGTGTTGTTCTTTTATGAAATCAAGTTTCAAATAGTTAATGAAAAATCTTTGCTTAGAATGAAAACATAATTTTAGCAATTATAACATCGAGTGCATGAGACATTTTTTAAGGATATCCTCACCTAATGTCAAAGAATCTCATTGAAACTTCGAATACATTCAATAATTTTCAATAATTTTCAATAATAATATTTCAATAATTTTCATATAAGTGTGCGACATTCTAACCCATACATCCATTTATGTCAGTATTCTTAAAATTTAGAAGTTTTCCAAGAAATACTCAATTTTTCATGTGAATACGTAAATTATAAAGATCATTTAGCATTACTATATAGAAGACGAAATATAATTCATTTTATATAAAAAAATGGAATGATTTGGGTAGAAATAAGTAGTATTATAAAATATACTTTTCTCTAAAGGATAGCTAAAGCAGAATATAAAATTAATTTTGAAGTGTTTTTTCATTGGAAAAAGTCTTTATATTAATGACTCAAATTCTTCCTACAAACTATCTTTTGAAAACTTTCAATAGACACTTAAATTTCCTCACTTATCTCAGATGAAATAAATGATTTCAGATAAGATAAAGGTTTTGATAAAAGGCTACATCTCCGGAAGTAATTTTAAAGTTTCTATATTTTTGAAAAGTATTCTCATATTGGTTTATTGGAAGTAAATATTTCCTTTATCTTGCAGAAGTGTGTCTGAAAACTTCATAGGTCACGAAATAAAGTCTTTACTGGTGAAAAATGAAACTGAATATTTACTTAATTTTGTACTGGGAAGATTATTTCTCTAAGAAAAATTATTGTATTTTAAAACTCTTCCCCCCCTATCTTATATATATTATGTTATATATGTCTTTCTGCTTTTTGTATAATTTCAATGGCCCCTAGAAAAAATATACTCTGGTGAAGAATTAAAAAAACCCTGATAATACATCATTATATTTCTCAATATTTTCGCTTCTATACGTAAGACGGTATGTGTTATACATACATGCATATATATATATAAATTCTTACACACACACACACACACACACACACACACACACACACACAATATTAATACACCACAGCAACACACAAATGCACATAATGAACAACATCCTAAGAAGCACTGGAACTTTAAATATGTATGAAAAAATGTTTTTTATGTGGAAGAAAGGTATTTATTACATTAGATTTCACGCTAAAATGAGTTCTGATAAAATTAGTAATAGTGATCCCTGGAGAACTCAATTTAATAGAATAAAAAAAAATTTCAATATCATTATTTAGTTAGTCATTAAATATTTTTAATATATACTAATTTACAATCAAGTAAAGTTTTCGCGAAAAGCAAATTTAAGTAGTCCATGTGTTTGGTCCGAAAAAGACACACAAAAAACTCGTAAATTAAGAACTGAATAATTTGCAGAACTCTACTTCATACGGTGTGAATCGAAATTTAATTCCGTTAATTAGATGTGTAACTAAATTTTTTTATTACGTGGAATACATTTCACTAACCACTTGGATAAAAATGAACTAAACAAGTTTCCAGACTTAGTATAAAGACAGAGACTTTCGCATATGACGGACAATTTTTGATTATTTAACTAAATAATTCACAAACATTCTCAGATTAGAATACATAAAAAGCATGATTCAGCTTGATGTAGATAAAATGAAGCAACTTTGTACAGTTGCGAATAAAAAACTCAAATTACAAATAAATTAATTCACGAATGAAAATATACTGGAAGTTCAGATTCAATGTTACATTCACGTCAGTTACTACAGAGGTAGTGATATTGTTGTTAATCAGATAACACATGAATAAATTTCCAGTTTACAATTGGAAAAAGTAATGTTTTTAACTTTCTCGACATAACGTTCTTCACAAAACTCAAGCGAATATGATCTAGGCATAATGCCCAAATCAGGATGAAACAGAATCTCTTTGTCAATTACCGAAAACAAAACAAACAAAAAAGCAGAATTGAGAAAATTGAGATTTATCGTTACATTGTTAACGATTCATATAATCCATTTCGAACAGTTATTATCTGTAGAAAAAGCGCAATATTCTCAAAATCAATCTCCCTTCATAACCATATCTAAGAACGAATTGATTTTTTATAATTATAAGCAACATTGTACACACATTTAAATACAGGAAAAGATGAATTAATAAAATCACTTAAAGTCTAATATTAGAAACACAAAAAAATTTAATTATGAAAATATTTAACTTTTACGGCAATTATTTCATTTATTATACCAATTATAATTTTTTTTGCATGAATCAATAGGATATTGGCGACGGACCTCGTAATTTTGAGCCTCGGTCAAGTGAAGAGTACGACATCTGAGTTGGTACTCTCTCTTCTAGCTTCCACACCTCGTCAACGGTAAGTTTTGGATCACGACAGATTTAACATGTATTAGTCCCAGCTACATGGCAGGTCAAGTAACACCTACACTCGAATCTAGGACTTTACGAAAACCACCGGCCATGAGCCCGTTACCCTGACCACTAGACTACCGCGGCCGCCCTTTTAAGATTGAACGAAAGAAATAAACAGAAGGATGTCATTTCTTTATGCATTCTATCAGAGGTATGTATTAAAATTATTTATGTAAGAACGTGAAACATGCATAAGGTGTGTCCTCATTTGTACACTCTAGAGGTGTTTAGGGGATGTACAAGTTTCGTCACTCGACCAAGGTACAAAATTATGTGATCCGTCACCATAAGCCCTTATGTTGCTTCTAGTGCGGCGTTAATAAAACCAACCAAGTTTTTAGGAAAGCTGATCAACTTGACAGTAAGTCAGTCGAACAATTTTTTTTGAAATACGAATGGATCGCGTAATCCTCCCAATATGTGGTGTGGAAATTAGGAGATTGTCGTACCAGTTCCAGATGCGTCCTCGTCATTTTACTATGATTCAAAACTGCAAGGCTCGTTTTCCATTAATCTAGTGTAGCTTCTTGTGCGATTTCTATAGAACTGGGAGAAAATCTTTGAGCTATGTTAGTCTCTCTCTCTCACAATATTTTTTATTTCGAAATACTTTTTTTATTTGAATTTATATTATAGTACGATACAAAACTCAATGAAAAACGGAAATTTTTATTTTCAACCCAATACAAACAGACTACTTATAATTATAGTTATTCATGAACAAAACCTGTTTAAGTTTCCCGTCTACCAGCCATTTGGATTTCGTGGACGTAATGTTGATCCTATGGAATTTTGACTACCTTTCTCGAATCTTTACTGATTTATGTATTTGAATACAATTAAGAGCACCTGAAAGAGCAAAAGATAATGAAGACTTCTGCAGAATTACCTTTTTTCTCCGACTTTTAAAAATATTTTTTATTCCTACTTTAATGATCCGTTTGTGAGTTTTCCGGTCTTTAAAGATATTTTAAAATATGATTAAGAATCAGAGGAAAAAAGTAATTCTTCAGAAGCCTTCATTATTTTTTGCTCTTTCAGATGCACTTTATTACATTCAAATAGATCAAATAGTAAAGAGTTTTGAGAACGGTAGTAAGAATTCCATAGGATTAACATTAAGTCCACGAAATCCAAATGGCCGGTAGATGGGAACCTTAACTCTTAACGATCCTGATGAAAATTTCAAACGGAACACTGTATTAATTATCAATAATTTTAATAAGGTAGGAGACTAATAAAAATCATAATAATATATTTATATTTCATTTTTGTTCTAAGGAGGAAATCATTTTTGTTCTAAGGAGGAAATCATTTTCTATAACTTTTTTTCATTAATTATAGTTTCAGGATCCGTTACCATACAGTAAAAAGCGATATATAATAAAAATATAAATAAGACTGTAATAAGGAATTATGCTATGAAAATCACGCTAATTTGTAAAATAACTAAACCTGTGTAAGTATTTAAATTGTCTTGTCGATTTTAAAGCACAAAAAAGAAGAAAAATATTATTCGTAAATTCCGTGATGTAGGATTAAATGAGGTGATGAATATGACATGTTACAAAAGGCATTTCATAAAAACTGAGGGTAAACCAAATAAACCTAAGAAATATATTTACAGCAAAAAATAATCCATTATTTTTCAAAATACATTTTTTCAGATAATATACAACGGTCCCATCGTTCGACTCACTATTCAAAACATAGAGAAAGGTTTTCCTGGAAGCTGTTTCAAAAAACTCTACTGAAATAACGTCTGAATATGCATTGAATTTTCTGCCATGGAGCTTCTCCTTCAAGATTGGAAACAGCCAGATATCGCTGGTGGGAGATCTGGACTGTAAGAGGGCTGTGATATGATTTTAACATTGTATTTACTAACATATTGCTCAGAAGAAGTAGCGACATGCGGGAAAGCATAAGCGTGATGTCCAATTCCCTATCAGCCATGCCGTTTTCTCGATATGCGTAGTCGCAAAATTTGCAAAACTGAGACATAATATTCACCATTCGATGCAACCAAGTTTCATCACCTATTATTATAGTCTTTGGAGAAATTTCGATAATTTGAAGCACATGTTTCCCCTCACAACAATGGTGAATTTTTGTTTGCATCTGTTCTTTAGTGAGGTGATGAAGGGACCCATTTGGAACAAACATTGCGAATTTGTAAATTGTTGCGTAGAATGTGAAATATCGACGTTTTAGAAATGTTTGTTGATGTCAATATCTCCTCCTGTGACTTTCGCCAGTTTTCTTGTAAGACTAGACACAGTGTTGACATTTCGATCATTCACATTCTGAGCACTTTCTAGTCAGCCAGACTTAGGGTTTTGCTCTGCAGACAAACGTCTTTTTTTTTAAATCACCATGCCTTCTAAAAATAGTAGACCCACCAAACTATTTGTCTCTGTATATAAACTTCTTTCATTAACTTAACTTTTTCTAGAGCTATTTTGTCCAAACGATAGCAAAATTGTATGGCACAACGCGCTTCGGTTTTTAACTTTGAATTACTCACCTCCATTTCTGCAGGACAAATAAAACTAATTCTTTAAATAAGCACGAAACTAGGGTAATAAAACCGCCTGCTTCGTTTAGTTTATTTCATGAACGTTATTTAGTGTATGAACGTTCAGTTAAACATTTTGAAAAAATCGCCTGCACTTTTATTTTTTAGTTTCGTGGTGTTACTACTAAGTAAAAAATTAACTCTCAGATCTTATGGAATGCCCTCCATACATTACCAAATTATTTTACAAAACACAATATGAAACTGATTACATTATGTAATGAAACATTCTTATAGAAACTGTGGTATATAAATAAATTAAGAAAATGTAAAATATGATGTAATATTTTGCAAATAGTATAATTAAAGCAATCACGTGACACATTTTCATTTTAATATTTTATGAGTTTTACTCAATAACCGAGGTAGGAGCGTGCCAAATTAGCGTCAACAATTTCTGTAACTGTTCCAAAATTTGTTCTGATGTCATTTTGTAATTAATAATATAAATTTACCTTTTTTGTTATTTTGAAAAATAGTTTTAGCAGAATTCGAGTTAAACGTATCCTTTCGTTACAGATGCTACATATATACAGTATTTTCTTTTCTAATTTAAAATGGAGGTTTCTAAGTAATGAATTACTACAGATGCATTTTTTATTAATAAGATACAGATAACATATAGTTGTTTTCGATTGTTTTCTAACTATTTAATCAAATATTTAACAAACTTAAAATGCGGTTCCTGGAAATATATATTTTATAATTCCGAACCATATCTTATTATCGTAGATTTGCCGTAACATATGATAGGAATATTCTACATAGAATTCAAAAACACTGAGAAATAATATTAGTTTCGAGATGCGTGATGTTTCAATGCATCATTTACAGAAATAGTTTGAAAGGCAAGTGTATTGATACATCAACTCGTCAACACATATTTCACAGATCTTAACCACATTACAAAAATGTTGAAATTCAGTCCAATGGTTCTATACACACAATTGTAAATATCTCACTACCGTTACTATTCTATGGAGTTTCATTCCATTCTTGAGATTCTTTCTTGAATGATATTACTGAAGCAATACCTTTTGGATGGGATGGAAATATCAAGCTCTTAACTTCACTTCCTCACTTTAAGATTTTAATTGAAGATCATTTGGTAAATATATCACTCTTTAAAAATTTCCGCTTTACGATTAGAAGGAGTAACCGTTCTTTGCACGGTCGAATTTTTAAAATGAAACTCATAATAATAAAGGTATAAAATTGCAAAGTCTACATTTTCATTCCAGAATATATCCATAACCAGATGTATTCAAAAATCTCAAAATGTTTGAATCCCTAATTTCATCAGTTCAAATAATTCAAGAGCACTTGCTTCGTTATTTAGTAAATAGATCAATAACCTATGCAAAACGAATAGCCATATAAGAAATCAAAAGTGTCATAAATACCATGTTAAAAAGCTGTCGTAATAAACAATGATATATACATAAATATTATGAATCAATAACATGTGAGCCAAGAAAATAAACAAATAATTTTAGCCAAGAAATAAAAAAACCCATCGCTACACTTGAGAGCAGCACACTTCATAAATAATGTCAGAAATAAATAATAAACAAAAAATAAACTAAAATTTAGTTTGAAAAAAAGAATACTTTTTTGCAATGATTTATTCGAAAAAGATTCGTAATTCTGCCACAATGAGTAAACGGTAGAACAAATAAAACAATCTCCAAAGAATTCCATGAAGAAGAAATTGTCAGATGCAAAGGTAGTTTGTGACGAATTTTATGTAATATGTATCAGAAATGTGCTTAGAACAACGATAATTTTCATTAGCGGAAAAAATAAAGAACAATTAATCGATGTTTTCTCTGTTGTTCTTTTTTTTTTTTTAAAGAAAAGAGCCAAATGTTCATTCCACATATTATATAGGTATCGTGTTTGGATTTCTGTATTGATAAATTTCTGGTTGAAGCGATTTGAATATAGAAAATAAAAATTAGAAATTTATGTTTTTCAGCAGTATTTACAAAAATCGGCTAAATAGTTTACTCGCACGAAACTAAACCTGCCTTCACTTAAAAAAAAACGTGAATTTCTCAGACAGTGCAATAATTGTAATCCTGCGGTGATTCACTCGAGATTCAGCCCAAAAATTTACCAAAAATGTATTTGATCATTGAATTTAAAACTAAAGCTAATTTTGAAAAAAAAATCGCTTCAAAGAGCACTGCATCATCACGTATAGTTTTAGCGCATCGCGTATAGGTTAAGCGTTTAGCATAACCGAGTACATGGGCCTTTCTATTTTTGAGCTGCAGTATCCGTATTGATGTAAACTCTTCCTTTTATAAATATAGATTACATGCTGACAATAGTTTTTAAAATACTACAAAATCCGATGTAGGTTATTTTAATTATTTCTTGATCGTAAACTCCAAAAATTAAAATTGTTCCTTTTTTAAAAATTTTTTTTTGTTGGTGATAGTGTACAAAAGCTGTAGATAACAATTGATTTGAAATTTTTTTTAAAGTTCTCTACAAATAAAATGTTAGGTACAAACCCAGTTGAAAGTATGTAGTAATTTTATGTCATCTTATTTTTGATTATCTGTAAAATACAAATAGATGATACAATTTCGTATTCTGTTTCAATCTGATCACAGTATTTTCGAGCAAACCTTAAATATTGAAGATTTTTAATTAAATATATATTTTGTGAAAGCAAGATCAATATTCTCCAATAAATTTATATTCCTATTATTAAGGATATTTTATAACAAAAGTAACTCCCATTAAGTAAAGAAGTAATCCAATTAAATTTAATTATGAATAAAGTGATACTTCTTGAATTAGTTTTAGTTTGATAATATTGCGCTCATAGCATAATAGTTACTGAGATTGAAACTAATTAAAAATCTATCAATCTCTACTTAAACAGTAATTGACTAGTTTGATTTTCACAGCGTTTTCTCTCAAATTATTCTTCACAATAGCCTTTTAATTAAAATCATTTTCATTAGTATTCAATAGTAATTCATGCCTTGTGATCTTCATAGCTATAAATTTTCAATTGAATCTGATTTTAAAATCCTGCCAAGCAAATTATGAGCATAAATCAGACCAATTATTTTTCTCCGAATATTTGCTTAAGTTTTCGAATATTAAGTTCTGTAAATTTATTTCGCCGTAATGTGATTAGAAATTAAATTTATGAATCATTCAATTAAAATCCAAAGACACAAAATGCATTTGAATAAAAGGACATTCGACAAAGAATGTATTTATCTTTCGCACGAATAATTCATTACAGGCAATCAGTATTTCGATTAGAATAATTTACATTCGATTTAAACGAAAGAACACGCTAAATTCTTAAGAATCTCCTGTGTATATAGCTTAGGAAGTGAAGGATTTATATTTCGGTAAGATAAATAAGCATAGTGTTTCAGTTGATTTCTATAAAACTTAAAATGAGAAATTATTCTTCCGATCAAGTGCCTGTAATTGGACTCTTCCGTGAATTAAGAATAATCATCGAAATTAATTTTCAGGGTAAATGAATGATTTTCTGAATATAAAACACTCATCTCTTTTTCTCTCTGTCAGGTTCTTAAAACTCTCAATACCTAACTTTAGTAATGTTAATATATATTGATTCCTCTCTAATTTCATATTAAAAGATAGTAAAAGTACAAAGGAATTTTATTTTTAATCTTATCTATATTTAAAAAGGTAATGAATTTGTGTTATATGTAATGAGTTTTGAGATTGTGTTTCTACGTTTACCGAGAACGCATCAGGTAAATAACCTAGATTGTGTCTATTAACCTTGTAGCGATATGAGGTGTACTTCTTTTCAATTTCTTGGAACGCTATTTAGTACAAACAACTCAACTTACAAGCAAAGCAAATTATCTATAGAACAAAGTTCAATATAAAGTGTATAAATTGAAGGATTATGAGAGGTGCGGGATAGCCTAATTTATCTCTTGCGCCATAAAGCAAAACAGAAGAGTAGTGAAAAGAGAAAAGAGGAGAGTTGGAAAGATATAGGAGATTAGAATATAATTAAGATTGTGGTAATAAGAAGATTATTAATGTGATTTTCGCGGAAGTATTCAGAAGTGCTTAGCAGATTAGGGTTCAACGCTGTCAGAATAATCTCAGGAGGTACTCGTATCTTATTCCGGTAAGAGATTTCTTTGATATATTATAGAAGTTGTTAGTACTAGAGGATAGGATATTAACTGTGAAGAGCTCTGATGAAAAAGCACTTCTGTACTTATCTGTTTGTCGTAATAGGATTCATATGCAGAATAAAAAGCAATTTTAGGACCCCTTACTATGTTGCTGAGGCAGTCTTATAGCACAAATGAAAAAAAAAACAAATTAAGCAGTAAAAATTATTTGGGAAATGTTCACTAAAGAGGGTTTGTTTTCATACTTCCAAAAGAGTTAGAAGGAATATAGGTTTGTTTCGCAATTTGCTTTCGATCGGTGCTTATGGACTTCTTAATGAGACTATATTACAAGCCTTTTTAACCTTCTCTTCAATGTAAAATAGTTTTACAGTGTTTGGGGAGGAGAAAAATGTTGCAATTGAATAACATTTATTTTAGTAATTAGTAATTGATTTAGGGCTTGGCTTAACATTTCTATTTAAAACATAATTTACTTAATGTCTGCTTAAAACATCAAAATTTGTTGGTTTTAAAGAAATTTGAACAATTTCTGTGATTATCAACTTATCCTCTTCATATAATTCATAGTGAAAATCATGCAGTTATCATATCAAACTTCATTATTCATCACAGTATTGATGCTTTTATTCCAAGAGCCAATTTATGATAACTTTGAAAGAGTGAAAGGATATTTTCCTCAACTTGATAGTATCAGTAAAATATATTTGAAAAATAATAATAAAATTTCCGAGTATAAAGGTGTTATCTGATTGTAACGATATCACATATTTAAACATCTATCTAACGAACATGCTAATGTTTATATTGTGGCTGCTATTGAATGACTTGTTTGATCTCCAGAACACCGTAACTGAAGCTTCGGATCGTCTACAAAAGAAGATAATCCTAATTACATTTTTTCCTTATAGATGCGTGCAAAGCCTTGTACGTGAGTTCATGTACAGTTTGATCGTACCCTTATTTCATAAATGACGTGTAGTTATGTTAAATAAAGAAGAGCGGTTAATTCATAGGAATTATCAACATTTAGGTTAATTGATGGCTCCAATCGGTGATGCTGGCAGAAATAGTTGAACCACAGCGTCAACAATATAGAAATCTACCTGGAGAGACAACAGAACTTGAAAATAGTGTGCTCGCCAAAACGATTTGCACATTTTCTGATTTGTCGCAATTTACTCTTCGACGTTAACTGAAACGTTACTAATTTGGAGCACAGTCGATTTCCAGAGCAAGAACAGAGTTCAAAATGCCTTTTACTGATAGCTCTTCGTTTAAGCCCAACGATAAGCGCTTCTCATTCTGACTTCGTTCGCCCCTGAATTTCATTGATTTAAAGTATAATCCTTTTCAGAGACAAATCTTGCGGCCATTTGTGCCCCAATGATCAAAGTAAGATGTGTCTGATAAATACCAGAACACCGATGTGATACTAATCTGATTTTTCTTATCCCAGCCAAGTGGAGTTATAATTAAGCTTCTGATTCATTTAGTAGTGAATCCCTTTTGGTTGTCTTCCATTACAATTTTACACTATATTAATTTTCATTTTCTTTCATTACATTTCGCTGCCTTAGTGAACGATTTTCTATAAGTACCTTATCTCTTGAATAAAATATTCACAATTCTTCTGAAAGTTTTTTGTATATTTTTTTAATGTTTGTGTACATACATCAACTACCTACTTAACATAACAGTTTTTAATGCGTCTTTTTTATTTCGGATATTGTGTAAGTTATTAGCTTTGTTCTTCTAAATAGTAAACAGACATTTCAATGTTATTAAAAATGACTGTACGTTTTTATAACATTAAAAAACAGCATAAATTGCACTCTAAGAAGCCTTAATACGAATAGTCTGTTGGACAGTTCTAATATATTGCTCTAAAATTTGTGAAAAGTTTGAAAAATAAAATGACCCTTCTTATACAATTGGAAAGCTTGGCGAAAAATAATTTTATTGTTTAAAATAGTTTTAAAGTTTTAGTAATTTATTTGATATTTTAATTACACAAATATGTAAAGTAATTCGAACACAGAATTAAATAAAGTTTGTTCGATACAAAATTATCAAAGAGTAGATTTAAACACCAAAAGTGCTTATTTTTGTAAAATAATTATTAAATTATTCAATTAAATATTTTAATTAAAGCAAATGATAATAAGACAACGGAATGGAAATTTCATTCATTCATTCATTCACTCATTCACTCACTCATTTATTTATTTAGATCAGAAAAGATATACAGAAAACACCGTATGTCAAAAAATTATCGGGTGATTTTTTTTTGTTGAATAAAACAATATCCACTTGGGCGGCAAAAAAAAACCAAGGAATACAACGATTACATTTTATTTATGTTATTAAAAAGCAAATAAAAAAGCTCGACGCATTAGTTGAACAGATTTAGTTCATTAGAAACATAGTCCCCAGGGAATGATAAATGATGCTCATGTAATAAAACCATTACTTTGTGATGTTTCATAAAAGAAACATTTTTTTTCAGGCATCTGTAATATTAGAGATTATAAGTAGATATGCTGTATTATCCCTATGTTATAAGTAATCGCTGCATAAGGTTCTCACCAAAGAAAGAAACATCCACTATTACGATAAAATGTCCCAGAAGAATGATTCGGAGAAGAATTAAAAATATTAACTATGATTTGTTTCTTACTATGTGCAAAAATGTTGGCTTATACTTTAAGGACAAATTAACGCATTACAGAAATGGAAGGGAATTATAATTTTAACCACTACCTACTTATTATATAAGGATACAATATTTTTTCGCTGCATTACAAATATTTTTGTAATTTTTTCATTTTGATTGATTGGTTAAATGTTCATTATTATCGTCGCACATAAAAGTAACATAAGGGCTGTTGTGGACAAGCCTCTACAATTTGAACCTCGGTCAGGTGAAGAGGACGACATCCGAAATAGCACCACTCTCTCCAAACTTCCATACCACACTAACGGGAAGATTAACGACCTCGACAAATTTAAAGTGCATCAGCCTCACTATACGACTGGCCATTAGTGGCATCAGGGCTTGAACTTAAACCCCTGAAAAAAACGCCTGCCTCGAGTTCACAATCACGGCTACAAGGCGATCGGGGTCATGATATGATGTAAAATAAAAATATGTACTTGTAATTTACTTGTAAATTCACAAATTTTCAGGATGGGTACATAGTAAGATCCAACAAAGACAATGTGTTAGTTGGTATTTTATCAAATATTTAACTTTTAATTACTAGAGTAAGATTAGAAAACAAATTTTTTGACATAAAAATTTACAACTACTATAAAGTCTTCAGGAATGCTATAAATTTTGTAATTAAAAATTATTTTCTCTGTTTTTGTTAGAAATAAATTGCTGAAACGTTCATTTCTATTCTGTTAATTTTTTACGATATTGAATTGCACTTGCTGTAATCACTATTCCTTTCCAGTTTATGAGTCTTAGAAATTACTTCTATTTAATTATTAGACACTAATATTTATGTGTCTCATATATTTAAATTCCACATTTTACTGATTTTACTTGACCAACAATTAAGTAGCACTATGGAACTGCAATTTCTCTTACCATCAATCAAAACAAGGCAAACCGTTCTGTTAAAATTATAAAACAAAGAACTTTAGGTTAAATATTATATTATATCACGTAGAAGCTATCATCTGGAGGAAAAAGAATTATAAAATAATGTAAGAGTTGTAATATGAATCTAAGTGTTAATTAAAACACATCAAGACTATTAACAGAAAAAGTGTTCAGTACTTTTCATTCCACTTCAATATTATTTCGAACCGGAAATGAAGCTTCTCTGCAATATTTCTCTTTTGAATGAAAAGACACATTTACAGATATCTGTCGGATATCGATGAAATCTTAAACTTAGTTTAGTTTTTATTAACGTCGCACAGAAGCAACACGAGGGCTATTGGGGACGGACCTGGTCCTTTTGAACCACGGTCAAGTGACGAGGACGACACCTGAGCTGGCACCCCTCTCTCCTAACATCCACATAACGAGGACTTTGGGCCCCGAACAGATTTAACGTGCATCAGTCCCGGCTACACAGCGGGTCTTTGGCGGATGAAAGCTTAAGTAATGATACCATCCAAACTTGGCGATCATTTTAGGATCTGGTGACAATCTGGAGATTTCGGCCACAAAATGAAAGTTTTCGGAAACGTTCGAATTTTTCCAACATGTCTGTTGAGTAAGAAGTTATAGAATTTCCCTGAGACATCATTCCCGGCTAGGCTGCTATATATACGCAGAAAACTTGAGATGAAGTGGCCTATCGAAATCTGCGTTTGGAGTTTGTCTTTGAAGTGGAAAGTATTATTTTAGATATTTGTCCGCAGGTAAAGCTAGTAAGTTGGGGAGTTGAGCGTAATTGAAAGTGTTATTACTGATATTACTAACGATTTGTTATCTGTTTGTGTTGCAACTATGTAAAAGGGCTATTGTTCCTGATTGTGCTGTTAATATGTATAAGTTCTACTGCCTGTACTTCTCCTTCTCTTGAATATTTGTGAATAAAAAACATCATCCTCTATTACCTTCTTTGTGTATTGGACCGTTTTCATCGTACGTCCACAGAAAGAATTTTGTAACAATATTTATCACGACAATTTTTTTTTTGAAAATAATGATACATTGCTGAATATTTAATTGATACTATCTGTGTAACCCTTTTTCCCGAAGTTATTCGGGGTCAGATATAATTTAAATGATTCATTTTTAATTAGACAAAATATTTCAGATTCTTGAATTAAAACATGAGCAATTCGGTGTACATAGAATGCTCAGACAATAGCTTTGCTAATAAAAATTAAAAAGTTTTCGAACCAAATAATTGAATATTTCATCGACTAAGTAATCTAACCTGGGGAAAATAAGTAAAGAATGAGTTTTAAAATGATGCACACCAGCTATTAAATTTTCATTTTCCCATAAGCTATTCAGAAGACTAATTACCAGTGGTTATACTTATTATATTATCTTTGAATATGAATGAAGATTCCTTTGTGTCTTCCCCTTCGAAAGACAGGAATTTTATTTACTGTAACGCATTTAGTTTACTGTAGAACATTTAAAATAATTACTCGTTCAAAACATTACTGTAATCTCCATAAAGAATAAAGACGTTGTTTGCATTGTTGATTGGAAAATGTTCGAGTAACATGACAAAATGAAAGGGCTAGCTTACTTGAATATGATACCTAATTATTGAAAATTGTTTTTCAAAAAATCTGAAATCACTCACATGCTACAAATGGTGTTTTATTAACGTTCAAACTTTACATGCTTTCGTTTCGTTTATTAGTTGTTCACATTTTTAAAAGTTTGGTTTGGTTAAAATAAAAATTTTACTAGACATAGGTTGTTTATTACGCCGCTGCTCTTCATGATAATAAAGACAGCTGTATAATATGATACTTCTCTCTCGAATTTTCCTCATTATATTTAAAGCGGATTTTAAGAAGCTATCTCATATTTAAAAAAAAAAACTATAGAATCTACTAATTAGCAAATTACATGATTTTTAATCTTTTGCTTAAAAGGGGTTTTCAAACAAAATTGCTATAAGTCTTGTGAAAATTTCAGCATATTAGAGGTATTAGATTACCTTTCAAGAAAGTAAAAATATAAAAATAATTTCTTCGTGTATTTAGGTCTTTCTGATATCTTTTAAGAAAAAATGACGATTCAAACATATTCATTATTTATTGAAACATAAATTAAAATGAGTGAAAAGTTCCATTTTACATTGGTGTTCAAAATTAGGAAAATATTTATTTTTGGTTGATTATTCGTGGAAAATACAAGAAAGATTTTAACGAAATTAAGCCACGTCCACATTATTACATCTGGAAAATGATTAGTTGAGTGTTTTTTATCGATTTTCCTGTAGAGAGATAATTACATAAAATGAAAAAGTTTGTCTAGGTATAAGTATTTTTTTTTGAAAAATGGGTAAAAGAAGTCACTTAACGTTACTTGAGCCTGTAGCTATTGATCACCTTAAAGAAAGTCACTCTGAATAGAGTGGGAGGATTTCGCTTGAATATCTACTGAGATATCATATTAACATTAGTTTAACTTTAGCTTAACCCGTATTTAGGTTTTATTTGGGGAAAAATATCCAGAAAACACCCTTTACTAAATAAATCAAACAGGGTCGTTTAACGTTTGCTTGAAATCGTGTCTTGGACTGATAAATAGAAAATTGTAATTTTTTCAGATGGGGAAAAAAAGAAGCTTAACATGGATGGCCTTGATGGGTTAAATTATTCATGGCACATGGATGACAAACTTTTTTTTTATCTTGAAGACAATACGGAGGCGCCTCTATCAAGGTATATGTTGCTTTCGGTTATGATGGCTTAGTGTATATCACTTTTATAAATGGTCGAATGAACTCCATTTACAATCAAAACATGTTTGGATTGTAACCTTTCTGTATATATCTTCTGTTATCGGGGGCCAACATTGACAGTTTTTTCTAATCAAAGCATCTGTACATCATTCTAACTCGACAGCTGAGTTGTCAGAATCAAATGGAGTGTTTACATTAAATGTTACGACCAGAAGATTGGATATAAACCGCGTAAGGAGTGAAGAGGAATATTTACTGTGGGGCAGTACTATAGCGGTCTCCAACTGAAAGAATTGATTTTCAATGACAGTAATAACATACCTGTAAACTAATCTCACAAACTGGTTGACTCAAAGGCAACTCGATTATTTGATGTAATCATAAATCATGGTGGTTCAACGAAGTATTGAGTCGCTTCTCCTCATTTTCATTTGTGTCCATATAATCCATATAATTATGTCACATATATTACTTCCTACTTTGTATTTCTTTTGAATAAATGAAAAGTCTTCATGATAAAACTACTGTGATTGCCGCAAACTTTTAATTTTGCTCTAATATATCATTTTTGTTGAATCGAAATCAATTTCATTTCTTTTCTGTTATAATATAATCAAAAATCTTATACCCTTAATATTTTGTCTTTTACTGTACAACAGGTACTGTCTTTTACTGTACACACTGTAAATTGTATGTACCTCTCGGAATAATTTAAAAGAGAGGCTACAAAAGGGGGAAAAATAGATTCATAGGATGTATGGTCCCCTGTTACATATTTAACAACGTGAATTCAAACAGGAAATGAGGCAGTTTATGAGTCTGTAAGCTGTCGATCTCATTCTTTCAGCTATTCTGTTTTCAAGTATCGGAGAGTTCTCGGAGAAGAAAAGCGAACTGACTCCCCAAGAGCATCTCAAATATTTCTAAAAAGCTTAAGTTCGGAGATCTAGCTAGTCAATCCATCCAGAGAATATCTTCATTTTCCAGAATTTCGTCAGTCGTCCAGATGAGCCAAAAACTGTCAATTGTTGTTATCCATAAAATGGAAATGGAAGCCAATTGTACCCTTATAAGTGATTATAAGATTTCATCCCTATGTCCAACAATAGTCTCAGAACATCTGCCAAAAATATAGGGATCTGTGAGTGCTTGATGTCTGCCCATATCTCCGATGATAAATCGATCTCTTATGCGGATATGGAAGGACATGTAACTGGTCCTAGTTCCCTCTAGATCAAGGAACGACTACAATCAGGGGTTAAGCGTGATCTGAATTCATAAGTTAATATAACGGTCTCACTCTAACATCTTCTTCAATGCTGATATTCTTTGCATCGTGCTAAGTGAGCCTTTTATTGTGTAGACGGGAAGAGATGACAGGTCTTCATAATAACAGTGACCCTTGAATCTAGGGTTCATACGGTCACATGAAGTTCAAGACACAGTTGAGAAGCTATTACACTTTTATTATAACTATTGTAATGACAAAAATCAATCTACATCAGTGATCGTATCTCCTAAGTGAGCTTACCCAAGCCTTTTCTCTACGGATCTAACCTTACTGAATTTTCTCCAAAAGCTGCGCATAACAACTGGGCGTTATGAACATCTGCATTTGAGACTATCTCCAGATGATTCGCCACCTCATTCCACTGTTCCAACTTTAATGACAACTCATTTTAACTGTTTGCTTTCGATTGACTCTAAATGTTGCTCTCAATGAGGCGTGCGAACGAACGAAGCGTAAAAATTGGCACGCACTCTAACTGATCGTTTTCATCTAAATTCACAGTCGATATATAAGTGTAAGCTTACGTAACCAAGACGAAGAATTTGCATCTAAATTTGGAAGCATTATTTTTACCTTTATTTCTGTAATTTTCGAGTAATCCGACTAAATATGCAAAATTTCATAATTTTGAGCACCGGTGTAGATTAAAAATTCTTAAAGCCCCTTATTATTACAAATTATGAGCAGAGCAAAAAGACACAAGGACTGGCTTTAGCCGATTTGAAATCGGAATAATTCCTCCAATTTATTGAAATAGAATTTAATATAATTAGAGGTATTCCAAACTGTCAATTTTAAATAAAAGGTCCAGTTTCATTATTTCTAATCTGGAAATAATTAAGTTTCAATATCTTCTTATTTTATAAATAAATTTTACTACCCTATTAATTTTGGAATACATAAAACTACTCTATTAATGTATAGTTCATATGTAACTCCTTATTAATTTAGGATTAAATTTAACTAGGTTATATTAATTTAGCTTAAATTCCGTAAGCTGTCACTTACATTGTGTTCCGATTTCATTCCATGATTCCATTAGTCTTTCTAAGGTAGATAGTCAAGGTTCATGCCCGGAAACTGGAGGCTAGTAGGTTCAAGAGCCCAGCTAATTTATTTTAATCAGTACCACAAATTATATACTACATATTAATAAATTAGACGGAGAAATTGAAATTTGATACAACTTCTTGCATATAATAAATACATTTAATTCATACTATCACAAAGATCAGATGTGTATGCAACCTGATTTTGCTATCAATAGAAAATAATTTAAACGAAAACTAAAATTTAATAATAGTAGTTCTATAAAATTATTATAAACAAAATAAAGTTTTATAAATTTTGATTTTCTTTTGTGTTATTATAATCTACGTAAATTACAGTGTTACTGTAACAAGTCTATTTTAGAGATGTATATGTGTGTGTACGAAACAAAATAGGAAAATCTAGTAAATGCTACTCAGAAAACTTAACCGAAAATTTCATTGAGCTGATGATGGAATATTATTTTGATTTCTCCCCTTATATTTGAGAAAAAGAGAGATCAGATAAACGATATTACCGTCTTTGACTCTTGATCAGTGATCCTAAATTTTACCAAGTACATTTTAAATGGTGGGGAAAAGTGAAGAGAAAAAATAATATAACAATATATATTAAAATAGTTTTAAAATATTTGCTATAACTCACAATATGTGAAAAAACCCTTTTCAAACCTAGTGTAAGTATAACGAGTATCAATGAAACTTGAGTTAGAAATTTAAATTTTTGCAGCATAATGTGTTTGTATAAATACGTTTAGAAACATTACATGTGAGTATTTTAAAATGAAAATAAAATACTGAATAGACATTTGATCCATGCAGAAATTTTGAAATTAGTAGCCAAAAACTAAAAGATAAAATTTATGTTGCTTGCAAATACGCTGTTTTCAATAATTTCAAAGATTGTGTTTCTTGGCGAAAGGTAGTTCTTATTACGGAGCTCAGGATCAGTTTAATACTATCCGTTTTTAGCGATAGAATTCAATTATGGAATTGGAAAAATGTCTTACATTATGACATATTTTTCTTTCTAAACCCGGCAGTTATTTTTATATAAATCTAAGACTGTGTTTTCTAAGGCAAGTTTTATATAGATCTAAGAACTCCGGGTGGGGGATGTAAAAAAGGCATTCCAGGACTTTTTTCAATTGTGGAATCGTTGGGAGAAGTGTGTGGTAATAAAAGAGGATTACTTTGAAGGTCGTTATGTAATAGTGTTGCATTTGAATATGAGAACTCGTATTTTGTACGAATAAAGGTGAAATATGTTTCGAGAACTCGAAAGTGGGTTAGATTTCTTCATAGTTGTGATTTACAACTTATATTTAATACTCTTATTTATAATTAATACGTTTTATTTTTAAGTTGAAGCTTATTTTTGTTATCTCCACGAGATGAGAGTTGTAACACAATGCAGTTAAATTCTTAGTCTGGATTTTGTCCGAACCATGACACCTAGAAATAAAATGAAATGAATACACGAATATTCTAACCTCACAATGTAATAAATGCAACGTCATATCTATAATTTATTTATCGGAAGCAAATATAAAAAGAAAGAAGTAAAATCATAAAGAGAAAATAAATTTGTCTTAAAATTCGTATTAGTACCACTAGTTAACCAGATGTTTCACCACTAGATAACCAGTTTTGCCTCACAGATCTAATCAAACTGAACATGACGCTAACTTCAATGACAGCAATTTACAGATTCCATTAAAAAGCGGCAAAACTCTGCAGAATAATCTCATCAAACAACGAAACACTTTGAATGTAAAGTAAAGCAGGAGCTACGTAGTTGGTACAACGGATGGTATTAAAAACAATATTTGTTCATTTCACCTTTTCGTTTTCCGATGAAAACCAATAACGTATTATTTGGTATGTTCGATTGATAGATTGGAAGATTACACTAGAAATATGGCCCTATTTCATATTTCTAGTGTAATCTTCCATTTCTCTTTTATTACTTAATTCATGTTTTTAATGCTTAGGCAAGGAAAAGGACGCAGTTTAAATTATAATAATATTTATTTATTTCAAAATGATCATGTTTATGCTTGTGATCGTACAAATACTTGGGTGAGCAGCACCTCTACGTTTGTTACCTACGATTGGTTACACTCTTACTGGAGTGTTTTGTAAATAAACATTATCACATACTTACACCTCATCACGCTTACAAATGTGCCCTCTACAGGCATATGCCAAAAATATAACAGCCTACAGGTAACAACAACTGCTGGAGAAAAAAAGGAAGTACTGGTTTTATACCTGACTACTTGGTCTAGCCACCTTTTCTTAATTAAACCAGGTACACGATTTATACTTATGGTATATAAACGGATTCATCGAAAAAATTTTCCTAGTTCAGCAAAATTACAGGAACAAGATTTTTCACTTAAGTACTGCTTTACGTGTACTTGAAATTTTATTCACAAGTTATTTTTTTGCGTTTGAAAAGTTTCAAAGGTTTGTATGATTGAAGGGGAGGTAATGCTTAAAGGAATTGCTTAACGGAAAGTTTTTTTCATTATAAAATGATTTAAACTTCATTTTTCCTTTATATACTATAACTCTTCGCATTATCTGTTTGTTATCAGTGGCGTATGCAGAGGGGAGGGACTGCAAAGGGACAAATGCATCCAAAGATTTTTTTCTGGAAATTGAAATATTTCATGAAGATTTTTATTATACTAGTATAGATGCTCTAAACTTTAAGAAAATGAACTTTTTCCCTATTCATATTAAAAAAAATTTCATCAATAAGAGAAAACTGATTCCATCTAAGGCCAATTATTGAGAAAAGAATAGAAAAGCTTTTGATGTTTCTGAAATGTTCTACTGGATCAATGCTTAAAGATGAAGAGAGAATTGTGCATCCCTTTAAAAATGTAATCGTCTGAGCATTACATGAATGGAAAGCAGATATTTTCCCGAATATCCATAACCATTAAAAACTTTAGTAGCCTTTGTCTGTTATAACATGTAAAGCTGAAAAATCGTTTTCAACTGTGAAATCTACTAAAGAAACAACACTTGCGAAACGCGTTTAAATTGACTCTTCTTGTTTTATATACATAAAAATTCATATATATGCAGGTGAAAAAAAATCTTAAATATTTTGCAAGAACAAACACAGAAAATAAATATAACTTTGAAAAAATTAATATTTGCATAATTTTTCATTTCACTATATTCATATCTTTTTAACCTTTTCTTGAAATGTGACCATTTATAAATCATTAAATGATTTTTATCAATTTTTCAATCATGTTGGATTCCCTCTCTTCTAGTTAGAAGGAATTTTCGTCTCCTCAAGATACCTTTACTATTTTTCCTTAAATGATCTTTGATTTTGTAATTTAATAAAATTTTTATCAATTTTTGAATAAGAGAAATAAGGTTGATACTGCGGATTTTTTAGTTTTTACCAAGTGATATTTCTGAACTGTCTTTTTCATGGTATTGACGTTATGCACCCCTGAAAATTAATTTCAGCGTACATCACTGTTTATTATCACAATTTTTTATAATTTTATGAATCATACATATTTAAAATTTGATTATCTTATAAATTTCCTTTGTTTAAAATTACAATTAAAATGTAAATGATATATACAACCATTTACTATTACGTGAATGTTGCAAATATATATTTTAGCAGAATATACTTATTCAAAGCAGACAGGAAATATAAATATTAAAATGGAAATATAAATTGAATCCGGGAATACGAAGTTGGAGTGAAATGAATATGTAACTTTAATCAACATTTTAAAAGATACATACTTTCCAAAAATACTGATTGAACTCTTCTATATTCATTTCTCAGAAATTTCATAAAAGAGGTAACATTTCAGAGACAAACACATTTTATATCTGAAATTATCTTAGAATACATTTCTATGGTTATTTAAAAATAGTAAATATTTAAGAGATGTTGAGACAGAAATTGATATTCAATGTAAGAAATGCACAGAAACTCATCTTCGAAATAAAACACAAGTACTAAGTAATCGTAAAGTATACTTTCAAGTAGTAAGGAATAAATTTATAGAAAGAATGAAAATATTTAAAGGAATGAAATGACTTGTGTTTCTGATATACCGAATTAAAAATTATCTTGTGATTTGGGGTCTAGATTCTCTTGCTCTCAGTACACCTTCCTCTTAAGTGGCGATGGTAACCGAGTGGTGATGGTCGCGAGCTATTGACGAACGTTGTTTCCATCGAGTCATGGTTTCGAGTCCTGATGTCAATGTCATATAAAGAGGTTAATGCACGTTAAATCTGTAAGTCCTCATGTTAGCATAGTGTGTAAAGTTTGGAGGGAGGATAGCTAGCTAAGGTGATATCCTCGCCGCTTGACCGAGGCTCAGAATTATGAGGTCCATTGACAATAGCTCTCGCGTTGCTTCTAAGAGTGACTTTAAAACTCAATAAATAAGTCTATAAATTCGACTACAAAAAAACCTCCTTAATTTTAAGTAGTATTTTTTACATTACATGCATTTTTTGATTATTAATAACATCGCACTTGGAAACCATACGAGGGTGATGAGGTAATTTTGAATCTCGGTCAAATGACGAAGAGAACACCCGAGTTCGCTACTGACTTTCCAAACTTTCCACCTCGCCAACGTGAGGACATTGAATCTTTACAAATTTAAAGTGCATCAGCCTCTGTCCACGACACTGGCATTAGCAAGAAAAAATACAATGTAATTATATATATAATCATTGAAATAATATTTTCAAAGTGAAATCTTGACGCTTAAAAATATCGAAAAATATATCGATTATTTTTAAAAAAATTGTGAGCTATTATTCTTTGTTGCGCTTTATATTATCGGAAAGAAGCAATTTTAAAGTATGTTACAAATTTCTATTTTTTCATGGAACACAATTTTTTGAATTGTCTTTTGTGAATAAATTAGCACATTATCAGCAATCATTGGAAAGAATTTACGTAATAACATTTATGCAGAGTGTAACTTGAAGATAAAGCTGCTAATTTTCAATCGCAACAAAGATCATTTGTTGTTACATATGGTATAATTATTATCGAGACTTGGGAATTTTAGATTTGACACACATCTTATAAATCCTTTAGTATTGCTGCGGACTAAGTAAAATCATTAATCCTAAGACTTTCTTAATAAAGTTGTGACATTGGGCTATTCTCGGTTTCTCTTCACTAACCTTGGGGACTTTCAATTGAGATTGATTGCTTTCACTAAACAACCTTTGCCCAACCAAAAATGAAACGTGATGCATAAAGTAGTATGTAAAGCAGTTAGGAATGAAGTGAAGTGTTAGGAATTATATAAACTCCGTCGGAAGGAGTAGAGTATCTGAAGGAGGATCAGGGAGGCGTTGTAGGTGAGATGAGGTGAAGCCGAAGTGCTAGATAAGAGAAAGGAGGAATTAAAGACTATTATTGAAGGTTCGAGTAAGGATTACTCGAGAAAGTTTTGTCTAGTGTTTTCAGTAGTTGTTCCATAATCTGAGTTGCAGTCGATGAAAGATTATTGGTAAGAGCCTGTTAGATTATTATTGGTGGGTTGAACTAAGATATTAGAAAGCTTAACCTGGAGAGCGTAGTTATTGATGTCATAGTAAATATATACTAATAAATTGTGAAAGTTGTTTTGGTGGTTCTGTAATTATTTGTGTCGTAGTATTTAATATTTGAATTTAGTGATGGCACAAGAGGACGCCCGGGTCGGAAGGGCGTTTCAAAGTATGTTTAGTAAGAAACGCTGTTTTTAAGGAATAAATTAAATTTACACAATGAAATATGATTAATGTCTCGTTCATTTAACCCTTTCACTACAGGAGGGAGAAAAAAGAAGTGCTTCTCTGGGCCCGCGGCGTCTTACCGCTGAGTGTCACGCAGAACCCTGACGATTTTATATATTAAGCCTAATTCGCGAAAAAAATTCCTCTAAAATCGGCTATTCATTAAACTATTTTGGTTTTTACATATATTATTTAAAACGCATTAAACTTAATATATACGAAAGAAAAAAAAGATTTAATCGAAAATTCTATGTTTTTACATAAAATAATTACATAAAAATCATATCTTTTAAGAAAATACAAAGTATATTTACATTTGTTACATAAATTTCATGGTGTAATGATGTACCATTGCATGGAACATATAGATATGAAAAATGAATCTTATTTTGCTGTATGGTATATTTATATAAAAAAAATCAATGCATAGTCCAACGTCACATGTCTTACACTCATATTTTGACGGTTCACGCAAAATATGAGTAAAGTATTTCGAGTAAAGGGCACATCTTCTTAGTCCTTTTTTTACTTTAATGTCTACGTACAGATTTTGATTATTTTCGCTAACATCACTGTCAGATTCATTCATTAATTCGCAAATTTCAGTATCAGATACATACTTCCTTTTCGTCATGAATGCCAATATAAATAAAAACCGACCAAATGAAACGAGCAACTGGGAGCCGAACAGCCACAACACGTGCTTTTAACAATTACCCCGCTTCTGATAGCCAGAAGTGAAATATAACCCCATATTACCAAGGTCAACACTCTAAATAACCTATCTATATAGATTTCGCGGTATCGTAACGCCATATAGTAACATTAAAAAATCAAATAAAATGTTCTGATCAAGCGTATCTAATGTGATACGCTGATCACAGGAGAGCAAACGCGAGCGTATCGAATATGATACGCTGGAAGTGAACGGGTTAATATATCTTTCAAAAAGGTTAGCAATTATATTTTGGAGCAGTAATGCCAGCGAGATCGGTACAGCCCATCGGTGGACAGTGAAGAAATCTAAAAGGGGAAAAAGGGGGAGGGAGGGGTCCAATGCTGTTTTAAAGGGTGTTGCGAAAAAATATTCTCCCTCCTTTAACAATACTCACCACAACGTTCTGAAAGACTTGATTAATACTAAAATTAATCACAAACGCGTTTTTCAGTAAATAGTTTTAAATGTTTTTTAAATAAATCTGTCCACATTGAAAGTAAGTATTAGTATACAGTAGCTTAGTTCCCAAACCGTTTTTGACTCAAACATGAACGAGTTGTAGCAAGCACAGTGTACTTACACGGAACTCAGTATGTGTGCGTATGTACAAGCTCGAACAACAAAGCTTATATTTAAAGGTGTGGACAGGTCACGATAACTTTGAGATTCCTACCGACACGATATCACAGATTTCTGAACTTAATGTTAAACCCTATGGAATTATAGTGTAAATGACTCCTGTAGGCGAGAAAAGAAATTACGTAATCCCTCCGTTATACAGGAGATTGTTGGGGAGTGTTTTGGAAGAGACGGGATTGGAACTGCACTGTGAGAGGAAGGGACAAAACGAGTCCCCAGGAGAAGAATAATTGTTTTATTGTCCGTGTTAAAAGAAACGGAGTTGTCCTTATGTCCATATGAACACTTTTCAACTCTCCAGTAGTTAGTAGATAAGAAAATAATCTATACAGAGAGATAAATAAGTAAGAAAAAGTATTCAGTGCTCTTGCGTGCGGTACAGATAATACAGGCGTATCTTGCTTTCCTCCTGAAAGTTAGATTATTGCTTTTAATTTTATGGAATAAAATGCATTTGAGATAAAGAAAAAAAAATGTTTCAGCATGTTTACTTTCTTTTGATACATTGAGAAAGTATAAGGTAACCAACAAAGTTCTTGGCATTTTTAATGGCCAAAAAGAAAATAATTCACAGAAAGTGTAGCCTATTAGTCCTCAAAGTAATCCCCATTGGCATCCATCACTTTCTGCCTCATCTTCACATTACGGTAAAACTCTGGGTGGGGGTGGGACGTAAAGAAGTGAGTGAGTGTTTGGTACAAGTGTGCTTCATTGGTGAAAAATATCCACGAAGATGATTGTCTAAGGAGTGGAAGAGGTGGTAAACGGATGGCTCAAGGTCAGATGAGTAAGGAGAATGTCACAAAGTTTCCCAACCAAATAGTTGGAGGGTGTCCCTGACCACCCACGCGACATGCAGTCTGGCTTTGTCATGAAGAACAGTACACCTTTGCGACTTACCAGTGCTGGGTCCATCTGTTGAAAACTTTCCAATTGATGCTATAAAAGGTTCGCAACGACCCTTTGGCCCGTTGGTAGCAGCTCATAGTGAACCACTTGAAGACCTGTCCACCAGACTATAAGCATAATCTTGAGTGGGTGCATAGGTGGTCTTGTGTAGTGAGAAACAGTATTCCTAGGTGACAACCAATGTTTGGAATGCTTGGGAGTGTCCTACAAGACCCCTTTTGTCACTGGTAAGCACGGGACTGAATAAGGAAGCGTTACGGTGGCGAGAAAGTAACGGCATATAGGCTGCCACTTGTTGCTTCTTTTGAATTTTCAACAGCGTTTGTGGAATCCACTTGCACAGCCTACGTCTTATTTAATAGTGCGGATGAAGTCTAACTGTTTCACCAGAAGTGTTAAACTGTTTTTCAAGTTCACCATATATACACTACTGTTCTCCTCAATGCAGCGTGCAAGGCTTCGTTTTCCAAGGCGTGTGGTTGTCAATCGCGAGGATCATCACAGAGGGACAAATCTCCGGACGTGAATTTTTGAAACCAATATTTTGCAGTACGTTCATTCACAGCACTATCTCAAACGCTTGACATATCCGGCGATTTGATGCAGCTGTTGATAAACCCACTTTGAAGTCCTAAAGCAAACAATACCTAGCGAGATAATTTAACTCTTCTATTTGTCTTCGCTACTGTACGAGTTACGAATGATGAGAGTGCGCGAGGGATATGCTTTTATAAAGACTGATATTCCTACTCTCGACCGATAGGCTTTTAAACCACTTGATACAATATTTGCATACCTATTCGCACTTCATTCAATGGCAAGAACTTTATTGGTTACTTTGTACACACACACACACACACACACACACACACACACAAGACAATACACACACACACACACACACACATATACAACTGAAACTCACAAATAGTACAGTATCAATTTTAAGAACGGGTGTCATTTTTTTTGTTTCTGAAAAGAGAGCGGAAAATAATTTTATTTTTCGCAATGGGAGTGGTAGATTTAAGACAAGGTTGGGTACTCATGCTATGAATCTTAAAGTATTAGTGTGCGTTATTGTTTTTTCTGTTACATAAAAATAAGTACTATTAATTCCTGGTAAAAACATATCAAGCCCTTTCGAGAATAAATCTTTCTTTTTACAGAAAACGCAATTCATTTTTTTCTTCTTTCTCTCACTCTTAAAGTTATAGGATTTTCCTGAATTTCTTATGTATTCAGATCAGTATTTTACACATTAATATTCCCCTGTCATGAAACTCTTATATTCTTATCAAATGGATGTTTTTTCTGAGATTTCACAAAAAAAAAAAAAAAAAAAAAAACTTTTTTTCAATCGATTAAAATTTTTATTTCAAAAAGAATACTGAACTATAATTTTGTTTACAATTTGGGATATTTTGAACTGTTTTCTTAGGAGATCGTAAGTCCAGTAGTACTCTTTGGTTAACGTCCAAATAAAAACGGGGATCAGAAATCAAACTTATAAGTACTTTTTAAGATCTCATAATTCTTTTCGCTGAACCAAACATATTTACAAAGTTCTGACTTTCAGAGCTGTAACAAAAGTTTTCACGTGAGAAAACAGGAGTAAGTAGATGAAATAAGAGATACAAGTTGCCACTAAAATTTAAATAAAGTCCGAATCTGGATTCATAATGTCTCAATTTAAATTTATAAGTCGCTACTATATAAATGAAGTACAATATTACCTCTTAAATATGACAACACTTATCATAATATTTGCTTTTAAGTGAAGGTAATGGAAGAATTTTCATACAAAATTTATTCTCTGAATAAAGGAGGAATAAAATACAAAATAAATTAATACAAACCATATTTATCGAATAATTTGCAAATATTCCTTATTTTTATAATAATGAGTCACGTAACTTGTCAGAAATTCATTACTCAAATTTAATATTATTAATCTTAGTTTAATTAGCATCGTTTCAAATCGTTCCGCAAGAATAATTTTTTTGAGATAACTCTGTTGGTATCAGATGATTTTACAAAATCTATTTAAATTAGAAGCCGAATATTGAATATTTACTCCGAAGTTTAACATGTTTCATAAAGTATTCAATATCAGCTCGGGGTGAACACATTTATCGGTTTACCTGAAGCTGCCGGTAGAAATTAATTGAATCGTAACATTTTGATTCGTAAACACAATTGATTGGCAAGTATTAAATTTAATGATTATGAAGTAAATTAATTATTGAGTATGAATTAACTTAGTTTACATATATTAAACATTTTACGTAATGAAAGAAGACATTCTTACTAAAAATATTTAAAAAGGAGAAGAAAATTTAAATATTGATAGTATTAATACGACATAGCTTATACAGATTATATTCAACTTATTGTGATTTGTTAGAGCGCCCTTTAACTTCTGAATGATACGAATAAATATTTATTATATTTAAAATTAAAACTTTTCGATGCGGAATGTTGATTTATAACATGAATATATCCAGGGAAACCATATATGAGACATATTTCTTCCATAAGAATTTTTCAGTGCTATTGAAAAATACTGAAATGAATTTAGCTCTATTATCTGTATATGTGATTCGTACGGATATATTTTCATAATGATATCAAATATTAAAATAAATAAAAGTTATATGCAAAGTTTTGCAACGAATGAATTCAGCCACCAAAGGTAAGCTTTTTTTACGAGTACTATTAAATTTTTCAATTAAATATAAGAATTAAAGTAAACGATGAAATATCGAGTAAACGTTAAAAAATAAATTAAAATGAAAGAAAACGATAAATTATTAAATTGAATATTGTATCAGCTACATGTAATTAAAATTAAAGCAAACGATATATTATTAAACAGAATTTATTTCAGCTACATGTAATTAAAATTGAAGCAAACGATAAAAAATTAAATAGTGATCTAAACTCGCGAGTCGGAATGACTCCCTTTTTGTTTGAGATTCAGATTAGTTTCTTTTCTCCCATGACGTTATGATTTTTGTTAAGAGAACACACATTAACTTTTTTTTTTATCACTATGTCTTATATATCGAGGAATAAGCATATTATGGAGTGAGTGATAATATTTTAATGACGCAAAAGCCAGAAGAAGCTATGCTTCGCGAAACAAATTAAGACTATGATTTAGTTGTTTGAGAAAAACGAAAAATTGATTGGTAAGAAGGCGGATCGAAAATAGAGAAGGATCGCTAAAGTATCCTGGAACGTGCGTCACCCATGTTTATCGAAGACAGTAAACCCTATAGAAAAGAAAAGAGCTATTGGGTCTCACGGGTTCGTGATGCGTGTACCAACCTAAAGAAGGCAACCCCTGAGGGCAGCGTGTTATGGAGTTCCCATTTGCAACAGCAAACTTACTTCAAAAGATAAAAGTTAAAAACATGAGAAAGTAACGAGACAAATGGTGCTTGCTCATGAAGAGAAGTCAACGTTCTGAATGTCTAAGGCTGAAGAGGAAGTGACGAAGGGAACAAGTCTCCTGATCGTAAAGTGCAATCGGAGACTTTCGTCACAAAAGAGAGAAGATAAAAATCTGACTAAATGGAAAGGAAAGAAAGGTTCTCTCTAAGACGCATCTTTTGAAAGTTTGGGTATAAAAAAGGGTCGAATATTTTAATACTTTTTATTTATCTTTTTTTTTTTTTTTTTTTTTTTTTTGGATTTGAATCCTTGGAATAGATATGAATCACCATTTCTCGGAAGGTGAAAGGTTCCAGTGTGGACTTTTTCGTAAGAGATTATTTTCAAGCTCTCACATTCAGAGAGTAAGCTTTCGACTATTTTTATTGATCAAATGTTGTGACTTATAAAGACTTTTTCTTGTGTAAAGATATTTCTGTAAATAATTAAAAAGTAGTGTCGAAAGATAGTAAGTGTAACGCAGAGAATTCATATAGATGTTAGAATTTATATTATAGTTCAATTTATATCAATGCTGTAACTCGCGGATCGCTTAATTCGCAGTTTAGTAGCCAGGAATTACGATTACTGTTAGTTAATGAGTTCCGATTGTGTAAGCAATAAATATGTATTGATAATATAAAAAATGAAATATTACAGTTAGGATAAACTATGTTTATAATTACATATAGCATAAGTAATGTGTTTTGAAACATACAAATGTTTCCAATTATCATTTACGTATTTTGCACTTATAAGTAAAAAACTCTTCAGTTTTATGCAGGGAGTATTACTGGAAAAGAATTTAAATAGGTATATATAAATAGCACACATCACAAAACTTCATAACAATATAATTATGTTTTCATTTGCAATGTAAATAATTTTAAATGCAAATTTATGAAATTACAATTGCACTTCAGTTAGATAGAAAGTTATTAGAAATTCAAATGTATTGGATTAGACTGGTTTATTAACATCGAACTAGAAGCAATTCTAGGTCTAATGACGACGGACCTTGTAATTTTGAGTCTCGGTCAAGTGATGAGTATAACACCTAAGCTGGTATCCTCTCTCCTAACTTCTACATCATGCCAAAGGGGGGGGGACTTTGAGCCACAACAGATTTAATGTGCATCAGCCCCGGCTACACGGTGGGCTCTAGTGGTATCAAGGTTCGAACCCATGACTCGAGTCCGCGACCATGACTACTAGACTACCGCTTCCCGCCCATAAGGGCTTAGACATACAAAAGTCTCGGGCAGACAACCTCCCTAACTCTCGCGCCACTATTTGTTTAAACCAGCAAATTTACAAAGAGGTATCTGAACTTAGAACTGAACCAAATATAATGTCTCTTCTATTTAAATATAATCTAAAAACTAATATAAAAAGAGAAATATATATATATATATATATGTCAATAGTAATTATAAGTCCCCAAAATAGAAAAACGAATCAAACTCGCTTCATGTTGCCCATAAGATATCAAAATAAAATGATAAGGGCTCACAGGATCTTAATGATTAAAAACAGCACTACTAACTCTTCTTCTGCATTGATGATTAACTGTTTATTTTATGGCCACGGTTGCCTAGTGGTCATGTTTTCGGATTCGTGACCTGCGGTTTTCGTTCAGTCGCGGGTTCGAACCTTGGCCGCTAAAGACCCGCCGTGTAGGCGGGGCTGATGCACGTTAAATCTGTCGGTGCCCTAAGTCCTCCCGTTGGTGTGGTGTGGAAGTTAGAAGAGGAGGTGCCATCTCAGGTGTCGTCCTCGTCACTTGACCGAGGTTCAAAATTACGAGGTCCGTTGCCAATAGCTCTCGTGTTTCTTCAAGTGCGACGTTAATTAAAACCAAATTAACTGTTTATTTACATTGTCCTTAAAAGCAACTAGCGCACTATTGCCGCTTGATATCGGTAATTTTAAATCATGGTTAAGTGTCGAGCACAACAGTTGAGCTCGCATTCCACTCTGCTAGCTTCCATACCATCACCATATTAGGGTTCGGAGCTTCGACAGATTTAGCATACATCAGCCCTTCTGTACGACATCTGTTTAGTAGCATCACGACTTTAACCATGACTGGACAGAACATTTCTGGTCATGAACTCTCGACTTTCACACCTACGCAGAAAAGTAGATGAACAACATATATATGGAATTATTCAAATTTATTGGAACTCTACCGATGAGATCAAATTAAATAACCACTTATTCGAGTTCGAACAGTCTCCAATCAGCTGACAGTATTTGTTCCAATATCCCTAGGGAATGAGGATAATAATGATTCATTAGTTACATTATTTTAAGCCTTTATTTAGATCCCTATGTTTAAAGGATATGAAGGTCTTGTATTTTATAATATTTAAGCTAAATATTTTTAGTAGCCGAAATCCCTTTGATAATTAAATTATTAAAAAGTATAATCGATCCCTCGTTTGGTACAAAAATAAGTTTTTAGTTGATTACCTAAATTCTGCCCGGCCAATATTTCATAAGCTCTTACTTTAAATCAAGCAATTATTATTTAATCTTTTTTGTAATTAGTTATTATATGAAGAAAATAACAATGTCTGCCTTAAGTTTGAGAATTCGTCTTACCTTGAATTAATCCTCTTATCAAAATTAAACTCGCTTAATGTTGGCAAGACTTTTTGAAATTTAACATATTAACTAATGAAATTTTTAGTTCTTTCTCAAAATTTATGTGAGAGAGCGAAATGCTGTGAGAATTCTAAACATCTATAACTCACGAATTTCTCAATTTAATATTATTAAAGGAACTCGAAAAAAAGCTACAAAAGCTTATTTCTATCTCGCACAAGGTTTCATTTAAACACAACTTTTTAAGCCGTTACGGTTTTTAGTACATTCAAAACTTATTTATATTGACTAGACATCCCATGCATTGTACTTATGGTAAATAAGCTGATTGAGATAGATTAAAATGATCATTTTTCAGCTAAAGACATTCCTCATTATTTGAATAGTAATTTAAAATCCCTTGGTATTTATTATATTAAGTGAAAGAAAGCCTGCTATTTAATTAGAATTTAATAAATTCTTAGGAAGTCTATTTTATGTAAAACACTTAAAATGTATCGAATTTGTTCTTTATATATTATTAAGACGTATATAAACATTTAAAAATTCATTACGTTCAAGTCTAGTATTTTAGACAGAGTGCTTCGAAAATCATAGAAAAAATTTAAAGGATGATAGAAAACATCTTAACAAGCACTTTTTCTCATACAATGCATGGCGGAGAGCAAGTGGTAAACCACTAGGTAGTGCTATAATGGAAAGCATAAAACGCGAGTTTTCTTAAACATTGTCATTTTTATCTTGAATTTCAAAAGGCATCGCGACGTACAGTAATCAGAAAATGGCCAGTTCAAAGGTATCGTGAAGAATATCTTTTTTTAAAAAGTGAGCTATCACTGTTTCCTAATTTTCTGTTTAGAGCTATCTTCAGTTTAGCAGGAACAGTTTGATTTTGTTTAGATTTTATTAACGTCACACAAGAAGTAACACGGGGACTATTGGCGACGGACCTCGTAATTTTGAGCCTCAGTCAAGTGACGAGGACGACACCTGAGCTGGCACCCCCTTCTCCTAATTTCCACACCACGTCAATGGGAGGACTTTGGGCCCCGACAGATTTATCATGTATTAGCCCCGACTACACGGCGGGTTTTTAGTAACCAAACCTCGAACCCACGACTCAACGAAAACCGCCGGCAACGAGTCTGAAACCATGACCACTAGGCAACCGTGGCCACAAAATGTCACAAAATCTCGCTAGCGTTCCTGATTTCCCCATTGTTTTTTTAAATCGCTTATTTGTTTTGAAATATGTGGTTAATAATCTTTAATTTATGAAACAATGGCCTCGATGCCATATAATGTTTTCTAGAACTAGATATTTTACATAATACAGACGGGTATGAGAAAATGGCCTCGACATAAAGATGTAAGTTAACGACGAAACCATTTGGAGGTATAATATAAAAAGTTGAAAACAGGGCCTTTGTATTGAAAATTGATTAATTGTTCCCAGAATATCATTTGTAACTTCTTTAAGAGTTATGTAAAGTTAGGTAGCGGAATTGAAGACCATCAAATGGAATGGCAAATAATTCAAAACGTGTGAAAGTGTAACAGTTAATCGAAAAATTTACATGAGAGAAATATGTTCCCTAACTACATCTAACGTAAAGATTTAACAGACGAATTGGCAGTCCCAATAAAATTGTTGAGAAGGACAACAGCCAATTCCCCTGACGTAAGAACAACGCTGACAAAAATCTCCCACAACAATGGATTTTCCGAGGAATTTGCTGGAAAAATGGCGAGTACTTTCTCATTCAAATCTTAAATCGAGATGCTAGTATACAATCATGGAAAAAAATTCTGGAATTTGTACAAGATGGATCAGAGATCCATTCAGATTGTTGGAAGGGATACAGACAGAAGGAATTTCCTGTTTCTGTCATCTCTTTTCTGTTTCACGTTCTCGGTTTAAAAGCTTAGCAATGACTTTGACGTAATAACAATTTGGCCCGGAGTCGCTAATATAGGGAAATGTCCAATAAAGTTGGTTCAAGTTTTTAGGATCCTATTTTTGATGATACATTGCTGAATAATCAATAAAGTATTGAAGGAAGAAATATGCTTCTTACAAAGATGCCACTAATTACAAATACTTGATAATAAAATTGACGATTTTCTTGGTTGATTTCTGAATAGTTTTAATATTCACAAAGAACATATGACAAAGCAAAATTTTGCGACAAAGTGTGGCCCCAGTAGTCTAGTGGTCATGGTTATGAACTCGTGGAGGGAATGTTTCAATCGAGTAGTAAGTTTGAGTCCTGAAACTACGAAAGACCCATTGTGTAATGACATTTATACACGTAAAATCTGTCAAGGCTTCAAGTCCTCCATTTGGCGTGGTGTGGAAGTTTGCAGATTGAAGTATCAGATTTGGTGTCGTCCTTCTCACTTTATCGTGATTCAAAATTACGAGGTTCGTCGCCAATAGCCCTCGTGTTTCTTCTAAGTGGTGCAATGTTAATAAACCTTCAATCAATCAATTGACGGAGATTTTAATCTACACCTTTTGTTAGAGACAAGTAAAAAATCCTTTTCAACCTCTAACGTATCCAAATTGTAATCTGAAAGTTAATGTTAAGACTGGATTCTAGTCCGACCCGGTTTTGTGCATGAGACTCTGAAATGAAATATATATATATACTCGTATATGCTTCATTGGTAAATAACATTTGATCTTGTTCAGGTCAGCTTATGTGTTTGTGTGTCTTTGGAAATAGTGTAAATTTATTAATACTTGTTTTGTTGAAAAAATTCCTTTGAGAACTTGTGCTGTATTTTGCATTTTCAAGAATAATTTTTTCATAAAACGCACATCTTCCTATTATGATTTTTTAATAGTCATTAAGCATTCAACAAAATGACAAGAAAATATAACTCTCAAATTGTAAATGCATATAAATAAATACTTTTAAATTTCAAAAGAGTGCTTTTTCAAAGATATTTCATATTATTAGTATCAAAACATTTTATTGACGCTTAAAAATACGTACTAAGTATATAAAATCTTTTCACAAATACATGAACATTTCTTATTGCGAAATCAAAAAAGTTGTTAAGATCAAATACTATCTTTGATTTAAAAAAGGTAAATGATGATTTTTTGAAAAAAAGTAATTCATTTCATTATTCAAATAATACTCATACTGAAT
>BMAW01114579.1:0-30562 GCA_019974015.1 Nephila pilipes | reverse complement strand
TCTGATGATTCTTTCATGGTGTTGCATTTTCTACAAACAGCAGTATATTTAAACTAAATGTAATTAAAATTTAAGCAAACGATAAACTATATTATTAAATTGAATACATTTAAGCTGCATGCAATTCAAATTAAAGCAAACGATAAATTATTAAGCGCCAGATTTGGCTACCGTTTGGAGACTTGGCTTATAATTTAATTCTTTAAGTAATTAGTTTTAGTCAATTAATTTTTATTAATTATAATTAAATAATCGCATTGTCATCCTAAGCAATTGTGTATAGAAAAAACGCTAAAAATAGCGCAAAAAAGCTAAAATGTGAGAAAAAAAGCTCTTAAAGTTTTGACCAATACAAAGTTAAAATGCGAGTTAAGGATAAATCAAGTATAGTATTCTTATTAAAATTAACTTAAAAAACAAAAAGATCATCAATGTGTCTAAATAATTTGAAATTATTGTTATCTGTAAATTTATATTCAAAGAAATGTAGCTAAACATTTGCTAAACTACACTACTGACCATTAAAATTGTAACACTAGAAAGGATTGATCGGACGAACATCAAAATCATATGAAAGGAAAAAGAGGCTAGGATATGCAAATACACTGGTTATCATAAATTAAGGAAAAATCACAAAAATAGCGATAACTCTTTCAAAAGTAAGCCAAACCGTGCAAAATTTGCATATGTTGTCCACTAAGAGTAGCTGAGTAAAATTGCAATATGCAAATTAGTGACGCTGCACTCGGCTTACGTCATCTGCCTGGAGCATAAAAGTCCAAGTTTGAGAGAAAGCACACAAATTTTACTGTGATTGCGACATTGAAAATCTGAGATAGCCAATTCGTAATAATGACCTCTAGGCATCATTTGCCTGAAGAACTACGATGGAGAGCCATCGGGAGACTAGAGGCAGGGCAGAGTCAATCAGAAGTGGTCAGATGGCTAAATGTGAGTCCATCTGTGGTTCATAGACTTTGGAGGCAATTTCAAACCACAGATTCGGCATCTAGGAGGTTCAGTCAAGGACGGCCAACTGTTACGACCAGTGCCGATGACCGATATTTGACATTAAGTGCACGCAGGAATAGAACCGCTACTCTGACACATCTTAGATCCTCTCTTGCTGCAGCCACCGGAAGGTTGGTGTCAACGTCAACTGTGCGCAGAAGGCTCCACGAAGGTGGTCTGTATGCGAGACGACCAGCCATTTGCGTGCCGCTCACATCACGCCATAGGAGAGACCGTTTGCAGTGGGCCCGACAACATGTCCACTGGACGTCAGATCAATGGAGGCCTGTTCTCTTTACGGATGAGTCCAGGTTTAGTCTAGAAAGTGACAGTAGACGTTATTTGATATGGAGAGAACCTGGGACCCGTTATCATCCATCAAACATCCGTGAAAGAGATGCATACGGAAGAGGCAGTGTCTGTGTTTGGGGAGGCATATCCTTAGGAGGGCGCACAGACCTCCATGTCTTTCCAAGGGGAACCGTGAATGCTCAGGTTTATCGAGACAACATCCTTGATGCTTATGTGCGCCCATATGCCGGGGCGATTGGTGATTGCTTCCTGTTACAGGACGATAATGCAAGACCACACAGAGCTCGCATTGTTGATGATTATCTTCAACAGGAAACAATTACGCGCATGGAGTGGCCAGCTCGATCCCCGAACTTGAATCCTATCGAGCACGTTTGGGATGCTCTAGGGAGGCGTGTATCTGCCATCAATCCGCCCCCTCAGACCCTTGCCGCGCTTGCATCTGCTTTACAAGAGCAATGGCTCTCACTTCCTATTGAACTGATAGACCGCATAATTGAAAGCATCACACATCGCTGTTTGTGCTGTATTGCTTCTAGAGGCAATCATATTCCATATTAAAGGTACTTTTTCTATTGCAAACCGATACTTCCAATTTGTTTATTTTATACATGTGCTAATTTCTATACTACTATTAATGTCTGATAATTTCTTTTTATGTTGTTTAATACCTTACTATGTGTTGTATATTGTGGGTAAGTTTCATAAAATTCCATGTGTAATTTCTTGAGTTATCGCGATTTTTGTGAATTTTCCTTAATTTATGATAACCAGTGTAGTTAGTATTTCAGAGCATTTAGAAGACGCATAAGGGAGAAACGACATGTGAAGCTTTGCATAAATGAAAAGTTGTGTAGTGAATTTCTCATTCGGAAAGCTCTTTGTAAGGTCGGAGTTTGCTCCGAAAATAGTATTATGCATCGAATAAGAAAAGAAATGCTTACCAGCAAGTGTAGAAATTCGATAGAGGCAGGATCGTTGCCTATCGAGAGTGCAGATTATCATTCCGTGATATTGCCCATCGCACTAATCAATTCCAACCACTGTCATTCGAATATGGAATCAATGGGTTGTTGAGGGCATACTAAATGGCATGCATGAGGCATATCTCCACACCCTCACATGATTAACGACCGATAGGAGAGACATTTTATGAGGTCGATTCTACAAAACCGTGCAACTACATCATGGACCATTAGTCAGGAAATGGGCATGTTTGCAGTACGCCGAGTATCCGCTCGTACGGTGTGACGATGTTAGCAGCAGCAAGGACTGTCAGCACTGCGACTATTACTTCGGCTTCCCTTGACAATGTAGCATAGAGAGGCACGGCGATTCTGGTGCGCTGAACGACAAAGATGGATACAGAAGTGGCATAATGTCGTCTTTTCAGACGAGTCTTGTTTCTGCATGCAGTAATCTGATGGCCATATACGTGTCTGGAAGTTTAGAGGAGACCGCTCGTTGCCTGTTTGCATTCGATATCTACATAGAGGCTCTGTATCTGGTTTGATGGTTTGAAACTTGACACGACAAGTACGAAATATCTAGTACTTGTCATGTAGCAGATACGCCACTAGGTACACGACACGCATGTCTCTAGTTAATTAGAACGCAGTTCGGTATATCTCTAACATCTGACGTCTAGTGGTTGTGCCCTATCTTCGAGGCCTGCCAAACGACATATTCTAACAAGATAATGCAAGACTATATGTTGCACGTTGTGTTCTGACGTTCCACGATACACAGGGTATTCGATGACCTGCACGGTCTTCAGATCTGTCACCTTGGAATTATCTGGAAACAATAATTTTCTTAATTACATTAATTTATCGTTTGCATTAATTGTTATATTTTACTGAATAACTTAAGGTATCCGTACACCTTCGGAAAATTGTTTTTTAAATACATTGATATTTGCTATCAAAATATTTTTTAATGTTAAAATATAAACTAAAACTATGAAAAACACATTTAATAATCTGCTTTTAATTAAAAAAAAAAAAGAAAGAAAGATCTGGAGCTGGAAACATGGTGTAAATAGTACATGAATTGACTATCAGAATAACGCTAATAACTCAAAAGTAAACAAAAGCATCATTATTCTGTAAATTTTATCTTATCATAACAATTTTTGGGGCCGGTACTACTTTCATGATGAAAATCATATTGCTACAATTTTTATTGTGTTTCGAGTCAAATAACAATGAAAAATGAAGAAAAAGTTATAACAATATTTAATTTACACCTTTGTTACTAAAAACGTATCAATTTTACAACTATGAAAGTAGTAGAGGTTCTTAAAAACTATAAGGAAGATACTTGCAAAATTTAAATTAATTTGGTTCATAACGTTTTCTGATATCTACATTGCCATGTTTAAATATGTCGAGAAAACTCATTTTAAGAAAAATCAAAAACAAACTTTCAAATGCAATTAAGAATTAGCTACAGAGTAAAATTCAAATCCCTGTAACTTAAGTTCTAAATAAGGCATAAGCAAAATTCAAATAGTATTAGAAAGAAAAATGTTTCAATTTTAAACTGACATTAAAATTAGAAAATCGAAAATTTTGACCAAAAAAAAAAAAAAAAAAAAAAAAAAAACGTTTTAAAAGGGTGTACGGATGCATTAATAATAATTTCAAAAAGTTAGAGCCTTTGGCGGCTAAATATAATCCTCACAAAACTTTGCATGGGAGCAATTAAATTTTTTTAAAACCAGGAATTTCTTTTCGAAACATGATAGATAAATATTATGCTTTTTGATATTTGGTACGGTTAGAGAGATTCTGATAAATGATAAATATTCAGATTTCTCCCGTTTCAAAATTCAAAAGCTCCAAATGTCAAGTAATACCCTCCAAAAATTCAGGAAATATTTTAAGACAAATATACACAATCGTAAATAGTCTTAAGGGACCATGTTATAGTTTAAAATTCTTAATGATCGAGTCACTTTGAGCCATTTGAAAATGATTAAAAAAAAGTATCGTTTTCGCGAAGTGACATAATACATAGCTCATTAACGATATCTCCAAAACTAATGATCAGATTCAAATGAAATTTGGAGCATAAGCCATTTCAATCAATAATTGCTTGATTCTGCAAAAGTAGAGTTCCATAATAATAATCATTTAGAAGATAGCTAACTATATCGCTTAAATTAGTTAACAAATCCATTAACATCATAATTTTAGCTTCCAGAACTTTTATAACAGAAGTAGGAACTAATTTATTAAGGTTAGCCAATTTTTTGAAGACTGTAATAATGATTATAACTGGAATTAGAACTGAGTTATTGAAGTGACCCATTTTTTGATGTCTGTAAGGCTGGTTATATTCTAGAACATTAAAGTATATAGTAATATTCATATAAACATGCAACACCAGGACAGATGAAAGACGAAATGCAGTTTTTCTGTAATACTCCTAAAATGTAAAAGATATTTTGTCTTATTTATTAGCCACCCAAGCGGCTATTGTTTTAGTTGGATCACTTTTGGTGCACCAGATCACTTTTCGCTAACCAGATTATTTTTCAATTTTTTATCGCTTGCTTCAATTTTAACTACATTTATCTTAAATATATTCAATTTAATAATTTTTTTCCTTTAACTTTAATATCAGTAAAGTTTACTGCTGCCCATTTCTATATATTTCATCGTTTGCTTTAATTATTATTTTTAATTAAGTAATTTAATAATAATTACAAAAATAGCGCACCTTGGGTGGCTAAATGCGTTCTTTGCAAAACTTTGCATGGAACCTTTCTTTTATTAATTTTGTTTCTCTTAAATGTTGTAAATATATTGATATTTTTTGGTCGAGGTGGTCAAGAAATGATTTTAACCTTCTGATACAGTCACTATCGGTAACGAACCCTACATTAATGTTTGTAATTTACAGCATTATGTATATAAAAATCAATTAATAAGCGTAACGCATTTTATTTAAATATCTCGATTATTTCTGAGTAATACTTAAGCCTTTACAATGCCTCCTCATATATATCCAGCGTCTGGTATGGTTCCCAGTCCATTAGCTGGTATTAATTGGTTAAAGAGACGTTGTTGTGTGACCTTACGTATAAAATTTTATCAGTTCAGATAAAGCTCTAATAGCACTTGAGCATACACGTAACTGTCATATCTTATAGCTGGATACTATGGGCTTGTTTGCATATTTGTATTCAAGGTTTACAAGGTTGCAGTCCTTTCAAATCAATGTTTGATATCATTACATGTCATGTGGAAATATGGGCTATTCGGGAAACTTCTCTTAATTAACACTTAGTGTCTCTTACCGACTATACTTTCAAACTTCTATATCCTTACCAATTCAATGAAACATTATTACGCCAGTTAGTTAAGTTAGACTAGACGTGTACTGCTTTTAAGTTGAGCACTCATGGTGAATTGACTAAAGTTAGCATGTTGGACAAAGATAGACATGTTGGTGAAACTATTACAGGCGAGGTAAGCCGAATGAAAGCAGAATGTGCAGAAAAACGTAATTTATCCTCCAACAAAACTCGAGATCGCGTGTTGCAAGAGTCACCTGTGTAAAAAAATTAGGGAACATACAAATTGGAAGTTTTCATCCTAACCCCTTTATTCAGCTGATCATGGAACATTGACTGTTATTTTTTTTCGATCTTTGCATTCTTTCTAGCAGGAAAAATTGAATTGTTATTAAGAGATAATATGCTGTAGTCTAATGTTTTATTTTCAAAGCATGAAAAATTTTAAAGTTAGGATAGAAAACCTGAACTAAAGTAAATAAAATAGAGACTTAAATAAACTTGAAAAATATTAAACTTTTTAATCAAAAGGTTATCATGATTGAGATTTAAAGAGTTAACAGTATATCGTTTCTATTAATGCTATATTTTTGAAAATCGGATTTTTATTTTTTTCAACATTTTTTTAACGATCTACTCAAGTTTTCAGTGAATTCGGTTCAAATTTCCTGTAAAATGATGAAAAATTTAACCACTTCTCTGCTATTCTACTTATTTTAAAAAAATACATACTGCAAATAATTTTTAGAACATAGAAAATAAAATATTTCATATTCTGCAACTAAGAGTTCTATTAACTTTGTTATTATTATTTCGTTATTTCAAGATAAATGCTGACAATTTTGTAAAACCTCTATATATTAATCGGAATCGATGAACATTATAAATGTACTTTTGTTCTCAACTCCATTTTTTCATGGTTAATTCTTTGACTTATGTTGAATAAATATTTATATCTGCAATCACAAAAATTATAACAACTGGATAAAAAAAAGATGTTAAGATTTTTACGTCTATGATTAGGAAACTTTGACAAAAATAAAATCGAATAAAAAAATTATGAATTTTAAGTAACTGAGTTTTCAGATAACTTTAGAAAAATAAATGAATTTTTCTGCATCAGAATTAAACTTAAAAAGAGCTAGAAAAAGGATAAGATAAAGATAAAATACTGCAAAAGTCTTGTTGAAATTGTCGTATAATTACATATAAATAAGAAAAACTCCCTTTTTGGCCAAATAAAATTTTTTTTTATTTTAAGTTAGGGCATCCCGAAGTTTCTAAACAAGACAACTTTAGTTCTTAGAGTAATAAATATGTGTTTATTTTGGGTGCTTCTGTTATTAACTGGGCTGTTAATGAAATTCTAAGTCACTATTATTTACTTTCTGTGCATTTCAAAAATAAAACTCCTCATTCTTATGAGTCGCATACGACTGATTTATTTATTTTACACATATTCTCACGTTAAATTCACTTCTTCCTTACAAATGGAAAAAAATTCTATTTATTTTTGTCAGTTAATTAATTTCTGGAAAATAGAGAATTTCAATACTTGCACTTATGTTTTTTCCCCTTTCTTGTACGTAATTTATAATTAATATTAATAAACTACATTTAAGTAAATAAATGAAAAAATGAAATTATACTTATTTGTTCTTTTAAAATTTTGAAGGCTTCTTTATCACTTATTATTGATCTAATAACTCTCTATTAACATCCACAGTTTTTAAAATGAATGGAAAGTCGTGGTAGTTTACTGTTTTGGGTTGAATAATTTATAAATAGTGAAGTTCGAATAAAAGAAGGCTTGTGTTCAAAGTACATCGAAGTGAAACAATGAGAAATTTGATTAAATGAAGTGGTACCTCAAAACACTGATATGGCGAGATTGTGGAAGTCAGAAAACTGAATATCTCCACAGAATCAAGTTCGTCTCTCACTACTCTAGAACAGTCAAGTGGATTCAACCCAACTACACAAACAATAATATTAATTAAAATGCTAATGTAATCGATTGTTGCTAAACTGTCAGTTAAATGTTAATTGAATTAGGGTAATAATTGATTGACAATAAATAAAAATTTTGAATTTGTAGTGTATTTGTCGAATTAACATAGTAATATATACTTTAGCTAAAAGTGTATTCTTCAGATTTCCTCTGGTCTACACTATGAGAAGATTTCCAAAAACACTTAATGAATATGAATTAAATTAACCCAATATTTCATCCAATAATGATATATGACTACATTGTGGAACTCAGACTTGAATTAATTTCCCTCTGCATAACTAACCACAATCCTCACCAATGTTTTGTTTGATAAGATCTAATAAACATACAGTGGAAATTAATGTTTCTTTAGTGTTCCCGTTAATAACCTGCTTTCTCTCTCACCATTAATCTGCTAATTCTTATAAATATATATAATAATTACAATTTACTCATCAAATATTTATTGGATTGTATTAGAACTCACTCAAAAAACTAAAAGTGTTTTTTTTTGTATCTCAGTTTATGTAATACCTGAATTTATAAGTCATTAGAACTTTCGGAAATTAATGAAAACAGGGTCAAACTATGGAGTTTAAAAACATTTGTGAATAACTAATGTTGGAACTACACTACATTAGTTCCGAGACCTTCAATCTAATTCTACTTATTTTGGCATGTTTAGGGAAAAAAAATTTACGTTCTGCTTCTTTTATTATGCTTGTCATACACATCTTTGCGTAACATTAAACCAGTAAAACTATAAAACGGGGCCTGTAGTCCTTGATCAGTAGGAATAAGGTACTAGTTAGGCCTTTTCTTTAAATTCCGGAAAATATTTTAATGATTGAAGAACTGTAACACAAAAATTTATTTAAGTATAACTTCTAGGTTATATTTTTTTTTTATCACTGAATGAAGTTAAAACTTAGAATACATTTAACTTCTGTTTATCACCACGTTTAACAGTTATAAAGTCAGTTAAAATAGGTTCACCTTATGTCTTCAAATTTCAGATTTAGTTTACTTTGATTGGAATACAGAAATTCTCTTAAGTTTCTCATTGTTATTGCTGGGGTAAATGTAAAAGGGAATAGTTTTGAATGATGTAATATATGCGTCATTTGAATGATATTTGTAGTCCTTTTCTGCACTAAATGTGTTTCAGCCCTATTGATATTAGCTGCCCAAAAGATTACCGATAAACTGAAGTATGAATTTATGTCATAGAAGTATTGAAATATGGATCACCACTAATGTGGAAAGTAAACGATCTTCTTATTAGTCTGTAAAGTTGGGATATTCAAGTTTTTCTCTTCACTAATCTTGGGGACATTTTGTAATTTTAATTGCATAAATTAAGACCTAGACTCAGTCAAATTAAACGAGATCCTCTCAAATTAGATGAAGGTAAGAAGCATAATGAATTGAGTTGATAATACTGATATGCATCAGAAATAGAATTCAAAAAGAATGAAAATAGTTAATAGTGAATAGTCGTAGATACTTGCACGTTAGATGTTGGAGGGATTTGTAACAGCTTATCTTTTGTAATTAAACGTAATTAGAAATGATTCCTAATCAGAGGAAGTTTTAAAAGACGCTCTAATCTTTAGTATTTAAGAAGTAGCTCACGTGAGACAGGCGAGTTGGTAAACTAAAACTTTGTTGTTTAATTCTAAACTAGGATTAACACGCATCCATAAGCGTGTTATGGAAAGTTAATCATAAAGAGAGTGCGTAACTAAAATAATTATTAACAAAAGTATTTATTTTGTTTCTATTGTCTCTACATAAATTGTGAACTTAGTAGTATTAGTGCTATTTAAATTAATGGGGATGTAAGCCGCAGTAAATAATGGAGGGAAGTTTCGATGTCCTCATAAATTCTATTCAACAGAATTCAATGAGAAAAAGAGACCTTAATAATGAAATAAAAACATTAATTGATTTAACTGTTTTTGTAATTTTTTTTGAGAAATGAACATTTTTCTTAAAAAATAATTTTATATTTCGATTTTACATTTCGCTTTTAGACTTGTAAGACATCCTATAAGAATCCTAAATAATTCAGATGAGATTAGCTCCATCAGGAAAACATAAAAATACCTTTTTTATTATTAGACAAGAGTGATAATAATATTGAAAATTTTACAAATGAGAGTCAATAACATTATAAATATTGAAATATTTTTCAACGAGACAGAAAAATTTTCAATATTAAAATTTTATAAGTGAAACAACGTTCAAGTAAGTTTTGTAACTGAAGCAACATTCAATTTATTTTATAAATGAGTCATTAAAAATATTATAAAATTTTATAAATGTGAGACAGCTAATATATAAATATTAAAATTTTGCAAGCGAAATGATAACACAGTTAATTTTTTTTTATGAATGAGACAATATGATAGTAATTTTAAAATTAATAAGGAAAGAATAATAGTGTTGGAAATTAATACAAAGAAGGCAATAAAAATGAGGTTGAAAGTTTTTAATACACACACACACACAAAAAAAAAAAAAAAAAACTTTAACAATGCATTCTGCATTAAAATGTCATAAACATTTTAATTAATAAAAATTCAGCAGCTTTGGTAACTTGAATGATGGAACTATTTTGACAGACTGCATATTGCCATTTCTTCTTATATTGCAGACTAGATCAATCTGCTGAAATGTCAGCATGGATTTTAAAATAAATTTTTCGTTAGGTAATTACTTTTGTAATCTTATGATATCAGTCAGGTTTACTTAATTAAAACTGCCTTTTAAACTGATTGAAAGTTGAGAAATTTTTTATGTCTGAATTGTTAGATTACTAAGGAATTTTTAGTCAGTAATAGACACTTGATTTAACTTATGCAAATTCTTACGGTTATAAATGATTTTAGTTTCCATATGGGAAAGTAAAATAAGGAGTTTTTTACAATTAGATTTAGATTTATTGTAATAATAATTTTAACCCCCACAAAGAAAAGAAAAAAATTATTTTTTTACAATTAAATTGATATTTAAACGTAATAATAATTTTAGCCTCCACAATGAAAAAAAAGACATGAATTTTTTTTTACAATTAAATTTAGAATGGGAGGCACATTTGATAACAGAACATATTTGGTTTTAACTGTCTTTTATTAAGATTTACGAGTAATCTATGTTAAGAAATAGCCAAATTCATAAAAAAAAGCAGAAATTATTTAAAAATTTTATTATCTCAAAATGAACTAATAAAATAGCTGTGCCATTAATTAAAATAGATGAATACGAAAAAAAAAAAAAAAAGATTTATAACATAATTATAACCCTCAAGAAAATGTCAATTCGGATTATTTTTACAATTTCCTTTTGCTATTTAAAATAATCAGTTTCTAAAAATCAAAATATGAAAGTTTGCAATATAATGTATTAAGCTCCTATTCGCATCATATTTTAAGGAATCTTACGAAAAACTGAAGAGTAATAAGTATTTTCCTCTTAGTTATTTTCCCGTAAAGTGAGGGCTTATTCAATGAAAAAAATAATAAAACGTTCTTTCACTGCTCGTTAATTTTATTTAAGATTACGCAATTCCTTAAAAATGACCAAAGTATTAAAAAGTTTTGTTCTTTTATGGTAATTTTATGTTATTTCTAAATACACGTACAAATTTGCATAGCACTAGCTACGCCATTTGTCAAATTATTTAAATTAACACAGTACGATGTCATTTCAGTGACTTACAAAACTTTAAGCTGCTTTTTCTCGGCTTTTTATTTTTCATGATCACTTTGAACTTGATACATGTAAGCATTTTTGTAGTCAATTAGCTTTGAAAATTTTTATGCTTATTTTGCATAATATGTTTGATAATTTTGTACATGAAATAATGATTTAGATGCATAGTTATTTTTTTTAATCCACAAAATTAGATATAGCTGTTTTTTTTATTGGTTTTTGTAGTGTCTGCTATAAATAGAATGATAAAATTATAAATAAAACTAGTACAACCAAACCCATACATAGAATTGGGAGAAACACTTATAAGAAATTGAGAGAAAAGGCTGCTTAAAAATATTAAAATTTATAGAAATAATAGGTATTTTAAGGTATTGAAATACTTTGAAAAACAATTAAAATTTTAAAAAATTGTTTGAAAATGAGGATTTTTTAAATGCATATTTTATGTTTTCAAAAATGGTGAATAGAAACTTTTTCTTATAAATATTTACTTTTCAAAAAAGCACTGACTGGGAACTGTGATCCCTTAAAATGGTTTTTGTTTACGAAACCTATTTAATTACGATGAGTAAAACAAAAAACGTCCCGTGTTTCGTATTTTTATTTTTTACCCAACTTTATCTTCCTAAAGAATCATTTTTGATTAACAGTTTATTATTACTTTTGCGATATTCTAAGATTTACTACTATTTTACTAAGAATATTTAAAATCATCTTTAAATCCTAAGATATTTTTTGAAAAATACAGTGTTCTTATTATTGCGATTATTTTTCGAAAATTTAAATTAGTGAAAAGGATTTTCAGATTTCTTAAAATCCATGTCCTTTCTCACTCTCTTTTGTGTCTCTCTTATATAAAATACGCAAATTCAAACAAATGTTCCTTACCTGTTGGTTAATGGCGGTCAATCAAAGCAAATAATACAACTTTCGTTTTTAACCATGTATTTTCATAAACACAATCATTAGAGACAAAAGCAATTAAATTTTTACAAGGAGTTACTGCCACGTGGAACGTATGTGTTCAGCCATTTATGATGTATCATTATTCTAAGAGGACTTTCTTCCGTTTGGGACAATAATACAGAACATATTTAACATTCTTCCTCAATTCTAATTTACAAATCAACTACGGAATTAATTATAGCAACAAGGGTAATGTATTCAAATACAAAACAATTTATAAGAAAAATACAAAATTAACCCACAAAAAGATATTTTTAAATAATAGTACCCTTTATAAGTGAGTGATGAGTTTTAAATACATAATATTAAAGCTAATTTTGTTATTAATCTCAATGTACTGCGTTTCTTTGTGAGTGTTTTATTTGGATTTTATTTTATTTTAAAAATATTTGCATATACTTTTCATTAGTGTTTTATTCACATGCACTTTACTAAAGGCCTAATTTTACAATAGGTACTTAAAGTAAATGTATAATACACAGTTGAGTCACCATATTATGACCACCGCACAGGGTGATGTAGCTGCAATTGTAGGCAATCGTAGGTAAAACCGATAAAACCTGTTGAAAGATATAAAGGTGGTTTCAAACTACCTGTTCGTGTAACAACAGTTGTTGAGTAAATTACGCGATTTAACAGACATTGAAAGAGGCGTGATGATTAGGAATGTAATATTCGGAAACCTCAACTATCGTGAGGTATTAGTGTTGTACCGTAATGAATGTGTATAATATATGACAGATTGAAGAGGATGCGATCTCCAGGCATGTAAACTGTGGAGTTCACGAGGCATTAGTGGCAGAAATGAGTGTCGTTTGCAATAACTGATTAACTTAGTTCACTATATGGGATGCACTGACTGCTTATAGGAATCAGCACTGTACCAGACAGCTTATGCCAAATTAATATTCTTATTCGCGTCTCGTACCATATCTCAATCAAATATACTAACACTAAAAAGTCAGTAACTTATACAAGAAGACGTTAGAAAATCTCATGCACTATATGTATTCAATAGACTTGCTCTAGAATGATAAATGAATTCCTGCTCTCCAAGGTAACAACCTAGATATATTCGCCCGTCTCACTAATACCGCATTAACAATGTCTTACCGAAACTTTTGCAGTTGAAGTTGACTTGATTCTTGAACTCGTTACGATCACTCTCACCCATAGCAACTCTTGATCTCGTCTACCACCTGTAGGGCATATACTCGACGATAGTGATACTCAACCTCTATCCCCTAGACTTCCTTCTGCTTATGTACGATCTTATCTAGATCACTTCACTTTATTTGTACCTGCCTCTAATTTACCTAATCACGTTTCATTTTGTTTGGGAAGAAATTGCTTAATTCACACAATCAATCTCAATTAAAGTACCAAAGATTAGTGAAGAGAAAACCGCGAATAGCCCAACGTCACAAGCTATGGAGGACTACTGTGCAACGCACTTTACTGCGTCTTCGCAACAGACTTGACAACTCCCTTGACAAAATGCATCGTAAGAAACGTCGTGAATTTGCATTATGTTGCAATTATTTGACCTTAGAGTGCTGGAGATGGGTTCTCACAAGTCTGCTGTATAATAACAATGGGACTCCAAATTCCTTAGATATTAATACATCTAAAAAAACCATAGGGACATTTGCAATTGCATAGCAGGCAGCAATACCCACCACTCCAAAATCTTACCCATTTAAGAGAAGCTCTGCTATTCTTAAGGTCACAGATTCATGTTATCACCATACTGATTTCATAACTACCGTTTAATTGCTATTTTGGATGCAAGAGCACATTGCAATAGAAGTTACATATGTGATCATAATATTGAGACTCGATCCTGTTTAAATGTAATTTAACTACTCATAAATGTCTATTGTAAATAATTTGGAATACTTAAGATAAATGTTAGTTCATTAAACAAAGCTAAATTAGAGAAAATTTCTGTAATACGATACATGATTGACTAACCTAAATTTTCGGAAATATGTATTGTAAAGGGAAAAAGCGTAATTATAGGTTTTACTTCTGAAATCACCCAATGAGTAGCTGTGCTGATGCACGTAAAATATGCTTAGGCTCCAAGCACGCTCGTTGACGTCGTATGGATTAGGAGAGGCAATTGTTAAGTATGGTGTCATCCTCGTCACTTGATAGGGGTTATAAGTTACAAGAAAATCTCTTAAGAAATCTTGATTAGAAATGTCAAAATTTTGAGCAAACGCCAGTTTTTGTAGCTCAAGCGTCAAGAAATTAAAAAAAAAAAACTACGGTATTTTAAATTCATCAGTTTATTTTACTATGTGATTGGGAAAAAGCTTTAGAAGAATAAAGGTTTACAAAAATGTCGAAAAAATTTGAAAGTAAAATGAAGGATTTATTTCAAATCCCTTGAGATTGGGAAACTCATCAAGTATTTGCGAACGTAAAACTTTCAGAAAAGAATAAAGAGAGAAAATAATCCAAACTTTGAGAAGGGAATTAAAAAAGAAGTACTTTAACGTTTTGGATGGCATATCATTAAGAGAATGGTATGCTATTATCATAGAGAAATTAAATTAAAGCACAGTTTTCTTTAAACTGACGAAAGAAAATCTAAGTTTTTTTTTACAGTAAATACTTTATTGTTCTTGTCAAGTATATATATAATAAAAGTTCTTGATGTATCATGTAACATCCAGTGCTGAAAAGTGAAGAACATATAACTAGTTTTAAATTAACAACCTACATTGTTGAAGAATTATGTAAAATTCTGCATGCTTCATAAACAAAACAATTTAATATGTTTTTAATATAATATCTAATCCTATTATTCCTATCATGAGCAATTATTCCAAAAATACTTGTTATACCACAGTAAACACTATATTGTGTAATCTTAGAAGTAATTGCATAAGATTTGTGTGTAATCTGTCATATTATTGTTATATAGTTTAAATACAAAACAGAATCGATCGGTGAATCATAGGTTACATTTTAAAGCTCTTCTCTTCAAAAGAGAATATGTTTGATATATGTTTCTATCACTTTCGATACAAAAGTTTCTCACGTATTTAGCTAAATCTAAACTGAAGTATTTATTGCTATATATGTCTTGAATATTTTAACATATTTTTTGGAAAGCTTTATTTCGATAATATGTCCATTTTCTAATGCCATGTTTTCTTGATGTATCATGTTAATAACATGGAATGGTAGATCACACTGATATACGAAAAAGAAGTGTATTTATGAATCGAAGAGGTTAAGTTAACGAAACGTTCGAAGTTTTATATTATTAAATTCCTTCTGTTAGTTCTTACTCTCCCTATATATATTTATATATCTTGTTTAAATTTTCAATCGTTAATAAAATACTTTTTATTCATCCACTTAAGTTCAAATACATTTTTTTAAACTTGCAGTGTATGACACTTGATGTTAATATAGTGTTTTCAAATATTAATTCATTAATTAAATTTAATTGGTAAAAATGCAGTTTAGCCCAACCGCTTGCGAGATTTCAAAAATAGCCAAACTTGGCGATTTTTTTGACTGAATGTTAAGTCCGCGAAGCGTACCAGGGTAGCCACATTTGGCATAATACCACCAAATAATTCCTGAAAACCAGGATAATTGGGCTAAACTGCATTCCAACCATTTAATTTACCAGATAAATTAAAAAATAAGCCAATGCTTCTTCTATGTCATTTGTCTTGCAATGGCAAAGTTGGTAGAAAGTCGGCGTAGAATCTTCATGCCTTCGGTCGAATCTCATCGAAGCATAAAATTTTTTTATTTGATTTTCAAATAGTTAATTTTAGTTTTATATGGGAGAAAAAAATTTCTCTTATATAAGATATTTAGCAAGATATAAATTTTGGAATAAATACCGTCAGTGACGAAGCGTGTAGATCGCTGGAAATTTTTTTTTGCCACTTAAAATTGTGATTCTGTCATATGTATATATATATTTATATTAATTCCAATTATTTAATAAGAAGTAACTAAAATAAAAATTTCTTTGTTGACTTAAGTAGGAATTCATGTTAATTTTATATTACTTACTTATATATTACAGAGATTGTTACCTACGACACTAGCTTTTTTAAGAGAAAGGGAAATAACGAAAATGAGGAAACAAATTTTAAAAAAGTAAAACGTGAGAGACTAAAAAGGCATAAAATTCTAAGAAAACTTTTTGTTATTGAAACCAAGAAATATTTAAAAGAGTTAAAAATATTCCTTATGATAAAACACAACTCTTTTATATAAATAAGTAAATTTTAGTAACTCAAATATGCTTAAGTATCAAATATTTAAAATTCCCGAAATTAATTTATTTCAGTTGAAATAAGGTCTCATGCTACCAATCTGTGGCTTTCACACCACGCCAACGAGAGAATTTGGGACCTCGACCTGATTTAAAGTGCATCAACTACTGCTGGTCTTTAGTGGCATCTCGGCTTGAACCCACAAGTCGATGACCAGCTGCAGATGATAGCTGCAGCAGCCTATTTGTGAATTGGAGCGAACAGTTGTTTTGAATCCAAAGTGAAGAGAGTAAAAGATGAACGACGAGCATAGAGAGATAGAGTTACCGATCTGTTCGACCACGTGTAGGATGCTTAAAATATACTGAGTTGTTAACTAATTTGGTATCAAATAAGATGCATTGAAAGTTATTTGAGTAGAATTTCATTAATTTTAAGCTATTGTTAGTGAGATGATGCTGTAGGTAGTTTTTCAAAACTTACAGTGATGAAATTACATTCGTATCGAAAATCAGTGGTGCACCCGGGAGAGGAGGGGTGCTAATGAAATTCTCGAAATTTAAATATCTGCTTAAATATAATGAAATTCTCGAAATTATTTATGGATTTCTTGAAATTTAAATATCTTAGGATAACTCTGGATTATTCTAGTGGCCGCTGTATCCTAGTTGTTAAGGCATTGGATTCGTGGAAGGCGGCTTTCGTTCAGTCGAGGGTTCTATCCTTGGTTACCAAAGACCTGCTGTGTAGCCGGGGCTGATGCACAGTAAATCTGTCGGGACCCAAAATCCTGCCGTTGGCGTAGTGTGGAAGTTAGGAGAGAGGGATTCTAGTTCAGGTGTCGTCCTCGTCACAAGACCGCTATTCAAAATAACGAGGTCCTTCGCCATTAGCCTCGGGTTACTTCTTGATGCGAAGTTAATAAAACCAATCCAATCCAAATTTAATGTTCGAATAGTTGGAAATTTTATAAGACAACATATTAGTTTAAAATTACAGAATGAAGTCGTGTTTTTGAACCGTTTTAGTATTACTAGCGATAGTATCAATTATGATTTGTCCAGAATTTATTTAAAATACTTTAATAAGTTTATTTTAAAATATTATTATGCGACGTTAATGTAAAGTAAATTAAACTAAACTTGATTATTCTAATATAGGTATACTAAATTTTAAATATAAGAACTTCTTATTTAATAAAAATTCAATTCAAGTGGTTAATCAAAGTTTAATTATTTAATTAAATATTTTTCAAGTAGAGAAAAAATGATTTTAATGTAGCCGATTCCTAAGAAAATATAGAAAAGTATTTGCAATCTCTGAAAGAGTGCCTCTGGCTTAGTGTTTGTAGGCGAAGAGAAAGGGTACATCCCTTAAAAAAAGGCAATCTTGTTTCTCATGGCGCGCGTTTTAATTATTTTTCTTTCATCTTTATTGTTTTCAATTTTTGTTGCTTGATAAAATTATATCAATACTTGAACAGATTTGAAAAGGAGAAAAAAAGATTGATATAGCCTATTATTTACTTTTTACCAAGTGGTTATTCTAAACTAAAATTTTTTTTATGTCATGGCAATGGCGATATATACCCCTCCCAAAATTATTTTCTTGGTACGCTACTGTAGCAAATAAATAATTAATTTAGATTAAATAAGTTACGAATACTTTTCTCGGCCGTCCAAACGTTACACAAAATGATGCAACAATTACGCATAACATAGCTCAGCGAACTTTTTCATTTCGTCGTCTGTCATCGGATGAAAAAAAGTAGATACAGAGAAAATGCATTATACCTCCAAAAAGAATATCGATAGAAGGCGTAATTAAAAATAGTACTGAGAGGTGCGTTCCAAATAGTGCTAGGGTGTCTGAAAATACACTCGTTTTAGGAATGGGAAATAAGAATGGGCAACTCTCTGTGGTATTGTGCATTGTTGCATTTTTTCTTTATTTAAAGAAGCCCATGAATATAATGTCCTTCGAAATCCAAAAATCCTCACCCCTTCTTTGGATTGGTTACCACGGAAACAAACTTAGTTTCACTGCATAATGATTATTTCTGGTCTTATAGATGGTGGTTACTCGATGCAAAAAGATAAAGGCAACTTGACGCGATAGCAATAAAATTTGGATTCCGCAGTTGATTTCCAAATCAAAACTAACCTATGAATCAGTGTCAAATTCTTTTTGGCGCCATTAACATGTGGTAGCCCATCATGAATCCAGATTGTCAAAGCAACGTCCTCTGTCTTCAAAAACTGAATTTTTTTTTAATCACACACTTAAAAATATTTATATCCCTGTCACATTCTAAATATTGCTAGTGCAATTAAAAATCCATTCTTTCATTTCACGTATTAAAACAATTATGGAATAAACTTACATTTTTCAAGAGAGATTATTCACAAAAAATAGTCTGATGCCTGATTCTTTTAAAAAAATGAATGGATAGCAGAAACGATCCATCCACGTGAAGCCAAAATTAAATTTGAACCACACACTTTAAAATAATGTAAAAACATTTCATACCACATTTTTTTTCATTACGTAATGGAAAACAACCCATTAAACCATTAAACACAAAAGAAGCAGTTCCGCTGTCAAATACATACTTACATGCACAAAGTGTAAAGCTTAAAATTTGAAAAAAAAAAAATATATATTTTAAAAATATATGTGTTTCTTTTATCCATGTTTAAATAAGTTCTGACATAATTTTTTACACAAATCTTTTCTTCTTTCGATGCAAAGAAAACTTGCTTTTAAAAAGGTATGTCAAGGTTAAAAGATAAAACACAGATTTTTTTGAAAATCTAACAAAGTGTAAAATAGAAATAAAAATGAAGTCTGTTAATTTTTTTTTATATATGTAAAGCTGTTTATAAGCAGTTCAAACTAAAACCCAGTTAATATTCAAGGATTTGATTTAAAGCACTTTAGAAGGAAGAATGCTCTGGAGAGTACTAGTTTTATTACGATTTTAAAAAAGCAAAATGAAATATTTTAAGGAAGGAAGTTACATTTGAATATTTTTTTTTGTCTCAATGGAGTTGTTTTAACTGAAATATTTTAGTAGTTGAACATCTAATTCAAGCAAGTGATTCCGAAAAGGTTCAGTGGAAAAACACCTGGAATTAAATTTTGTCGAAATCAGTACAAATGGAAATTCAATGAATATATTTTCCATTTGAATGCACAAATAACATAAATTCTGTAGAAAATAAAACCTATTCATTATTATTCACAGATAAGTTGATAACAGTAAGAAAAAGGGCAATGAGAGATAGAGTACAAAAAGGAAGAATAATAAAATTAGAATGAAATAAAAAAAAAACTCGAATATTTTTATCATATTATTCATTGAGTTCACACACACACAAAAGATATAAATTTAATTTAATTTTCTCAAATTGCTTGCGGATGAATGCAGTCTCTAGACAAAAGCGTTTCAATGCTTTGTAAAGAAGAAATAAAGTACCAATTTTCTAATAATTAACTGCAAATAAGACAATAATACGGTATTAAAATTTACTTTGACTAATGTCAACATCAGAATTAATTTAAATGAGAACTCATCCAATAAGTTATTTGAACCAATCCTCCTTTTAATACAATATCAAATGAACGCTTTACAGGAATTTTGTGTGCTTTGTCTTCTTATAGCTCCTATTTAGAATTATTATGTGCATTTGCGAGTGTTTGTACTTTAATTTCCTGAAAGTAATTGGGTTGCTTTCCATAATATACGTACCTTAGAGCACAAAATTGTAAAAATAGTTGGAAAAATGTATTTTTGAGATGGGAGGGCTCAAAGCACCACTTTGTTCTGGAGTAATGCCGTAAAATTGTACTTTATCAGAAAGGTAATTTATTCAAAAATATAATGCAATAACTTTTAAAAATAAATTTTCATTAGACCAGATATACACAAAAGATGTACAAGATAGACCTAATATACCCACAAATCATTGTGCTAGTCGATTAATAAATACTTGATTGGGAAACTCTCAGCTTCAGTTTTGACCGGACGACACATTCTTACGGAATGATCCAATTTTTATTAATTCCACAACTGTTATAACATGAAATAAAGATTGATTAGTTTAGTTTTTTATTAACGTCGCACTAGAAGCAACACGAGGGCTATTGGCGACGGACCTCGTAATTTTGAACCACGTTCAAGTGACGAGGACGACACCTGATCTGGCACCCCTTCTCCTAACTTCCACACCACGCCAACGGAAGGACTTTGGGCCGTGAACAGATATAACGTGTATCAGCCCCGGCTACACGATGGGTCTTTGGTGGCCAAGGATCGAACCCGCGACTGAACGAAAGCAAGCGACTGTGGCCGCTAGTCCACGACGTTGACCACTAGGCTACCGCGGCCCAGAAATAAAGATTTAACTATTGCTTCTATTATTTTGTTTTTTTTTTCCGAGTTGCTATTGACTAATAAGTTTCTTTTATCAGCACCGTAGATTTTCGATCGAATTAAACACTGGACAGTTACCATACTTAATCGACAGTGAAAACTGTTTTTGAATAGATCAGCAACATGATATTTCTTTGAAAAATAAATGACTCATGATTCATGAAAAGATCATGCGTGAAAAACTTTAATTTAGTCTCAAGTATTTTATTTATTCATTTTAGCAATAAAATTCTCATTAATCACGCAAGACATTTTATTTTGACATACAGATCTAAATCATTATACTAACTAGGAGTTATGCATCAGAATGCAAATCATTCCTGCTTCATCGTCTTATGTATTTTGCGTTATCTTCACCAAATAGGCTTATTCTGGTTTTATCGAGCGAAACAAATTCGCTATTGTTGTGTTTTTCAGTCAACATGCGCTTTAGTCCAGCTTAATCTTTTTAACCTTAGTTTGAGAGATAAAAATAGCTTTTGTCGATGAATTCCAGCATTAAGACGAAATTTCTGCGATGTACGTCAAGTAGACCTTACACTCAACTTTTCACATTGCCTTCTATCACCTCATTTTTATTCTCCGAGGTGAATTTTTGTCTGTCATTTCTACATTTATGTACAGTCTCTTGATTTTCCTATCATGACTTACCGTTGTATCCTTTTTATGCCCTACAATCTGGTTTTGTAATGATTGATCTTCTTTACGATTGCAAAAGTTGAGAAAGGCTATCTTTGCTTGTGTTTCGCGCACCAACTCTGATTATTTTATGATTGTAACTTTATTCAAGTAACGGTACAATTTTTCAGGGGATCGGTTAGCTGTTTTTGATTTTTATTTCTTGTTTTTACTATGCTTATCTCTCTACATGAAACAAATTCTTTTTACGAGTTTACAGCGACTCTCTTCAACAGCAACACCAGAAGTTAAAATGCCATATTAACTAGCCCGAATGAAACGTCTTCTTTAGCCTAGTCGGTAAAGGCGCAGCAAAAAGTGACTGGTCAACTTTTCTTCGAACCCACTGGACCAAGCATTGGAACGATGCTGGCCTCTAAGGGGTTAATCCGCTAGCCACCAAAAGTTCACCAATTAAAAAAACATCAAAAAATGAAACCAATTAGATAGCAATCATTTGGTACACTAACAGAATTTCTGTATTGTTCTTGGCTCATTCCCTCCCCCCCCCAAAAAAAATAAATAAATAAAAATAAAAAAAAAAAAAAAAAAAAAAATGGAATCGTGAGCTATCAAAGCTCAAAAATAAACTTTTTTTTCATGAGTAACAACAATTTTGGCCACTAGTACAAAAATAATCCAAAAAGTACCCATATTGCAATGCTAAAGCAAGTTGCAGTTATCATTGAATACTGTCATATGTTAAACAGCGCCAAAACAAATTTGACACAAATTCATTGGTTAGTTTTGATTTGGCAGACATTTTCTACCAAATCAAAATTTGAGTGGCACCATTCGTGATATCATCGTCATTTTGCAACGAATTGTCACCGGCGATGAGATATAGATTCGTCATTGAACACCGGAAACCGAACAACATTCACATCAATGGACTTCTTTCGAGGAATTTGTACCAAAGAAGACGAACACAGAAGAGTTATGACAACTGTACTGTCCTACTTCACCACCAGACTCCTATATAACATAAGTGCCAGCAGCGTAAGGTGATATATTCGTTGCTACAATGGACAAACCATTGAACTGAGAGATTAATTCAAAAGATAATTGAAGTCATGTTGTATTTAGTTTTATATTAACGATTGTATACCAATGTTATGTATGCGAAAAGTAAATTGCCCTCCTCCCCAACTAAACATTTAATTGTAACTAAATTTTAATTTAATTTAAACTTACTCGCCTCATTTTCGAGCAATTCTGACACGGCCAGTCGGAAACGGAAAAGTAAGTAACCCCATTCAAAGTTTTTTTTCTTTATTTTGCTAATAACCCATTTAAAATTCCTAACCAGTTCTTTTTTAATAGTAAGAATTAATGGATCCTGTCACCAATAAAATTCTAATCCTCGTAAGAATTTTAAAGGATCGAATATTTTTTCCCGTTATTCAGTATTAAATTTTTTTTATCTAGATTTCATTCATTTTTTTTACAATTATAAGTTTTACAGTTGCATGGATGTATCCAAAATTATATTTACTAAAAATAAAACCTTTCGTGTGAAGTATTTTCTCAGGCTACCTCCTGCTTTGAAAGAGTTCATGAATGATTGGATACCTAGCAAGCTGAATTAACTGTTTTAATTTTGCGAAGCAGTTGACCAAGAGAAATAAGTGATAAGTGTTAAGAAAAGTTCAAAATTTAAGCCTACAATGCGTAGTATTAATGACTATAATTACTTTTCGCAATGTTTGTGAAATATCAAAATCCGATGTAGATACAGAATATTTGTTGTTTAAGATTCTTCGATCATTATTAAAATGTCAAAAAGTTTCTTTCTTCAAGAATAAAAATTCAATCTTTTCTGTAGAAAAACGGTGCATAAACACCATTGCTGAACCATCGTGCAACGTGCTGATACATAAGTTAGTTATTTTTTAATTTCTTAATAAAGTTACACTACTTTTCCCGATACACATGCCATGCATTAAAGATTAATGTTTTCACTTACACAATCTTTTGTTAAAGCGCCACTGTACAATTATATATAAAATCACAGTAAATTTACAAGGCAATATTATTTTTTATATGAGTTTTAATTCATACTTTAGGGTATAGATGAATTGTAACGAACTATTTTTAACTTTTGAAGCAGAAAATTAAACACATGCACAAAAACCTTTTTCTCTATAAAATTATATATGATTTTCTGTATAAATTGTTGAAAACAAGTTGTTTACATTGACTCAGTATATAACTCTTAGTCCAAATTAAATAAAATTAAGATTAAGTAAGAATTTGAATATTTTAGAAAAAACTTATTTAATAATGCTATAAATTAATCGTATTTATATACAAAGCCTCTCACAATGTAAAACCACAGATAGTTATCAAACTATAATGAATTAGTGAAATTAAATACAATTTCTAAAAAATTGGTATCAGTTTGTTTCGTTCAGAAGAAATTATCTCTACTTTAAGAACTAATGTAATGGTTATTTACGGTATTCTAATTTTTACTAATAAAATTGACAAAAATAATTTTATATCATAACTGAATCCTTTACCACTTTAAGCTTTTTATAAAAATGTCTAAACATCTAAACACGAATATAATACCAAGAAATTAAAATACAAAATAACTGATCGTATTTTAATTAACCTTTTACAACAATCTAACAATAACATTTCGAAAGGTAAGATACCGAAAAGAAAAAAAATTAAAAAGCGTTTACAGATTTCAAAATTCGTTGTGAATTCTTTTAATTGTTTCAACATAAACTGAAAGATGTTCAAGATTTCTGAACAAAATCAAACATAAAAATAGCTCACGAGATTTGAGTTTGAATGTTTTTTTTTTGAAGATAGAATTCAGCAGTTTTGATATTTTATTTAGTAGATACTGGAAGTGTCGCACAATATATCATTAATTTCCTTACACTTATTTATATTTATATATATTTTATTTATATTTATTTGAATTTTTAAAAGGCTTATAACTGACCTTCAGTACGTATTTTTAAAATGCCTAAAAATGCAAAGCCTTATTTTAACTGTTAGTAATTTAATTTTAGGATAAATACTTAATTTTTAAAGTTAAAATCTGTGTCGTGAAACTTGCGAAGTTTGCTCTTGTTTTTTAAATATCATTTTATTGAATTTTTATATGTTCTTAGCTTTTATTAAATTCAAAGGGGTCGTGCTAATTTTTATATGGTTTATACATGTTGATTCAGAATTGAAATAAACTACTTCTTCTAGTTTTTCAATACAAGACTTCTTTCTAAATCAGTCAAGAGAAAAAAATTACAGGAGAGTGGAAAGCATTGATTTACTGATTGAACTGAATGTAGATCGTGTTTAGGAGATAATTACATTTAATTTATATTCAGGTTGGCCACTGAAAGGCTAAGAGGTTTGAAAAAGTCATAACATATTTCTTTTCATTACTGTTTATTATTTTGTACGTAACAGAGAATCCCTTGGAGATCAAAATAGCCTCGTGTGATGTGTAGTAACGAGCGAAACTGGTAGAATTTTTCCATTCCAGTGGAAATCATTTCTAATAATCAGGGAAAATTTCGGCAACATTTAAATGTTAGAGTATTTCCAAGTGACAATGGCGGAGCCTGCGGGCAGGCAAGGGGCCCCGTGCCCCCATCCCGTCCCAGTTACACGTACAGAAAAAAATAATTTCCTGATCCGATACTCCGAACAAAATTTAAAAGTATTTATTTTATTCTTTCATTTAAAAGTTGTTTGTTTTGTATCCCAATACAGGATCTAGCTATGTATCGTACTGTAAGTTTTTAGTTCTTAATTTTAAATTGATTACTAAGTTAACACTTATATATATATATATATATATATATATATATATATATATATATATTCTTTTTAAATTAAGGATTAAATATAAGCATGAATAATATATATGATACAAGCAAACATAGTTATGTTCTACTACCTTAAAAAAGGCAATTGTACCAAAAATGTAGCATAGATCTATTATCACTAAGAATCGATCATGAATTTATGAATTGAAAAAAGACGCACAAGTCCTGTTATTGCTAGGAAAATACTCCAACATATAAATGTTGCCGGTATTTTCCCTGAGTTTGGATAATTGATCTTTCACTTAAATAGAAAAATTCAACGAATTTTACTCTTTGCTAGACATTATTCATAGCCATTCTAATCTCCTAGAAATATTCTATAGCATATAAAAAAGTTGCGACGACTTGGGAAATATTAAAAATGAATGAAGAATAGCTTTTTTTAAAAAAATCTTCAGTCTTTCAATGCCCAGCTCGTAGTTGATGGAGTTGATAGTGAAGTGGTGAGTCTGTGTTTAAGGTAAGGAATCAAATTAACGGTAACTGCAACTTACATCTTATTTATCGCAAGTGTATTTATTGATTTCCCGCCTCACTCAAGTAGAGCTTGCTTTTGTTATATTTTATTTAAGCTGAGAGTAGTATATACGGTTTAATGACATTATATTAAAAAGGATTGAGATCTGAATAATTTTTTGTGAATCTTAGCTACTCAACAAATTTTGTGGATATTTAATCAGAAATTAACTGAATAAATTACTCCAGCCCTTTGAGATTGTAATATATTAAATTGTTTTAAAACAATTACTGTACACTATGCGTTTTTCATTAGAATTTTACTCTATGAATTTTGAAATAGAAATTTTTCACAAATCAGAGAATTACAAATCTCAATTTAGAAATGTCTCTACAATTTTTATTGAACACCTGAGAAAAACTATTTTTAGAGTTTCATGTCTTATGTAAAATAATTCATTTTTACGAATGCTTTGCTTGATGTATCTTTTTTAAGTAAGAAAGAGAGAGATAGAAGAAAAGAATGCATTTCTCGCGAATTTTTCATAGGGTAGTTTAACAACAATTATGTAAAATACTAAGAAATGCTATTTTTCAGTGAATACTATTTTCCTATTTTCAACAATCTGATGTTATTTGTGTTATTTTATGTATTTCAGTGATTTCAAATTTACAGATTTTTCTATTGCCTGAAATTGGGTAGAATTAAATTACAAGAAATTTTCTAAGCTGGGAATACATAGATGAAAATTCACAATAATAAGACAATTTTTTGATTCTTCTATATTATGACAAAAACATTTGAATATAAACTGTATGTGTATGCAGTGCATAAAATATGTAAATAAGATTAATCAATTCTATGATAAAATATAAGTAATACTTGCAGAATAAGTTTTTTGAATGAACTCCACATTAATTAAATGTGTCTATTGTCAACATGTTTTTTAAAAAAAAAAAAAGCATTTCAAAATAAAACTGATCGGCACTTTTGCTTCCTAATCGTGATCAAATATTTGTACAAAAAATAAAATCGTAAGGAAATATCTTCCAGATTTCATGCATGTTAGTTTAATAATTATCAAATAATCTTTTTTTAAATATATCCCCTCTAGTATGTTTTCCAGTCGAAGTACCCCAGTTCTTTTTAATAACTGTATTATATTGTGCCAGAGGCAGGTTTTTATGTTGTATTTCCATTTTAGTTTTGATCAATACACTACGTTTCTCATTCTTAGATCATGTAATTACTCTTGTCAAAGGAATTGTGTATTAAGAATTTTCGTATTCGGCAATATACTGACCGTTGTATGTATATCATTTCTATTGCATGGATGTATGAGTTCTACTATGATTCTGTTTTTGATTCTAATTTTAGTTGTTTTATTAAAAATTCCATAATCTTCTTATCTTTCGAAACGTGAAGATCAGTATTGTAAACAGTTGCAAAATATTTAAATTAACAATCGTCGTTCTTTTATACAGTATATCAAGGCCTCATTAAGTTTATCACTCCCTGCAAATAAATACGAGAAATGCATTACAGTTATGTACGAGGGCTATTCAGAAAGTAAGGAACGTTTCCGTCTGATGTCGATAGGCACGCGCCGATCACGTATATTTGGTGTCTGCGTGCTCGGCATCTCAGTCGGCGTCCAGCCATCACAACGGGAACATTTCCACGCTGCCAGCTTTTTCGATATTCAAATTTAAAATGTGAGCTGCAATTGAAAATCCCGCCAGTTGTGAAGTGCGGTCTGTGATACGGTTTTTGTTGGCAAAAAAATCTAAAACCTATGGAAATTTATCGGCAAGTGTGTGAAATGTACGGAAACAACGTAATGAATGAAAGTTCAATCCGGAAGTGGTGCATTCAGTTTAAAAATGGTCCAAGTAACGTTCACGATGAAGAGAAGAGTGGACGTCCTAGCATTGTGACTGACAAACTGGTCCCTGAAGTTGATAAAAAGTTTCGTGAAAACCGCCGTTTCACAATAATGGAGCTTTCGCTTAGTTTTCCACAAGTTTCACGAACTTTGTTGTCTGAAATTGTCACACAAAAGCTGAGTGGCTGAGATCGCAGGTGGCAGAATTCTATGACGAAGGAATTTCAAAGCTTGTCCACCGCTATTATAAGTGCCTCAATTTGTTTGGTGACTATGTAGAAAAGTAGAATTTTAGTCGCTCTTTCTGATGTATGTAATAAATATTTTTTCTTGTACTTAGTTTTTTTTAATTCCAAAACGTTCCTTACTTTCTGAATAGCCCTCGTAGATCACACAGAATTTACTGAATTACGCTATGAACAGTATGAAGCTAAAATATGCAATTTACCGATAAATCTGTAAATGGTTTACTAAGTATTACAATGCCTAACATGTATATCAGGAAAAAAGCTTATAAAATCAGATGAAACATGGAATAAACGTAAACAAATAAATTACGCATTGAAATTTTTTTTCTACAGAGATTGTAAGCGCAACAATGCTACGACATTGTATCTTAATTAAATCTATGATAACATCCCAAAATCATAACACAATTGATGTTTGATTTAGACACTGGTCACTACTCAGCAAATCCATCGATTCGTGAGATTCCAATCTTACTTTGATTGACTAACCGTGAAATTGAATGAGTTATAATGGATAGAATGTAGGACGTTTCTCCAAACGCTTATCTAGCCATCTGATCTGTCTTTCTGATTGTTGGTCAGTTAAAGACGTTTTTCCAATTAATTTTACTTAGTCGTAATATGGCCATTGAACTGTGAATTCTCAAAATAACAAATTTGTATAGCATGATTAGTGTAGAAATAACCCAAATTTTCTCTTTTTTTTTATTTTGATTGAATCAAATTATTAAAGTGTATAGCTTGAATGACTTTTAATTATATTTTTAACGTAGTTTGTATTAGAGTGTCGACTATTTCTTTTATGCGAATCTAAATTTTGACATTAAATCCAATACATCTTGATTCATTTTTGGCAATTTTAATTTAAAACTGTTAATTCATTTTCGTCTTTTGCGAAACAGTAATACGCCTTTTTAGTTGCGGATATCTTTCTTGCCCCTAATGTTATAGATATCTGATAATAAATACATAAATAATATAACTCGTATTTATAATATTTGGAATAAAGTACAAACCCTTTTAACATTTGTATGTTCAAATTAACTTGATTAAAACTAATCCACATTCTTAAGTTTTAAACATACTTACTTGACATACTTAAAAAAATCTTACTTCTTAAATGTTAATTCATCAACAGTTTTAAATAACTTTTAGATACTTTATACATTTAAAAATTTTCAAGATATTTATTCCAAAAAGTTTAAAAATATTATTCTATTGAAAGATATATTTTTGAACTTTTTATAACTAAGAAAATAAGAATAATTAATTACAAGAATTGTTCTAAGGTTATTTCTCTATAATCCACTAAATGAACAGCTGACAGCTAAATAACGTAGATGACTTTACCTGTAATGCACCAAATTCATTACTTTGGTTCCGAGCCATCGAAATTCCATAATTAATCATTCAAGAAATATTCATCTGAAAAAAAAAAGTGTCAACTGATTTTTTTATTTATATCTTTATAACGAACCCACAGTGATTAATATATTAAGATTATGGTGTTGAATTTTCACGTGTCATGAACAAACAAGCATTTAATATTGTTACTTATCTGATGTGCACTATTTTCTCCAGTTATCGATCTCTCTTCCTTCTATTATCTGTAAATCCTCGAATCTCCTATAAACTATTGCTGCTGCAGATTCTTCCCATTTTCTACTGGTTTTCTTACTTTTATCCTAGCGTATTATCTACACCTCATTTACATAATAACACTGCATTAATTACTAATATAAGTTGAGTTGTAACATGTAACATAAGTCTTATAAATGTCCATAAGGACAATTAATGGCAAGTAGGCTTCTCAGTCGTTACATATCTAATATGGTACTTTCCAATTAATAATTGTTTTTTCAAAATATCGTTTGATAATTGAATTTTACATTTAATTGTTATTCATTGTTTAAATTGTTATACATTAAATTTGTTTAAAAATCATTTGCTATATTTGCTTCTATTGTAACCGTATAAAAAAAAGAATAGAACTTTCAGATTGATATGATGTACATGTGTAGCATTCTTTTTCCCAATACAAAGAAGTTTATTCCGGATTGGTTTATGTGTTTAATTCCATTTGCCGAAAATAGATAGCGTTTTGCTGTGAAAGCATAAATAAAAATTATTAAGTGTTACAGTTAATTAAATAAGTAATAACAATTACTTCTTTAATAAATTTCGCTTACTTTAAAGTGTTTGTAATACATATTCTTTTAAATTGTAGTTGAAATATTAGTTTGTAATATATTAAAAAAATTCTTCATCATTGATTTTCAAAGAGCGTAATTTAAATTATAGAGAGAAACATTTATTAAAAAATGTTTTGATGCTTGAACGTATTTTATTATTCTTTTTAAAAATACCTTGTTAATTATTTTTAAGATCATAAACAATTTTTGATGAAAAATACATAGTAACAATCTAAATATAGATTGCTTAAATTA
>BMAW01114578.1:0-30140 GCA_019974015.1 Nephila pilipes | reverse complement strand
TATATATATATATATATATATATAAATTAAATTATCAAATGGCCTTTTGAACGAACTAAATAGCGAATGAAGAGGTTTCTGGTAAATGTAATACTTCATCATGTGAAAGTATATTTGCTTAAAGTAAATAGATAACACATTTCAAAGCATCCTAATATGGTAGCTTAGTTTTTTCGTCAAAATAACAGTAAACGATCCAAATCATATATTTAAGAATTTGTAAGTATTTCTTGTTAATTGTGATAGTGTGTTGCATGTGAATTAAATATTTTCTTTTTATGGATGCGTTTTATAAAAGCTTATTCTTTCCTATTTCAGAAAAGAATGAGTTAATTTCGATTTAGTATGACTTTTTTCTCAGTGAAATTGTAGTTTATCTCTCATATTTAAACGATACGTTCAAAATAATTTAACTTCAATTCTGGGCAATTTAATTTTACAACAATGGACCCTTTGAAAGGAGAAAATACCAGTTAATGAACACAATAAATATTCATTTAATCTATCGAAATTCATTTTATTTTGAGTTATTTATTCTTAATACTATTTCGATAAAACTTATATCAAATTTTTAAAAAGCTAATTTTATTTTTATAACTCCCAAAATAAGTGTATGCACAAATATAATTTATTCCGTTAGGAATTACTATATAATTAGAAAATTACAAGGAATTTTTTTTTCACATAACAATTAGGTAAGATGATACATTTATATTATTTAGGAATTTTTTGTAAAATAATTTTTAATATATGTATGAAATGATATGTTCATTTTTAGGAAATACAATAATTTATTGTTCCTAAACAGATTATACTGTTTGAAATTAACACATTTGTTCTAATATGCAGAATTCTATTTTTTGAATTAAAAAATTGTTACGCAAATAATTTTTTTTGTGTGTGCTGAATATTTTCTCATTTATTTTACATTTTTTTTTATAGTTGAAATTTGATCTGAATGTAAAATATTTGCTTCAAGTGCTTGTAGAGTATTTAATGTTTTTAACATTTTAACGAAGACACCCAAATTTTTTTTAACGTGATAATACTTAATACTAATTAATTTTTAAAATAAAATATTTTGAAATATAAGACCTATATTATAATCATTAAAATTATGGTATGGTATAAGATGTTGCTTTCCATTTCACTCACACAAACAAGAAGGAACTTAAGCTGATAACACTAAATGAAAGAAAAAGTAAATCTCAAAATAAATGTTTATAAATGAATCGCTTGGAATTTGAAATATCCAGGGAATTGTTTATTAGAGCTTGATTAAAAATTGTTACATTTCATTTTATTAAACGTTAATAAGTGAAAAGTTATTAGCTACAATATTACGTCATAATTTGTAAAATAGACTCAATTGACTATATACTTAATAAACTTGAGTCTAAGACTTTTGGTTTACAATATCATAATTTTGAAACTCGGTCAAGAGATGAAAGAAAGAGCATCCTATTTTACTAACACCCCCTCCTTATATGCTAGAGATATTTGGACTCTGGCAGATATACCAATAACATGCATCCGCCAAACATAAATGATTGATCATTATTAGAATCATGTCTAGAAAATACATATCCTTCATCTGCCTCATAGAACTTCTCTCGGCTTAAATTGTTACAAATAAATTTAGGCAAAAAGGGGGGGGGGAAGCCAAATAATGAATACAAACAAATTTAGTAATAACAGGTAAAAATTTGGATTTGAATTAACTTCAATTCCTGTAATAAGAAATAAAGCTATTAACTCTTATTATTTTACATGAAAATATTTTTAATAAATATTATGCAGTTGCTATTTAAGAATAGTTTTTCTTTCCATGTTTGCATTTAATATTTCTGATTTATTATACTATTTTTAAGTAAAACAATTTTTAATATTTCTTACTGAAATAAATTAAGCAAAAATTTCGTTCATGCCGTTTTCTCTGCGTGAAACACACATTTCTGTCCTGTATTACAAGAAAAATGATAGAATGTAACATTTTTAACCCCGCAAATATTACAACCTAACTAAATCATACAAATATATGTTTTTTAAATTTGTATCAAGTGAAAAATTATATATATATATATATATATATATATGCTAACTTTTGGAATGAAAGACTTTTTATCATTCTCTAACTAATACATTTTGAATAAAATTTAATTAATTTTTATGTTTTAATCATTTCTCTTCTTTTTATGTTTACAAATTTCATAAACATTATGTTTCTCATTCGGTCACCAAATAAAAACGCCTCGTATCAACTTTGGAGAAAAGCCAAAATTCATTGGAATTGCTTGACTGAACTTATGAGAAAATAATGATTTGAGTTTTGTTGTAATAATGTATTTTCAGGATTCCTTGTAAGTAAATTAAAGTGTGTTGCTGAAATTGTTTATAGTTCATCTTTAATAATTTCTTAAAAGCAACCTACAAACGTGAAATATATGCCAGTTCATAACGATATTGTATATATTGTAACATTCAGCTTAGTGTGTGGAATAATTCGTGTGAAGTAATTGGGGAATTAAAGCGAAATACAATTTTTAAATTATACAATTTGAACCATTTATACATAGTTTATACATGTAAGTTTTCAGTGGCAAAAACTTTTAATAATAACACTACCTTATTATTTTGATTAAATTATGGAGTCCCATCTGGAGCTTTGCAAAACACATATAGCAAAATTCATAATTAAAAATAAAATTAATTAAGTATAGCAATAACGTAGAAAACATTTGGTGATAACATTATTAAAATAAATGACTGTAGCTAATCCTAGCATTAAACAAATAATTCCTTGCATGGTTAGAAAAAAAATCTTAAAGTAAAGTATCAATTTCTACACATTACATAAGTTAGAAATTTCATCGTGTTATTAAGACCGAACATAAAAAAATTTTATACCATGCATTAAATACTTTATGCTTCCTAAGTTGCTAAACAATGCATTAACACATGAAAATACGCATCTCTGAACATAAGAGCGAAAAGAAAAAGATGATTTATTGAAAAAGATCTAGATTTCATACCAAATATTTTTTTTATTCTATTTCATTTAAGCGTTCAAATGCGTACATTAAGAAAAATCTGTATATTGATGTAGGAATTCAATACTCTAGGTTCACTGTGAAGATTTCATTAGAATAAATTTTTCTTCCTCCTCAGTAATTTCAATGAAAAGGGGTAATATTAAATTTCTTCATATTTCGATAATTTTCAACGGCTATAAATGTGCTCATTCATATTTAAAATAACAAATAATGAATATTATGACGTTTACTTTTATACTGATATCCAAAATTTCGTCACATTTATTTAATTTTAAAATATTTGAAATAAATTATATACCATAGTTTCATATTAACACGTTTTACTTTCCTCAATGTATGCGTACAATGTGCATATATTTTATCGACTAATTTTATTAACTTTGCAATTTATGTATTCAAAACATTTGTTTCTTCCAAATGCACTTATAGAATTTTTTTTATACTAGTAATTATTTCAAAGTTATCTTCTGGATATTTTTGAATACGCTTTGAATTTGATATGCAGGCTGATCGATAAGTATTTATTGTATTCTCAAGCATAGAATGACCGTATAATTTCCCATTCCCTAACAAGTAGAGTATATATTTTTGAAATAAAATAAAAACAGGTAATCAATCATGATTTTTTTTTTCATTTTCGGATGTTTTTATACCTCTTATTTCGTTTTAATTTCACGTACCCTCAAATATTTCCACATAAAAGAAAGTTGCGAAATTTCTTTCGAATTTTGAGAATTTATTGTTCTTGAACATTAACAAATTTTTACATTATTATAGCTTGATGTGATACACATTTCAAATAAAAGCAAATTTTACTAATAGTGTTTAATATAACAGACATATTGACACACATTCAACTTAACACTAATTGAATAAAACGTTCTTTAGTCATAGTTTTGTTGATTCTGATATTGGAATTACTAAAGGTACAGAATAAAGCTGATTACCTAAGTATATAGAGTCATTAGAACAAATTAACAGTTTAAATAAGTTGAAGAAAAGCCTTACCGATGTAAAGTACATGCAGGATGAAGTTTTAAAAAACTGCATAAATTTAAGAGTTTTGTTTCAGTATTATATAGAACCAAATTATGGGTATTGATTTCCTCATTGCTTTAATTCGTGCACTTAAGTTACGATTTTCATTTTACTTGTCATAATAATACGGTAAATTGAAGCATAATCTTCAATTTCAATTCAGTTGGGGGCTAAGTATTTCTTGTTGGCTTAATATTTTGTCATATCACAGAAAATATTATGATTTGAATATATTTGTAGACAGTGAAATTTAATAACTTAGATGTGGCTCGATGCATTCAGCTGTATGTCAAGAACTTCAATGGGAGTGATGATTCAGGTAGGTAAAAGTGTTCGTTAAATTAAGACAAAAAAATTCCAAATTTCTAGAACGTTTATGTAATTTTCAGGATTTAAATTATTCATTATCCAGTAAAAATAATAAATGGAGAAACTAATTTTAAGAATTTATCTACTTTAATTTTGATGAAATTTTGATCACTATATTAATATATAAGTATAATTAGATTTATATACCTTTTAGGAAATGGCAAAATGTGTTGTTAATATTATATATTCTTATAAAATTGTTGAATAATTTTATAATCATGTATACGAAGTATTTTTTCTGTATTTTGTAAATTAAAATAGTAATTATTTAAATATTAAATTAAATAATTACCAGTAATTATTTAAATGAATCTTCAATATATTCTGAATACTCCTTTACTTTGCTTAAGGAAAAAAAAGCCTGTAAATAACAGTGTTTGATTTCAGGAATTGCAGCTGTTTCTCTACTGAGTAAGAGCTCTAATTGGAAAAATAGCATATTTTTTATCTAACAATGTAAAGGAAATTCTTAGAAGAATTGTAAAGTAAGTTCATTTTTTCACAATATAATCAATTTCAGAAAATTTGACAAAAAATTAATTTAGATCAACATTATATTTATTTTAATATCTGGTGTAATACCTTCTTGGAATCTAAAGTGATTCATTTAAATCCTTGAAGAGATTAATCTAATTCTACTGTTCAGTAAGGATTTAGACTCCTTATAAGGATGGCCCATTAATAAGTAATAATATTGATAAAAGCCCTAAACAACAACATTTTGTTCAAAAGTAAATACAAATATTTTTCCGTAAAGCTTCAAACATTCGCTTACAGTTTGAAAAATTTTTTCTTTTTCCAATTCATCTAAATTATGCGTTTACAGAATAAGCTAGACACTCTACATTTATTAGTGTGAATTAAAAAACATCGAAATAGGAAGCATTTTAGAGTCACTGTTATTTAAAAAGCTTTAAATAGCATATAAAAAATAACACTTGAGAAAATACTTTTGAGATCTGAAATCCTGAAATTACATAACACTTTCAAAACATGTTGAAAAACTCCCGATTTGATAATCATTGCATCTAACCTTTGCCATATAAGAAATAATGAATAAATTTTAGTCACTAATTTCATACTTTCAAAAAGTATATATTCACATCTATTGATAATGGCAAAATCTTTATACAACAGAGTTCTTGAATTAAATGGTTTGGTACATTTCGAAATGTGCTAAATATTTCCTATTTAATTTTAACGTAACCTCAATTTAAATCATGAAAAAATTACAACTCAATAAAATAGACTTGCTCCATGCAGTTTTAACAATCAAAGAACATATTTATGTAAGATATTCGGTATGTTCTAAATGAAAACTTAACTGCCTCAGAAGTGGTTACTTCGATGTGTACGCTTCAGAAAGTGATTTTATACCTAAAATTGGGAATGGACTTAAAGCTTTCAACTATTCTATATGGAGATAGAACCATCTAAGTATGGTATCATCATTCCACGTAAATAACTGTAGATTTGATAAAATGCTTCGCAATTCTGTCTAATTAAATAATTAACTACCACATTCGCTCAAATGAAATATATCGAAAGAAAGACGTAGTTTCTCCTTAAATACAGAAATTTTTTTAAACTTATATTTGTAAAATGTTTTAAGTACTCTTAAGAAAAGCAAATACTCTACACTTATTGAAATACTCCTAAAGAGAGAAAAGTATTTTCCAAAGAAAATTTCTTAAATACATTAAAAATATTTTAAACTAGTTTACGAAAATTTTCAGTATACTATATATTAAGCTTCCGAGACTTACGGAAATGGCAATATTTTTTTAATTGTTTATATCATTTCTTAAGTGTACTGTTGAATAAAATATTAAGTTTTGATTTTCAGTTCTGAAAATGTATACGAATGGACATTATAAAGTGTGAATTACTCATTTGAAATTACTGATCCATCTAGATATAAATTACTTTCGATATAATAAATATATATATATTTTATAAATGTGTTTTTATAAATGTGTATATACGTACATAATTTTGTAAACTACAGCAATTAAAGTTAATTTTTGTTTGGTTTTTCAATAAATTACAGAGTGAAGTAACCAGCATAACAGGAAAAATATACTTTAACTTCCAGAACTCCACTGCTATGACTTTGGTAAACATCATACAATTCTGGGAGAAATTTAAAATTCTAAATTGTGGTTAAGTAAAAAGAATCATGAGAATATTAAACAAAAGTAAGTTTCTATATAGATAAATTTTAAAGCAAACTTTGTCACACCTACACGCTATCCCGTTTGTGATAAAGATGTTTACTGAATTCTCATTTATTTCATTACGCGTAGCTATAGCTGTACGAATTGGTACAGAATATTGTGAATCAAATTTAGCATCTGAATGATTATTTTGATATAGGAAACATTTTTACCTTTCTCCATTAATAAGAACTGTTTAATCATATTTAAAGAATTCTAATGTAAGTATGTTTGGAATAGCGCAAGACATTTGCTATTTATCAGTATAAGCGCTTCTTAATATTAATCATTTTGAAAATGTGACTCGTTCATTGAGTTTTTGATTATTTATCAATGTTTCCCATGGGAGAATTATGAGGGCAATTGGCGATGACAGTTGTCATTTTGAGCTTCACTGCATTGCGAGAAGGACACTTTAAGAGCAACTCCAATTCCAAACTTCAACACCACGCAACTGGGAGGACTTGGAACCTCAAAAATATTTTACGTTCATCAGTCACAGTATACTGCGAATATTCTTTGATAAAGGGTCTGGAACGCATGACTTGAGGAAAACAATGCCATCCTCGAGTTCGTAACAATGGCCTTTGGGTTATCCAGGAAATAAAATCTGCTGTAGATAGCAGAGCTTCAATGCTTACTTTGGAAAATTTATTTCTTAGCTGATATAACAGTTGTAACTTGCTCTACGTATTGAAATCCATTCAAGCAAGAAAATGTTTGTCTAGTGCCATTGACCTACTGCATTGAACGCGTGGCAAGAACTAAAAAAATATGCAAATTGTTTTTAGCACATGACACTTATTACATCTTAAAGTATATTACAGCATTTTCCAGCAAAGAAAAAGTACAGTTTTAGTATACCTTATAATTTAACTACAGCAGTTATTATTGTTTAATGAGGGAATATTACTCGTTAATTATTAAAAACAAATATGATTGAGAAGTGTAATTTTTTAACGTAACGAGTAGTTATTAGTCAAGAATGAAAATATTTGTTTTATGCCAAATTTAAAAAGTCTTCACGTTTCTTAGCTGAAAAAGCACAAAATTTGTCCTAATCCAATACACATTTTTTGACTAAATTCTATAACGCTAAACATTTATTTATTTGATTTTAATACAATATCTTTCAGCTTTAAAATACTGCTTAACTTTTTGGTCTGTCTTATTTGAAAGCTGAGTATTACAACAGTTTAAATACTACTGATCAAGCAAAACTCGAAAAAATCTAAATAATGACTTCATATTTATGAAATGTATGTATTTATAAAATAAACTTTATGCAATTTCGTGTTAAATATTTTTTTTTTCATTTTTATGATTGTTATCAACATTTTTAAAGAAAAATTATATATATAGTGACTTATTTATACCTGTTACTTATACATATATAATGACTTCTTTATACCTCTTACTTACTTACTTATTTATATATATATATAAATATAAAAGTAAGTGGTGTGGGAAAAACAAAGTATCAAGAAAATTTAAAATTGTAATAATGCCTTGAAAAACACCTTAAAACTTTTAGAAAATAAAAAAAGCAGAAAATACATTAATTAATTTTGTTACAAGCATTAGACGGTTTGAATTTCCTTAAAACTGTAACAACGATAAGAAACTTGCATGCATTATGTTTCCGCGGTTTCCTATTGGTCATGGTTTCGGATTCAAAGTCGGCGGTTTTCATACAGTCACGGGATCGAGCCTTGGCCGTTAAGTACCCTTTATGTAGCTAAAGATGATACACGTTAAATCTTTTGGGGTCATAAAAGTCCTTCAGTGGAGTGATTTGGAAATTAGGAGTAGAGTTTTCAGTTCAGTTGTCGCCCTCGTTTCTTGACCGAGGTTCACAATTACGAGGTTCATCGCCAATAGCCCTCGTGTTGCTTCTAGTGTAGTGTGAAATTAATAAAATCTAAACTGAAACTTGGGAGCATCCTTTTTTATCTCTTTAACAAGTTCGTTACAATTGTATAAAAACATCCTGAGCAAAAAAAATCTTAAAACCGAAACTGCTCAAATGTCAAGAGGATTAATTTCATTTGATCAAAGAGGTTTTATCAATCAAAGTGCCGGGCCTCCAAATGATACTCTGAATAGTGACTATTATGTTTCTGTTTTGAATACTGTACGACACCACGTATCGAGAAAGCGCCATGAACTAGCAAGAAATTGGATATTACATCACAATAATGGTCGCCATCAAGTCACTACTTCTGTTCAACTGTATCTTAGTAAATGCAGTATTAAAATCATCTCATATCGTTCTTACTATATTGCACCATGCGAATTTTGTCTGTCTCCGACGCTAAAGGAGAATATCTATGGCAAAATATCTAACACAGTTTAAGATGTTATTTCAGCAATTTATGGTTTTCTGAAGGTTCTTCCAGAAAAATACTTTGTATTCTATAACAAAAAAAAAAAAAAAAAAAAACACGACGCACCAAGTAGCATTTGCCCGATAGTAGTGAAATTTCATATGCTAAAACATATGGACTGTACATACAAATTATTAAAATTTGGTGTTCATTGAATTAATAGCCTTAGCTACAACGCATCGAAACTGCGCACTCAGAAGGTTTATATAAAAAGCGATTCTCAATCTGATTATTAAATTTTCTGTTGTATTGAGATTTAGGATATCTTTCAGTAACTGAAAAAACACCTCGCCATAGGATTCGAGCTCATCACTGTCAGAGTTTGAAAGTGGTCGTATTATTGGATTGAAAGAGGCAGATTGATCAAATCGGAGAATTGCTCTTCCTATGAGTCGAAGCGATTAGTAGAATGGGTGGACAAAAGCAGATTTCAGGGTCATGTTGGCAGAGGTCGACCTACGACCACAGCAACTCGGGAGGACAGAGTGATTGTCAGATCAGCTGTGACAGCTCCCAATTCATCGTTATCAACCATCAGAAGCTCCAGCCGCACACGAGTGTCCAACATGACAATTCACAGACGGAAGATAAAGTGAAATCTACGCTCGTACCGACCGCTAAGCCACCTGCAACTCATGCCTGCAAACTGTCGAGCCAGATTAATGTGTTGCCTGGCTCGATCAGGTTGGAATGTTGCTGACATGGGAAGTAGATCGTTCAGCGACGAATCCCGCTTCTAATTGTGTCCTTAAGAAAATTGAAGACGTGTCTGGAGACGACAGGGCAGTGTGCCCATTATGATTTTAATATTGCACAACACACAGGGTCTCAACCAGAAGTTCTGGGCAGGGTGCCATTTCACTTTATAGCCGAACCCCTTTGATCATCAATGGAGGCTAACTTAAGGCACAGCGGTACTTCGACAAAATCCTGAAACCTATTTTGCTACCGTTACATTTGCAGTACCCCACCCTAAATTCTCATCAAGATAATGCCAGACCATATTTCGCACGTGTTATTAGGAACTGTCTTACAGGACTTCAAACACCTCCTTGGCCAGCCAGATCTCTCTCCAATCAAGCATGTCTGGGATATGATGGGAGGCGACTGCATCTACCAGGGAATGTTGATGACCTAACCCAAGAATTCAAGCATATATCGCTGGAAATACCTAAGGAGAGCATCAGGGAGCTTGATCTCTCTATGCCAAGTCGTGGGGCAGCTTGCATCAAAGTTAGAAGTGTGTCAATACCTTATTGAGCTCTTTATTTTGTAACTATGTAACTGAAAAAAAATAATTCAATTTTTCTGAAATTTTTATCATTTTCTAATCTGTGCATAATTTTCCTATTGGCCAATTTTCGACTTCATCATTCAACTCATTCTTGAAGAGTCGCATTTTAAAACATTTTTCTGAATTTCACTTGCTTTGTGTGTGAGTGTGAGTGTGTGTCATCAAATTTTCGATCGTTAATTTAACCAACTTCCCATCCCGCTAGAGCTTTGAAATTTTGGAAATCGTTCGTAATCGCCTAACAGTGTAATATTTAGACATTTGCTACAAGTTTTAACTATTATTTCAATAATTTGAATATGTCAAAATATTCCTTCCTCTCGGCGTATTTAGGATTGAGGAAAAAATTTCTTTCCCCCCTGGGAACACCGGGCACTCCCCACGCCACATGAGGTATCGTAAATCTTTTGTACTCCCAAAGGGGAGATACTATCTTCCCTTTACTATCTCCGAGATAGTAAGGGTTGCTGACTTTAAGTCAGTAATCATTCGCAAGAAAGAAAGATTCCAATATTTGGCGCCGTGTCTTATCACAATAATTTTTTTCTGAATTCTGGTTCCTATTTTTTTTAACAGAATGACTTACAAACTTTCAAATGCATGTTTTGATTTTATGAGTATGATGAATATCTTAATACGCTCACAAATGTCTCTTTTTCAGTAAATTTTAAAGTTAAAAATAACTAACAGCTTTAACTAATATTTCAATAATTTTCTTTAATAAACTTTGCCACCATATAAAAACGTTGGATTTTATATCGAATTTTGTTATAGGGTGTATATTGCCTTTTGTGTATCTATATCTATATCATATATATATACATACACACATATATATATATATAGTATATTAGACACACACACACACATATATATATAATATATGGTGGTGTGTATTCATCATTTTCTCAAGAATTAAATATTTTGAAAAGAAATATATTAATTATATTAGATTTTGGTTCTTGGAGAACTTTTTTACCACAATTTTAAAAATTCTTCAATATATTGTTAATGTCATGGTTTTTTCTCAGTCAAATCTAACTTTAAAAAACTTTCTACTTGGAAGAGTGCTAACTTGTAAAAATGTGTTACTGCATTAATCGATATTTTTGGAACAGGGAATTTACAATTTTATATTTTGTTTGTGTATTTACACAACCTATTGTTAAAAACCTGCAAATGTGTTGTCTACATTGATCGCCAAATAAAGATGTCACATTAGAAATTGACGAGATTATCCGAAACTAGTTTTACTTGCTCATTAATCTTCAGAGGAAATTCTGTTTGAGAATACTGTAAACTTGGCCTCTGAAAAAAAATTAAAGTTAAAATAGTTTGTAATTTATTATAACATATCTCTTAAACACGAAACAAGGCGATATATATATATATTGATATATACTGTTGAATACTATTGAACCTTTATTTAGAACATTTAGATAAAAGAATTTTATTTGTTGTATGTGATGTATTTATAAAAAAAAAATCTTCAATGCTCAGTCCAACGTCACATGTCGTATAACATATTTTGATGCTTCAGCAAGATTTTGAGCAAAGGCACATTTTAGTCCTTAAATTTTAATCTGTCTATACAGATTTTGATTATTTTTGCTAACATTACTCAGATTCATTCTATTAGTTCTCAAATCTCGGGTCAGATAAATAGCTTCTTTTCTTCATGACTCGCTGCAAAATAAAACCGACCGAGCCACAAAGCCTTAACTTCCATAAGGCACAAAATTCTCTCGACTTCTACAATCAAGAAAGAAAAAAAGCAAACCGAAGCAAGTACACCCTTTAAATCATGTCATTACATTTAGCAGAGCAGCGTCGAAACGTACTTTACAATTTCCCTCTCCTGGTACAAGAAGTAGAAATCAAAGCCCCTATCACCAAGGTCAAAACCAAATATATACTATAGTGATTTTGATAGTACTGCTATATGACAGTATTTTGTCAAAAAACATCAGCAAATGGCCAATGGTTCTTCAAGGATCTCGAGCACTTGGACGATGAAGCACTACGAGCAAGATAAACAGTATAGCTGGGCAAGGATAAAGAAACAAGTTTCGCAGTGGACTGACAGTGAAACCAGTTAAAATGAAAATTCAGAAGGTTGTTCATTCCTATGTGCTTTCGTAAATCTAAAATCTACTTAAAATCAGTTGCTTGTTGCATAGTACGCAGATCGACAGGCTCTTAATAGCATAGCGCTTATGCTGCGCAATATGACGGCCGATGGTTTCAGACCTTGCATTTCTCCTTGTCAAATGAGTACGTATGTAAATAATCCATCTAATTACTTTTCAACAGATATCATTGATGACTTCATTTGTAAAATAGTAATTCAAATCACAGGCCAGTATTAAATTTAAGCCTATAACAATAGCAGTAGAGAACAGAAAAGAAAGTAAATAGAAGCTTCTTAAGATTTGCTCTGTAATGTTTGTAAACTCAAAGATTAGTTAGGTTAAACCTTACGTTGCATCTATTACAAAAATTTGTTTTTCCTTGTAATGAGTAATATTTCCAATTTTTGTGTTTTAAACATTCATTTGTGTATTATTAATTTACAACTTTCAGTGGTACTGAACAGTGAATTTTATATATTGTGATGTGTTGACAGCAATTTTTCAAGGTGGGTAGTATGTTCGACCAGTCATTTGAGTAGAATAGCACTGCAGGCGAAATATAAAACCAGTCATGTTTGTTACATGTTGTCGAGAGAGGAAAACGACCGGCGTTATCCACTGTAACGGAGTAAAATACAAGAAAATAGACATATAGGACATTTGTATGTAAGTTTCAGAAACAAAACGGTGCATCAAAAGAGTATATGTGTGAACAAGTTTCAACTGAATTATACCAAATTTAGTTTAGGCGAAATGTTTGCACTAGAATACCGTATTGAGGGTCACGTATCAATCTCGATGTTACTTTTTATTTGACAGTTTATCATCAACTTTATAGAACAGAGTACAAAGGAAATAGGCCACTTATTAGAAAAATAAAGATAGTAACTAGATTTTAGAATCCAGATTTAGGTAAAGATTCAGAATTTTGACCAGCGTAATGCATGGTTAGGACATCCTAGAAGATTATTAGTGAAACCACAATGTCATTTCAAACTTTGCTGTTGCTAATGGTGAGGGAAGTGAATGTTCAAACTGCTCGTTCCACAGTTAGATTTACAAAATAAGCTTATCTTTCTACTTATCTTGACTGGAAGTTCTGAAACTCAAATGTAGTATCAGGTTTCTGGCTCATTCGTTATCATGCAAAGGTTGAATTATTTTTTGCATTTCAGTTTATTAATCACTCGTAAATGGTCATGCTAGCCAATCTGAATATTATTCGAATCATTTTACTGAAGCCAAATTTATGTCATGTGGCCTGTTGAAGATACTAGACATACGTTTTCTCGCTATTATCTGAATTGTTTTTCTTTAAAATTTCCTGCTGTTGACGTAAGACTTGACTGACTGTTTGTGCGAAAATTCTAAATTTAATTTCTAACTTAAATCCTATTTCTCCATGTCGCCTAAGATTACATAACAATTTTAAAAAATTACATCCAATTTAATTATATTCTAAAGTTTAATTTTTTTTCATAATGTAGGATTATAATGGAATATATACATTAATTACTTTATATTTCATTAAGTTTTCTATTTTTGAATGTTTCAATTTGTTCTGTCCATTGTGAACCAATGTTTTTTGATGGCCATCTAATTCCTAATCATGAAAAAAATACATTATGTCTATTAGCGGAAAATCAGCTATGAAGGAATAAATTCATGTATTCCAAAAAGAAAAATAATTAGAAGGGAAAAATGAAAATATTAGAACTATGATACATCTATAAAATCATGTGAACTTCTATATTCTTTATAATATAATCCATGTTCTCATGCTTTATGACATTTTTCAAGATCAGGCTGGATGTACGATTCCTGACCATCAGCGCTCATAGATACTAACGTCAGCATGAATATGTAGATAATATTAAAAAGCATTATATTATTTTGCTTCATTTGGTGTAAATCCTGCTTGTTCCGTTACAAACGAGGGTTAAATTTTAAAATGAATGAGTGATATAACACAATAATAGAAATATTTGTAAATAATCTAAATCATTTTACGACTTTGAAATTTTCTTATATGCATTAAGTCTTATTAAAACAAATAAATACATTTCCATTCATGGGTCATAACATTGCTACTGAAGTAATGAATCTTTGGATTTTGACTAAAGTTATAATTTTGTCGAGTTCCAAGGAGAATATTCTATGATTTTTGTATACGATGTATACATCCGCAAATAAATTAAATTGTAAGCTTAACCTTTAAGAGATTGTGATATATTCAAAAATAATCTAACTTCCAGCAAATGTAATAAATTGTGATGAACTTGGTGCATTTATCGCAATAAACATTTTATCTCTTTAACAACTCCTTTACATGTATGGAACATCCTGATGCCCACAAAACAACGAAAGACATATATTCCTTCTAATAAGTCATGATGATTAATTTTACTTTATCTGAGGAGGTGTACCACGTATGTTATGCCTCCAAATCTACTTTCGTTTACGTTGAATACAGTTTCAGTTTTGAATATTTTACGAACAACCCATATCGAGAAAGCGTCATACTTGCAGAAAATTGAGATTATATCACAATAATGTTACGTCGCTACTTCCAGATCAGTAATATTCATTCATTGCCAAATTCAAAATAATGCCGTGATACCACTGTCCAGATTTCACACCATGAAAATCTGGTATTTACGGCAGTGAGAATGTCCATGGAAGAACATTAATACAAAATCAGATTTTATTCTTTAGTGTAGGTTCTGGAAATTCTTCCAGAAAACTAACTTAACTTTGTCTTAAAATGGTTTAACGATACTCAGTACATATAATCTGAAGTGAAGTATGTTTGATAAATAATGATTAATTTTCTGTTGTAAATATATTTCAATATTTTATGATTTTTCTCACCTTATAAGAATATAGAGAGTATATATATATGTTCCTTACTCACACATATATGTCTTTACTCACATATAGAGAAGACACACACACATATATGTGTAAAGTAGTTTCTCAAAAATTCATAATTTAGAAGAAAAGAAATATGTTAAATGGAGTAGATTGATTTTGGTGCATTCTAAGGTAACTTATACCACAACTTTTAATAAAAACTCTTCAATATATTCTCAAACCGTCTTGCTTTTGAAATTTAGTCAGAAAATCAAACTCAGCTCTGAATATCAGGAAATACAGCTCTTCACATTGCAGAAGAGTGCTAATTTTAAAGAAAATTTCAAGCATTACTCATCCCATCATTAGGTTGGGACAAGAATTTTTGAACCTGATGTTTTATATTTGCTCATTCTGTTGAAATAAAATAAGTAAAAGTATTATTCACGTTTAGATACAACAACTACGTTAGGTGCTAGGTTCAGATATCGGAAACTAATTTCATTTGTTTGACTTCGATCTCCGAGATTATTCTTTTTAAAATAAACTGTACTCGCGGACCTCCTGAAATTAATTCATTGTTTCAAATATGGAAATTTATTATAACATATCTGTTAAACAAGAAACAAGCCTTGTGTATAATATATCATTTGAAGAAGGCTATAGATTTATTAGTTTTAATTTTTGTATTATATTTTATGAAATATGAATATTTTATTAATTTTAGTGTTCAAAACGAATAAATATTTCTTAAATAGTATGTTTTGATTCATTTAAAATTAAAATAAATAAGAAATTTTGACTTAAGAATTACACAAAATAGAAAGACGAACATATCAGATCAATACCCCGAGTCTAACATTGAAAACAACATTTTTGGTAAATTTTTATTCAATAACATAACATCTTTAATCAATCTTTAGGTGATAATCGAACCCAACGCTTTCAAATCTTTTTCCAAAAATTTTTCTTTTTCGTGCGAAATTTTTGTTGCGAGTAACATGATAACAGTTGATCATTAGTTAAATGAATTATCGAGTCGGTATTCATACTGAAAACCTTATTCACTAAAATTTTTCCAGTCCGATCTAAAATCAAAATCGTCAAAATTTAAGTCGATCGGACCAGGAAAGGTTTTTGAAGTGAAGTGAAAAGGTTTTTCCAAGGGGTGCCGCGATTGCTTCGAATGTAAAAACAGCAACGAGTCGATGATTCAGACAAAAAGATTATTTTTGCGAAAAAGATTTGGAAAAGCGTTGGAACGATTGTATCACCCAAAAAGGTGATTAACAAAAGGTGTTATGTTGATGAATAAAAAAAAATTTTGCAAAAAAAAAGTTGTTTTCAATGTTAGACTCGGGAGTTATTGATCGATGTGTTAATAGCCTTTGTGTTTCTTCTAGTGCGACGTTAGCAAACCCAATTATTCAATGCAAATAAATTTTTTTTTTTGTATTGCAAGCTTTCAGCGTAGAATATTTTAATAGATTCGTAGTTTTTAAAGTGAATTTTTTTTTTCAATTTTACAATTTCATTTGTTAACGATTCAGAAATACATAACAATTTTTGATTTATACAAAAAACGCAAGACTAAGAAACACTTCATAATTGGGCTTTCTTTCGGACTTTATTAAAGCTCGCAGATTTAAATAACTTTGAATTACTTTTATTGATATATAAACCACTTTTTATTATAATTAGAAGATTATGGCGCGTGTTTTACGATTAAATAATAATTCATATATTAAAGAAGGTTTATTTTCATTATATATAAAAGGAAGAAATGTTATCATATGTGCTGATGTAGGCATGAAGTTTATGCACTTTTTAGAATTGGAAAAATATATGGCTTATACCCCATTAAATTCTAATTGACTTTACTAAGGATCTCCTGAAATTTTAAATAATTTCACAATCATTATGAAATATAACATCTGATTTTTATACGAAATTTTAGATTATTTTCCCTTTTTCTCCCCCTAAGTTTCAGTGATTATTTATTCATTTATTAATGTTACTTTTTATTAAATGTCGTGGAAAGAAATGTTATTGTTTCTGCAAATATAGTCTTAAACAAGTTTATGTTTTCCTTAGACCAGAATCAGTGCTACGAATGTAAGGAAAATTTCATTTTTTTAATGTACTTAATGAATTTAACCTATAAAGTATACACTTTATCTTGTAATGAACAATGGAAACTTATTTAACCACTTAGAGGTTTGGCTTTTTAATGTTGTTTATACACGCATGATAATACGTACATGACACTAGTCTTTTTGTGGGCATAATCTATGGTACAAAATTGATTTAGACATACATTTTTTATGTAAAAATAAGATGGAGTAAATTTTATCCTATTAATAACCGCATAATCATTGGATTACAAAAGTAAAACTGCTCTTCTTTTTTGAAATTATTAGCTGTATATAAGCAATGTCCATTGCACAGAAACGCAGAGACTATGTTACGAAATATTCAGTCGGTCGTTAGTAGCTGGCAATTAAAGGGTACTTTTAATAATATTTAAATAAATTCTGCTTCTTTTTCAAAAACCGCTACATGCTTTTTCATAATTTCTAACATATCTTAATTATATATATATATATGTATTATCTTAGGTATTATTTTTGAAAAAGGAAAATAATATTCCGAATATAATATAACGCCTTTTGTTGCATTAAGATTGCAAATTACTTTTTTCATACCGGGAAATAATGCTGCTGCTTTGTCATTCATAATTCAGGTTTCTGAAGTAAAATATCTTAATTCAACAATTTATGTTAATTGTTGATACATAATACCGTTCAGTGTACTTCAGAAATGCTTTTATTTATCTCGGTAATCTAATTTAAATTTGATCTTAATATAAGAAATGATATCTAAGACTTATCTCTCAACATATGTGTTATTAAATTTGATTGAATTACACAAATAATTTGATATTTATATTTTATTAAATCTAAACTAAAAATTTAAAACTAATTTATATATATTTCCATACATCTCATGAAATTAATATTTATTAATCATATTCTAAATGCTTATTTCGAATTAATTCAAAGTATTTAAAAATAAATATTAAATATATTTTAAGCGTTATAATTACTTTGAAATTTTAATTAACTAAATTTAAGTAATATGTATATATATATACATTCATATGACAGGATATGACAAGACTTTTGTCTACGGGCGACTTTTTAAAGCCTGAATGTGGCATCTTTTAAAATGATTGCATTTTAAATTTAATTTTGTAACTCAATAATGGCATAAATTATGTTTTACAAATGAAAAAATAAAAATAAAAATGTCAGGAGAGGACAAGACTTTTGTCTACGGGCCACTTTTCAAAGCCGGAGTGTGGCATCCTTTAAAAGGATTGCATTTAATAGTTAATTTTGTAAATCAATAATGGCATAAAATATGTTTTAAAAATGAATAAATATAAATAAATAAAATAATGACAGTTATGTGCAATTTCCTTTTGTGCTAATTTCATATAATCTATAACTACAAGCTCATTTAATTTTAGAAACAGTTTGATAAGATAAATGCATCCTGTCATATATTTCTATATTTTTCTTTTAAAATCAAAAAGAGATTTGGTTTTCAAATTCTCCTCATAGCTTATTAAACTGATGTGCATGAAAGCGAATATATGTATACGCAAGCAAGAAAAATGTTGTTTGATAATCTATAAGCCGACATATGTATAGTGAATTCTATCCCTGCATACATAGACTTTTTTCAGCAGAGAAAAATTTTAAAAATCAAATAATTCTATACTATTACAAAAATTATTTCTCACTGTGATGTGACAGTATATAATTGAAGTGAAGTTGCAACTCCTCAGATGCTGTGTGAATATCGGCAATAATTTGTAAAGTCAGACCATTCAATTTTTGCTCAGTTTTCGTGAATGTTTGAAAACATCTTGTGATAATGTCCTAAAACCTCTATAGAGGATCACTAACCTTAAAAAAATAGTTCAAAAGATTTCTGTGTTCCTAAAATAGAAATTAAATGCCTTCATTTGCTGCCTTGGAAATATACCTTATTTTAAGAATGATTTTACGATCTGAAAGGAAATCTTGTTTCTAAGTGAATTTTTTGACGGTCGTGGTGGGACATATAATAACTTTATGCTTGAGCAATTTGGATAGAGTGTCTTTATTTGCCCACCCATATATATATAAATATATATATATATAAATTGTAATAGCAGGATCTTTCATTTTTTCATGGAATCAGAAACATTCATTTTCTTAATAATTTCTTTATTACAGGATGACATTATTATTTAACAAACACGAAAATCTGAAAGAAACATAAAATAGATTTTATTGTATTCAAATGAGTTTAACTCTTTTCGATACGTCTAACGCCTTCCGGGATTTTTTCTTTACTGCATAATGCGCTGATGAGCTTTATATAACAAGAGAGTGCCAGTGCCTCACACCTCCCCTTATGAGGTGACGTCACGAAGAAAAAAAATTACTTATACTAGGGAATTTACGGAAACAGCATCTAAAAAATATAACATAAAAATTCGAACCTAAACATGAACTTAGGATATTAAGAAATATTCTTTTTTTATACTCAGAAAAAGAGTTAATATTATTCAGTTGATGTCACAAAGAGCTTTGATTCATGTAAGCTCTATGAAAAGAAGCTCTATTTCAGCAAATTCGAAACATATAATCGGTTGTATGATAGAAGACATAGAAGACTTCTTATATGTTCCTTAGTCTTTGGAAGTTAGAGATTCTTAATTTCTAGTACTTTTTCAGGTTCAGGTGAATGATTGCCAAAATTTTTAAAACATGTCCGAGAAGTTTCACCTGAGGTTTACCAAAAATGCACTTTGAATTCAATTTCAATCCTATAATTATCTTCATGTAAGCTACATAAAACAGCTTCAAGATGTCTTAAATGTTCTTTAGGCATTTCGCGATAAGCCTATAATAGAAAAGGAATATAATTATTCATATCGTTAAGGTTTTCTCTCATTAGGTGATGTATCAGATTTTTCAATTATTCATTCTATCTTTCGATGAGACTATTGAATTGTGGATATCATAGGCAGAAAAAATACGGGATTATCATATTTTTTGAATAAATTATTTTGTAAGAATAGATGTAAAGCTATTGCCTTGATCGACAGTAATTATTTTTGTATATCAGTTCTAGAAATTATTTCTAATAATAGTTAGAAAGTCGATTTTGCTGTATATTTCTTAGATAGATGGCTTCAGACTATCGAGTGTACTAATCTCTTGCTCTCAGTGTTAAATTGTATCCCCTTCTACTAGGTTCAATGGGGCTTATTGTATCATCATTTATGATTTGGAATGAATCATTAGGTGGTGTTACAGAAGATATGGGGATTTCGTTAGCTGGTTTCTTTTATCTTCTAATTGGCATGGAAGAGAAACGTCACAAAATTTTTGTACATTCCCTTTCATAATAGGCCAGATAAAGGAATATGATAACCCTTCTAAAGTTTTCTATTTCCGTAGATGTCCATCTCATACACTAGAATATGCGAGTTCTGACAATGGTTCTCTGTATTCACGAGGAACAACTAACAGGCCGAGAGGTTCATTTTAAAACTTTTTTTTAATTTAACTTTTAACTAAGAAAAGAGATTACTGGTGAATTTCTGTTCTAAATACTAGAAACAAAGTTGAAGATGATATAAAAACTGTTGTTAACTTAAATGCACTCGAAGATTCTTTAACTTTGATCACAGTAGAAGAAAATAAATGATTTACAATCTCGATAAAGAAATTGCAAATGAACTTGATAATGAGTCAAAATTACAAACCGAAATCGAAAATACCGAGACGTATCAATATAAAATAACTGTATCCAAATCAAACATTAAAAGTATTTAAAAATGGACGGGAAACCACAAAATGCAATACAGATCTTAAAACAACTGATGTTTCGGAAAAGAAATAAAACCTCCAAGGGCGACTTCCAAAATTAGAGATTAGAGTGGCGACATTATGAATACACTTGTGAAAAAACTTCTTAAACTTTCTTTCCCTCGTTTTACGATCTAATAAAATTTTTGGATTAAGAAAGCTTTTTTAATACCTCTGAGATACAAATTTGCAGCCTATCTTCTTTAAATGTGAAACCAGAAACTTATAATAATACGTTAATCCCTGTATTATTCAGAGATATTTCAAGTGCTTTAATAATAGGATACAGTCGAAATACGATGGCTAATCATGTTTTGATGTTAATAATTTTTTGAATTTCTTCAGAAAGGAAATACAATCTGATGAAAAATCTTTTTGTTTAATTTTGTAGATGAAACCTCCCCCCCCCACACACACACAACGAGACCAAACAGTCAATCGGCGCCTATACATTTGCAGTTTGACTGTAAGAGCTGTTTATTTTGTTAATCGAGAAATCACGAATAAACGGCATGTTTTGATATGGATTATCTTTGAAAGAAGTAAAATTTAAAAATCTGGGTCGGTTCATAATTTTTTTTGGCAGAAAGAATTCAGCTAAGGATCCTAAAAATAAACATAGTTACGAAATATGTCGTAATAGGAATCATAATACGTTTATATACTTATGAACAAAATAATTCGAAAATTAATAAACACAGTATTAAAATCGAAAATCATTCACTGACAACTAATATGTGAATATATGTCTTATACGGTTCACGGAAAATGTTGGATAAAAATGAAACTTGTATTTATTCTTCAATCCCTATTCAAGTAGAATGCGGTAATAAAAACTTTATTGTTGCTGTAGATACTTCTATCCAATTATCTATAATTGAACCAGTATGGCACGCAGACACTATCAGAATTAGTGCTGTAGCATTATCTTAAAATCTGCCTTATAAGGTCACTGCAACAGAAATAAATGTGAATTCAGTATTTAAAGTTCCATTTCTAATGTTGTATACATACATGTTACAATCATGTTTGCATCGGTAGATAATTTAATCCATGGTATTACATTAAGTTTTCATGCTAAAATTAATTTTATTGCAACTAAAAATATTTTTCAAAGTTATGTTTATTATCTTAGTATTGATGAAATCTATTATCTCATGAACAGATTTCCGTCAATCCTGTTCAGAATACAATACTTAATTTCAACTTTAACTCTGTTCAAGTTAGTCGGACAACCATGCACAGTGCCATTGATTGTGTAAATAATTAAACTAATACTGATATGTACAAGAGATTCAATAATTATTTAGTTTCGGATTCAAATAAAATTCAATAAGATAAAAAAAATGATAAATGCCTATCGAAATGTTGGCAAGATGCGAAAAATTGTTCAAATGGTATTATTAAGTTCCAGAATCCTAAAGATGAGATTTTAAATGAACCCCACGGGCTGTTAGTTTTTCCTCGTGAATGCAGAGAGCAATTGTCAGAACTCGCATATTCTAGTGTAGTCACATCACAAAGAGAAATAATTTTTTTAATACTATAGAATAATTTTATTTTTAAATTTTTTCTCTGCTGAAAAACGTCTATGTATGAAAAATTGTGCAGGAAACGATTTCTCTATATATAGGTCGGCTTAAAGATTATCAAACAATATTTTTCTTGCTTGTGTAAACATACATTCTTTTTTATACACATAAATTTGTAGGCTTAGATGAGAATCTGAAATCAAAGTATATTTTGATTTTAATAGAAAAATATAAAAATGTGTGACAGGATGCATTTATCTCATATATCCATTTTTGAAATTAAATGAGCTTGTAATTATGGATGATATGAAATTAACACAAAAAGAAATTTAACAAAACTGCCATTATTTTATTTATTTACATTTATTCATTTTTAAAACATAATTTATGCCATTACTGAGTTACAAAATTAACTATTAAATTCTATCCTTTTAAAAGATGCTGCACTCAGGCTCTATAAAGTGGCCTGTATAAGATGGTGACGAACTTTTATAGGGTCCAGGTGCCATACTGGTTAAATTATAGATAATTGGATAGAAGTATCTACAACAACAATAAAGTATTTATTACCGCATTCTACTTGAATAGGGATTAAAGAATAAAAACAAATTTTATTTTTATCCTGCATTTTCGGTGAACCGTATAAAACATCTCTTGATACATTAGCTGTCAGTAAATTATTTTCGATTTTAATACTTTGTTTATTAATTTTCGAATTCTTTTATTCATAAGTATGTAATTATGTAGTATGATTCTTATTATGAAATATTTCGTAACTCAGTTTATTTTTAGGATCATTATCTGAGTGCTTTCTGCCAAAACAAATAATGCACAATCACAAATTTTTAAATTTTTCTTTTATCAAAGATAATCCATATAAAAAAATTCCGATGATTCGTGATTTCTCGATCTATAAATTAAACAACTCTTACAGACAAATTGCAAATCTATAGGTACTGATTGATTGTTTGGTCTCGTTTTGTGTGTGTTGTTTTAATTTCCGTCTGTTAACAATTGATGTCTTTCCGGAATGATATAGGGTGACATTAAGTACATTTTTGATCATAAGCTGTTGATCTAAGTGCAAAATTATACAAAAAGATTTTTCATGAGATTGTATTTCATTTCTGAAGAAGTTCAAAAAATTTTTAACATCAAAACATGATTAGCCATCGTATTATGACTGTATTCTAATATTAAAACGCTCGAAATAACTTTGTATAATACAGGAGTTAACATATTATTACACGATTCTCGTTTCACATTTAAAGATGGTAGGCTGCAAATTTGTATCTCAATTGTATCAAAAAATCTTCCTTAATCCCAAAATATTATAAGATATTGATACGGGTTAAAGTTTAAAAAGTTTTTTCATAAGTGTGTTCATAAGGATATCATGTCTGCCAAACATAGTACTTAAAATATCTACAGCAGAGCCTTAATTTGAATCTGAAATTGAAAAATCCTTCTATCTCACAGGCGTTAGTGCAACCTAAGTAGGCCTTTAAATAATTAAAATTCTCCACTTTTAGAAGTGAATTATGATCGTGAATTGCGAACTTGAACACGTTCCAGAATCAGAATCTAATTCACTGACTAAAGTCGCCACAAAATTTAAAAATTTCTAATTTTGAATGTCGCTATTGAGGGTTTAAATTCTTTTCCGAAACATCAGTTGTTTTAAGATCTGTATTGCATTTTGTGGTTTCCTGTCTATTTTTAAATACTTTTAATGTTTGATTTGGATACAGTTATTTTATATTGATACGTCTAGGTATTTTCGATTTCGGTGTGTAATTTTGACTCATTATGAAGTTCATTTTCAATTTCTTTATCGAGATTGTAGAGCATTTTTTTTCTGCTATGATCAAAGTTGAAGAATCTTCGAGTGCATTTAAGTCAACAAAATTTTTTATATCATTTTCAACTTTTTTCAAGGTATTTAAAGAAGAAATTCAAAAGAAAGCTCTTTTCTAATTTAAAAGTTTTGCTTTCATCATATTTTAAAAAAAAAAATGCCAAATTGGAGCAGTTTCCTTATACCTTTACAGTTTACAGATATACAAAGAAGAAATTCAATTAACTTTTATTTTTGTTCGAAATTTTCTATTTATTTATAGGCTCGTAACAACACCATCACACTTCCGACACGAGTATGTAATAGGGGGTTTCCTTATGGTGTCATTGAATCAAAAACATTCCATTTATTTATCATTGTTTTATTACACGACAACAGTACATATATTTAACAGTCACAAAACACAGAATGAAACTTAGAATAGACTTTACTGTCTTCTTACGACCTTGACACACATTGATGTATCCAGCGCATTTGGGTTTTTTATTTTAAATTGCTCTGGCGCTGAAGCGCTCTATGTAACTAGACTACAATAGTCCCTCTCTCTCACGCACGCACACACGCACACGCACGCACACACACACACACACACACACACACACACACATATATATATATATATATATATATATATATATATATATATGCGTATGTAAATGTATATTAGTCTAAAGTGTAGAGAGGAACAAAATATAAAGAAATTTCAGCAAAATTTTTAGAAATTGAAAATAAACATAATTATTTTTGAAAAATAAAAAAGGAACATTACATTTAATGTTGTCATAGGTGTAATTCTGTCAAACCATGTTTTTGTAGAATTATAGGCTTAGCTATCTAAAGTAACATAATATATTATTAAAAATTGAATATAACTTCAAAAATATAAGTTGAAGACTTCGAAATTTATATCGAAAGGAAAAAATAAGACAGAACAGCAAATTTTAAAGAACTAATAACAAATGTCGAAAATTAAAATATTGAAAAGATTAAATAGAAGTATTGGATAAAACAAATATTTTTGATTATAAATATATTTTTAAAAAAATTACGTACACATAGAGAGATTTATATATATATATATATATAAATACGTATGTGTGTATGTTTATAAAGTTCCTGTAAACAAATTTAATATATCTGAAAAAGATCCATGTTAAATGCAGTATAAAAGTTTATATTTCTACAGTTATTTTATACCACAATTTATTATGAAAAATCTTTAATATATTTCTAATACGTCTTGCGTTGGGTATCTGGTTAAACTCCACTATATGAGCTGCACCGGCTACATATCAGGAAATGCTGCGTCTTCTTTTACTAGATGAGCGCTATTTTTCAAAAGAAAGATAACTCAAACCCTGTTTATATGTTATTTGCATTAAAACAGTTTTAACCTCTATGTTTTCTTGTAGTTGCATTCAGTCTAAAAGATAAGTAAATATACTGTTTGCGATTGATTTGCAAGAACGTTACGTCAAGTGCTAACATTTCACAATTAAATTAGTGTCCTTATAGGTTTTGCAATGTATCCAAACAAATTTCTCTTAAATATATGAAACAAAAATATGACATATATCAGTTAAAAAAGAATGAAGAACTGAACAAGAGAAGTAAGAAGTAAGAATCAAAAATTATCAGTAAGAATCAAAAATTTCAGTGTATTATATTTAAAAATTATTTTAAAATTTTGTAATAATTCTTTCATGTTTAAAGCGAATATATATATATATATATATATATATATATATATATGCTAAAAATTAAGAAATACCTCAGCTTTTTGCCATGTAGAGTTAGTTTTATAATCGATTCTGCTACAGATCGCATTTATAAATAACTTCAAGTCTTCAATATGATATATGTATAGTTGACTCTTTGCCTCTTTATTCGAAGTAGTCTATCGTCTTTGGTATTTTTCCTTAACTTAAGGGAATATTTATTCAATTATAAGTGTTACTTTTTATTGGCATGTTAATAAGCAGTAAGAGTCGCAGAAGATACAATAAAAAATGTAGTTGATGGAGTTGTATCTGATATTTTTAATGTAAGTTGTTCTATGGGAAAATAGTGTGACAATTTTGATAGTGAGATAGCGACTATACCATATGCAATTAACTAATGAAGAAATATTCTTCATAAAAATATTCACAGAATATTCACACGCTATTATCCTCTTACTTACTAATTTGATCTACAACTAAAAGACTCTAGTTAATTCTTGTAGAAAAAAGCTAAAGACCTAGAGAAAAAAAAGGCCGCGTTGCTCTTCAGTGGTTACCAAATCATTGCAACATTTTTGGAAATCAGTAGGCAAATAAAGCAGCCAAGGCCAGATCTCTTATGTCCCAAGCAAATTCTTCTTTACCTCTGCATAATATAAAAAAACAATAACAAAGTCTTAAGTAATAGATAACAGAATTTCCTTATATATTGATGCAGCTGTGGAAAATAGGTAGAAAACCCTCATATAAAAATCTAGTTCCTTACCTAGAGCTATTGAAGTGGTTTGTTTTTGAATGACAACTAGGCCCGATTACCTGGAAAAACATTTATTACGGATAAAATCATAGTTTTGGCTTGTTGCTCTGTATACCACCATTTTTATATAGATATTAAATCCACGTGAAGAATTGCCTTGAGATTGTAAAAAGTTTGGCAGTTAACCCTTTTTAGGCAAATGAAGTTCTGTATTCCTGTTTCTATACCTATTCAGCGTTATTCTTAGCTGCTGGACGAATAATGGCGAAATGTCGCAGATGGGTGTATGATAACAATTTTTTTTCTTCTTATTAAATGTCAAAGGAAGAAATGTTCCTGTTTGTGCAAACACAGTCTTTAAGTTTTTGTAGCAATTACAACCGAATCAGTGTTAGGAATGTAACGAAAATTTCATTTTGAAGAACTGAACATCTATAAAATACGAAGTGTACGCTTTGCTTTGTATTTGAGCAATGAAACGTTTTTACCAATTTAGTACTTTGAATTTTTACTATTGTTTAACCTTACAAGTATGATAATACGTATGTGACACTAGTTTATTTTTGCAGATATGTGATATCTTAAAATTGAATTAGACATATATTTTTATGTAGTTGTAATATGGAGTAAATTTTCATCCAGTTTGAGACTAGGTATATAAATTGGACTGCAGAAATAGCACTGTTCTACTTTGAAATTATTGCCTGTATATAAGCATTGTCAATTGCGAAGAAACGCAGAGGTTGTGGATCAAAATTTTCAGGTGATCGTTAGCACCTAATATTTAGATAGTAAATTTTTATAAAATTGAAATAAATTCTACTTCAGTTTCTAAACCGAAACATGCTTTTTTCCCCTCAATTCTCTAACAAACCTAAATACAATATATATTTATATACACTCATGGATAAAAAAAATTAGCACACCAAGAAGGGTTCCTCAAAATGAAGCGAAATTTTACATACGTAATGGTTTCTTTGATGTAAGTAAATTATTAGAAAATCAAAGAAAAATGATCATTTAATTCAGAGAAAAAGGCAAACGAATGGAGGATTTAATACACTGTTGAACCCCCTGTAGCGCGATGGCACGATGCGATACGATCGAACACTGAGGCATAAAAATTCTGTATGATATCTGGAGACATTTCGTTCCATATTTGCTGTAACCTTGCCTCTAGTTCGTTCATACTCGTGAGATGCCCAACTCGCCGTCCCAAATGATCTCAGATATACTCGATTGGAGACAAATCTGGTAATCGGACAGGCCAAGGAAGGGTAGTAACAGTGCGGAGACAGTCTTTTGACACCGTGTGAGGTCAAGCATTGTCTTGCTGAAAAAAGGGCCCCAGGTATGTTAACTGTTGTATGAGTGGCAACACATGTGGTTGGAGGATGTCATGAACATACCGCTGGGCTGTCATGGTGCCACGGGCAATACAAGGGGTGACAGTGTATTGTAGGCAATGGCACCCCATACCATCACACCAGCTGTGAGTGTCGTGTCGCTGTAAAGCAAAGGCAGGATTGAGGTGTTCACCAAGGGGTCTCCGCACACGAACACGATTGTTATCACTGCTGAGATTGAATCTGGATTCGTCGCTGAAGACGACATGGTTCCATTCCGCTCCAGTAAAGTTTCCTCGTGCGCGGAACTACTCCAAACAGAGGTGTCGATGGGTGGACGTCAAGGGCCGCACACACAATGGGTGCCACGATCCCAAATGTCCTTCATCCAGGCACTTTCGTTTGGTTCGAGAAGACACAGTGGCCCCTAGTGAAGATGCTACCTGTGCCTGAATGGTGGTCGATTAAGCAGTTGGCTGTAAGCGTGCATTTCTTACGATGTGGCGGTCTTCTCGACGACTGGTCTGTCGAGGGTATCCTGAGCCTGGTATTCGTGTAAATGACATCTCTCGGATCAATTGGTCTCAACACATCCTCACAACACAATCACAGAGGCCTAATTGACTAGCTACTCGCCTAGATGACCACACAGCTTCCATCTTGCCGATTGTTCTCCCCCTCTCAAACTGCGACAGCTGCTCATATTGTCTTTAAAAACGGCTTAATGGCATGCCTTTATCAGCTCTGCCTTTGTAAATTATTCAGCACACTCAAACAAGCTTTGGTTACCTGCTTTATACTTCATGGAGAACGACGTTAAACGCCCTCTATCGGCTATACGTAATGCGCAATCACGCTGCATTTCTAATCATTTTCATATATCCCGACATGTACCTTCATTCCAAATATCGTTAAGGTGCCGCAATTATTTCTTGGAGTGTTAATGTTTTTGTCCTTGAATGCATTTCGTATTTTTCATATATGACAATTGAAAAAAAAAACATTTAAAATTAGACCTTAAATATTTTTAGCGTTTTGAAACTTGTTCAGTTTTCATGTAATTCATTTTCCGTTGCTTTTATTACATATATATATATATATATATATCAATTTATACCAATGCTTTTTTTGTGGGGGTTATTTTATGAAAACGGAATCTCGAGGACTGTTGCATCTTTTGAAAAGATTGCGTTTATTAGTTACTTTAGATTTTAGCAAAAGCATGAATATATATAAATTAAATTAAACAGAGTGGTAGGTGTGTATAGGTTACTTTTCTTGCTAATTTTAAATCATCTTTAAATGCAATCATATTTAATTTTAGAAACGGTTTAATGATACCATATCACATATTTTTACATTATTTTTTTAAAATCAAGATTGAAATAGCTTTTAGGCTTTCCTTATAGCCTGTAATTTAATGTCTATCAAAAACACCTATATATACTATTGCTGATCTTCAAACATGAAATATATTTCTTAAAAATTTATATGTAATCTATTAAAAAACTAATAGAAAAAATGCATACGTACACACGCATACATATACATAGACAGATACACACACAGACAGATAGATACACGCACACACAGACAGATACATACACACACACAGACAGATACATACACACACACAGACAGATACATACACACA
>BMAW01114570.1:0-13050 GCA_019974015.1 Nephila pilipes | reverse complement strand
CGATAAACTGCTTTCTGAATCATCGACTCGTGCTGTTTTGTTATCGAAACGTAATCGCGGCACCTACTTGAAAACCATTTTTCCTACCTCCAAAACCTTTTCCGTAAATACACTTCCATATGATATCTGTGTACATAACTTTCTGAGCATCCATCACGGGCTATTACGATCTTTCCATTATTTACTTACCCACTCATTTTTCCCGTAACGGCTCACAGGTCTCGGCCGAGCTGTTCGCGTCATTTGTGTCGTATGGAACGTTTAACCTCCAACCCGTACCGACAAATCATTTTGTGATGGACGGTCCGGGTAACATTTTTCAATCCAGTGTTTTGACCAACTTCGGTGTTTTTACCCTTAAAACAATGTTTTATCAGACACGAAACTCGGTTTTCCATTTTAAGGCACTACAAACGACTTTACTCCAACCTCGACTAATCAGCTGTTTCTGGTCGAGTCGACTTAAATTTTGACACTTTCAAGCAAATATTGCTAACTTTCTAAAACCTGGTTCTGGTTTGACTACGAGCGCCATCTCAGTTGAGTTCTCGGGAGTTATTGATTGATTGTTATACATACACAAGAGTATCATTATAAGTTCTTGCTGTTTTGCTTTAAATTCGAATGAAGTTAGAATAAGTATTCAAACATTATGCGTGGTTCAAATGGTTAGTTGAGAGAGAATACATCATCGTTATAAAGGATCCATTCTATCCCTTTCATCATCTGTAACCCGTACACAGATACAAACAGTGTCAAATGATTCTATCTGGTGTTGTTTTGTTTACGATTTCAAAGTATTTATCAGCAGCTAAAACAGAATATGTCAAGTGCTTGATAGTAAGGTGAATGAACGCACTGCAAGGAAGTATTTCAAAATTCAGGTCGGAAGATTTGTTCCCCGGTGATGAAACCTGCCAGTGGAAGACCATACGCTCGATGATACAAAGTCCTTTAGGATCATTGACGCGGACGGTAATTCAAAGTGTGGTGAACTTAAAGCAGTTAACCTGTTTTATATGAAAGTTAGACTTCATTCCACCTTCCTTGAAGAGACGCTAAAGCTGATCAAGAGGTTCTGCACACGATGTTGTAGTTCAGCTGTAGATGCAACGAGAAGCCTGCAGCCGTTACTTTATCGCTGCCACGGTTCTTCATCCATAACGATATTTACCAGTGACGAAAAGTAAATCTGTATGTCTCTTTCACCCAAACATTGGTTGTTACCCCAGGATACTGCCCGACTGCGCGACCACTCATGTAAACAAGATTATGTTTTGTGTCTGAGAACAGTCGTCACAACGATCCATCATGAGTTGCTACTCTCACTGCATGAAGACTATATTAATAAAATGACTTGTTTCTTAGACATCAAAATGAAAAGCACATCTTTCAAGTTGCTAAATTCAAGACACACGTACAAGCACCACTTTTCACTGTTCGTCTTAATCTCTTGAAACTACAACTCACACAATTTCATAACCGTTGCCAGTAAATTCACTAAAATCAAACTATGATCTGGTGTTGCCAAAAATATTTTAATAAAGATATTGAAAAGGTATTATTTCTAGTTTAATTGCTTTAAAAACAGAACAGATAAATCTTGAAAAGTATCATTAAATTAAATCGTCTGCCTTTATAAGTTGGACAGATATATCTTAAAAGTATCACACTGTATAATAAAATGAATATGTCACAACCTCTTCCTCCGAAATAAAATTTAATAAATTTTAGATTAAAGTTTCTAGATTTAAATTATTACTTCTTCCTATTTTGTACCTATTTGTTTATAACTTATTTTTATAGAATAGTTCTCTTATAACAAATTGCTCATTTCATATGCTGTTTAAATTCTCAAATTACACAAAATCATAATGTATACATAAATACAATAATAAGAATATCTCTTACATAAATACATACAGGTATAACTTTCTTCCAAATAATTGACGTAACAAAATTCAAAGTAATTTTTCAAAATGCAGTAAATAACAAACAGAATATGAACTGAAAATCACAATATAATCTAAATACTATTTTTATATTTAATCCCACTAGGTATTGAATTGAATTAGTCTGCAGCAGATATTACTAATTTAAACCTTTATAAAATCTATATAAAAGTTATATGAGATAAAATAGAATACATAATAAAGTAATATCCATAATCATCACATTAGATGCTACTTATAATGAAAAATACAAAAATCAGTTTACAATATAAGAAAAGCTCAAATTTTCACTAGTATGCAGCTAGTCATATAATTATATGTATTTTTAATTAAAAATACTGAAACAAATCTGACATTAAAACCTAATTTTTCACTGGTATACAGCTTTGAAAATATACAATGAATATGAATTTTCATGTTAATTGTGATGAAGAAAGCATAAAACAATACAAACAATAAGCCAATTTGTGTGAGTAAATGCCTATACTCAAAGTTTAAAAGTATATAATTTAAATATATTTTCATCAGGCCAAGTGTGACTTGTATCTGCATGTTTATGACCTTGCCACTGCCAGGAACTCCATAATTATAAGACTGTAAGCCATTGCCTAACTCATAAGTTGTGGACTTACATAATCTGCTCTTCAACTAAAATATTGCATGGTCCATCATGGTGATGAATTTATTTGGCACATCTTGAATATTGTAGTTTCTTCAATGCATTTCTTTGGTAGCGACTCTTCTTTGTAACAGAATATCGCTTCAGTTCCTGAAAACTTCTTTCTGAAAATAGAAAAGACACTTTTCAAAGAAAAAGTGTCTTTTCTACGACCCACACTTAATGTTTACTAGTCCTTATACTTGTCACATCGATAGTACACTTTCATCAGATTTTAGGAAGTTTATTTAAATACAGGAAATTGAAATTTTCTTAGAAGAATGCATTTCATAGCATTTATTTCTTTAAATACAAGTGTTATCTTGATTATTCCCTGAACTAGTTTGATGTTCTAGATCTATCAAAACTATACTGATCTACCTCATTGTTCAGTTCAGATTTCATTCATTTCACCAAAATAACTTGTCCAGTTCATAAGCTGCTGAAAATGATTGAACTTGTTCAATATTTCTTAATCCTGTTCAACTAATACTATCTGCATGGACAATTACTGGTGGACTCATATGGTTTGTACAGAATCTTCAAATCAACTTTGATTAATTCTTTATTGCAAATCTCACTAGATGGTAAAGCCATCACCTTTGAAATCGGGAATTTCTTCTTTAGGGATTAAATGTGGCACGACATCATGAATTTGGTTTTCAGTTGATCAGATAACTGCATGGATTTTCATGGCATAATGTACCTTAATTCCAGCGTTCCAGTTTTTCAGCTCAAAGGTCTCCAGAACTTGTGCTCTTCCAGATCCTGTCTTCTTCCTTCCTTCTTTCCAGTCTTCCTTCTTTCCAGTTTTCCTTCTGATTTCTTTCTTTCCAATTTTCCTTCCTTTCTTCTTTTCCAGTTTTCCTTCCTTTCTTTTCTGGGTTTTCCTTCATTTCCGTTCTTCTTTAATGGCACCAAGTAATTGAAGTGTAAATTCCTCATTATAATCAGGATTTTCGTCAATCAGTTTACATAAATGAAAATTTGTAAATCAGGGTTTTACTTTCAACCCACCCTTCAGCTAACACTTGTAAATCCTGCTCTACTTCTAGCTAAGAGTTTTCATGTTGAGAATCCTATGTGAAATAAATAATTTGATAAACAACGTTGAAACAAAACAATAGCGAAGAAAGCCACTCTGAAAAGATGACGCTTAATTTCTTGAATAAACAAAGTGTATGTCAGAACAACACAGAAACAGTCCGCAGAAGAAAAATGGCGCTTGAATTCGAAGAACTCTCACACAGATAACTTTCAAGTGCAAGGAAAACAAATCTAGCAATAGGTACTTCATTAAACAACTTCAGGCAATCTAAATATCTTACTAATTAGAAACTCAGAAGACCAGCACATATTTGATTGAGGCAAATTCAATTCTTCTTTAGGAGACCAGCACTACCATTAATCTGTATAAGCACATCCGAATTTCACCATTCTCGGAGGACATCCAAATAATAGTCTGTACTGTATTGAAGACTATTAATAAAATGACTTGTTTTCAGACATCATACTTTATTTATACATCTTTTCAAGCATAAATTCAAGATACAATTTTACACAAGTATCACTCTTTTCGTTCGTTTTAACCTCTTAGAACCAAACTCAATACTAAATCACATCCATTCCCAGTAAATTATCTAAATCAAACTATGATCTGGTGTTGCCAAAAATTCATAAAGGATATTGAAAAGGCAGGTATTATCTTAAGTTTAAATCGTCTGCTTTAAAAACAGAACAGATAAATCTAAAAAGTATCACATTAAACTAAATCGTCTTCACCTTGCTTGACAGATAATATCTTAAAAGTATCACACCCGTTTGTTTTAAAATTGAATATGTCACACTCACCAACAAGCTGCACGGCTGTGGATCACTCACAGTAACGTGCGGTACCAGAATTGCAAATAGAAGGAGCCAACACTGGTGTACCGCAAAGATATTCTTCCTTATGACAACGTGACCTCATACAGCGGTGGTCTGGGAAAGCACAGCGAATCAAGAGGGTGAGAAACTTTGTGCCATCCTGTTAATGAATCTGATGTTGCTCCGTCGATTACAAACTCTCCACATCCTAAGTTATCTATATGTGAAAAATGTCTTACCAATGAAGTAGATTACGCTAAGACTCATATGAAACTTTAACCCAAAACTCTTCAAGTTGAAATTTCATGAGGGGATTGTATAGCTAAGACAATTTCTGCAGAAAGTGCTGATGCCAATTTACTTGAAGATTGACAGTAGGCTACACCCTTCTTGTAAATCATTTTTGGCCACAAAACTGTAAGAACTTTATTATATATAAAACTTTATTTGTAAAAGACAAACGATTGCGCGATGAAGGGTAATAGACGCTTAAGCGTGTACCACAATTCAAGACTTTCAGTCAGAAAATGATCTGGACGATTTACTACTCTAAAATATCAGTATTTATCAATTTAGTTGATTAGAATGCCAATATCACTTTTCAACTATAAAAATAACGAAGGAAATATTTTCAAAATTAGCTAATGGGTAACTGAACGAAATATAGTTTGCAGCACTCCTAGTTAAAATAGCAATACGTAACTGGAATGAAGCACATCCTATTTACTCGCAACAAAAAAGATTTCTTGCGGAAAAAAAAAATGGGTGGGGGGGAATTTGGAAAAGCGTTGGAACGATTGTATCACTCTAAAAGGTGATTAACAAAAGGTGTTATGTTGATGAATAAAAAAAAATAATTTTGCAAAAAAAATGTTGTTTTCAATGTTAGACTCGGGAGTTATTGATCGATGTGTTATATGTACGTATGTATATATATATATATATATATATATATAATGCAATAATATTACAGTTTTCAATATTACAAAGCCCATAAAATATGATAGATAATAGCAATATGTATGATGTATGAATTCTTTATAATATAAAATATTTTTGCTTCTCATAAATTATCCCTTTAAAATCAACGTTAATTAAAATTTAGTTTTTAAATTTAATTTTTATTTGCCAAAAAACTTGTATCCATAGAATTAAGAGACCATAGAAACTATATATGTTTTAAATTACTTCCGAAAAGTTTTGAGGCAATTTATACTTTAAAGAAAACAACAAACAAGCTTTCGCAAACAAAAAACTTTTAGCCTTAGATACTTTATATCACTGAACATGTTTTTCTGAAATCAAGTGACCACAATAAACTTCATGATGTGTAGTTACATTATTTGAACTAACTATAGAAAAAGATTTTGTGGAAATAAGAAAAAAATAGAAACAGTCGAAAAAATCGGAAATATTTTCTTTTTCTTAGGATATCCATCAGTTCAAATAGCACATAGATGAAAATACGGAGAAAATAATGATGAAGTAAGCCTCCAGGTTTCTTTCCTTTGATTTTGGTCTGCAAAGAAAAGTTATTGTTTGAAGGGTTCCTGTCCATGTTTAACTACTTATTCTACTAGTTAAATGTTTGGTTTAAGGTTAGTGATGTATTTGATAATTTTAGACAGTTAAAAATAAATCTGATGATTTTTCTGAACGTGTTAGAAGAGATTAATAATAATAGTGTGTCTCATTCATGGTAAAATTACAGATAGTTAATTGAATTACTCATTAATTATTAAAAAGCAACTTAAAAACCATTTGAAAAATTCCCATGTGTATCAAGAAAAATAAAAATGTTAATTTTTTAAAGAAGTGAAGGAATAATTTATTGATGCAATTAAGAATAAATTAATTATGAATTTGTTTAAAATATTTTTTTCTGAAACAAAATTTGGAAAAAAAGCGAGTTAACAGGACACCTTCAGAAATACGTTAATTTAATTCTATAATGATTTTCCAAATAACAAGCAAAAACGCTTTTAATTTACTGAATAATAATGCTATTTAAAAATCAGGATTTAAACTTGATTTTTATCGAAAAAAACTCAATATCATATAAATTCAGAACTTTTAAATAATATTCTAATTTACTAATATGGACTACAAAAGGAAAAAATTAGAATTTGATAAACTGTATAAACAGAGAATACACAAAAATAATTCCATGAAGGAATATATATATATATATATATATATATATATATATATATATATATATATTTGTAACATAGCAACGCTATTTGTATTAGTATATCTCTTTCATACTTTTTTTCTTGACATTCTTATTTTTTCACCTATAAATGCGTAAAGACTCGAAAATATATGTAAATATATGTAAGGGCTAAGGGAAAATATATGTATTACATTCGCAAGTGCTTAAATATACATCCAAGCAATATTTTAACAGAACATATTTTAAGTTATTCATATTCATTCACAGACAATTTTAAAACCACTAATTGTTAGTACAGAATATTCTCTTTGAAATTTTTAAGAGTTAGTTGTGTTTAGCGAGCGTAAGACAAGCACGATAATTTAGTACTGATTTTATTTGGAATAAACCTGCACCTTCTTGTGACAGTACTAGAATAAACGAATTTCGTATTTTGGGACGGTAACTAGTTCACGCCGAAAATATTTTAATGCTAATTAATAAGAATGAATATTTTAGTGAAATTTGTGATTTGAAGTTTTACTTAAATTCACTAATATTTATTTACTTCGTACAAGAAACACTTCTTGTTTGCCTCATCAATAACAGCAAATTATACAACGCGAGACGTAAACACGTATTATTAAAATTCAACAGTAACTCATCCGTAAGACTCTTTACAAATTTCAATAGCCTTTGCATATAGTTTAGAATTTCATAATGAGCATTTTTCTCGAAATGAATTCCTTATTATTTCCACGTTTAACATCCTTTAACGCTCTTAATATTGGTCTTCAGGCGAAAGCAAATTTTTTTTAGAAGAATGCTTTGTCGTACATGAAATTGGAAGTGTAATACAAGGTGCGGCTATTAAATAAGGAGACTGACGCTGTAACACATTTTATTTTGATGTCATAAATATTTACTTGTTATCATCTTCCACTCTTCTTATTTCACTACAACACTCCATGCGAATCTTCCATCGTTCCTCGGTGTTAGAAGTCTTCTTCTGTCGGTTCCTTCAGGAAGCGTACCACTTTCCCTTTCACACCTTCAATGGACTCAAATCTTGTTCCTTATGCAGATTTCACCTTAGGAAACAAATAGAAGTCACGCAGAGCAAGATCCGGTGAATAAAGTAGATGGTCGAATACTGGGATGCTGCACTTTGTCTTCGTTTATTTCTTAACTGGAATATCGTAATGTATTTAGTTGTATAGTCTCGCTTAATACCAAGGTAATAAATAAAATTTTCTTCTATATTTTCTAGTAACAGTAAACCTTTGAAGAATATTTTTTTTAATTAAAGTATGTTTTGCTAAATACTTTATGATCTTACAGGCTTCAAAATTAGGAAAGAAAAACCAAAAGTTTTTTCATACAAATGTAACAAAAATAAAACTTTTCTCGAGACATTGTAACTCAAATGAAAATAAATATTTTGACATTTTGTATATTGAATAACACACAATATGAGCTTGTCACCTTGCCTAAAGAATGGACTATTATTTTGATAACATATCTTTTACGTAGGTGTGTATGGTAGTTCAATATCTGAACACTGAAATTTTCTTTAAAAGTCATTGTGATCTTTAATCATTTGTATTAGAAAAACGCTTCTACTTAATATAAAATCTTAAGAATAGTCAATTCTATACATAGGTAATTGAAAAATATATTTTTTTAAATTTCAGGTTCATTGATGCATAATATTCCAAAGCATTTTTTTTTTTCAGGAAAATGAAAAATGTCATTTTTTGAGTCGTTCCGGTCAGAGAAATTCATTATCAAGTAATATTAAAATCGCTATAACTCAGCTTCTAAATAAGATAGAAACAAAATTCTAACAGATTTTTAAGAATAAACGATCCAATTTTAATATAAATCTTCTGATATCTTGATCAAAAATTGTATTTTAAAGGTATATTGTCACCTTAATGATAACATGCAATAATAACGGCCGTGGTTGCCTTGTGTTCAAGGGCGTGGACTCACGGCCGGGGGTTTTCTCTAGTCATGGGTTCAAGCCTTGATGCCACTAGAGACCTGTCGTGTAGTCCTGGTCGATGCCCGTGAAATCTTGTCGAGATCTAAAGTACTCCCTCTGTCGTGATGTGGAAGTTAGAAGAGTGGCAGGGCTGCTCATGTTTCATCTTCGTCACTTGACCGAGGTTCGAAATTATGCAGACCGTCTCCAATAGCCCTCGTGTTGCTTCTGTGATGTCAATAAAACGAAAGCAAATCAAGCAACGACTAAAACTGTGACATGTACAGTAGTCCAAAGTACAGATGCTTTGCCTGTTGAAATTTCTTGAATGGCAAATTTCTGTTGAGGGTAAATTGAATCGTTCCTTCCCGCTTAGTTGTAGTTAATAGGACAAAAAAGATGCCGCTTTGATTTTTTATTCCACCTATTTTTTACTTCAAGAAAATGAGAATGGTTGTCCTTTGATATTATGTGAGTAATGCAAAGTTAGCATTACAGAATGAACAATATAATAAATTTGGAATTGGACATGTATTTTACACTTAATGTTTCTATAATTATTCAGTTTGAGAGACACATGTTTTTTTGTAATTTCAATTCGATTCAGGAAAGAAAAATAATTTAGTAATATTTTTCCCGATATGTATTCCATATCTTCTTATTATTACTAATAACTATTTATGCATTGACCATATAATGATTTAAATTTACAATTCTTGAAGTCAGAATGTCATAAATTAAGTTTTAACTGAAATTAATCTTTAGATCTGAGACATAGTTTACTTTAAAAATAATTCTGCATGTATGCTTTGTGACCAGTGAAATTTTATATACTGTACTAAAAGATGCATATTGTTGCACATTTCCAGGACCGCTTAGAGTGAATAAAAACTTTTACAGTGTACTTAACAACACAAAAAAGTTTTTAGAAAACTGCAGACGGAGTAGGACATTCCAGCAGCAGTAACAACTATTCCCAGTTTTAAATAAAAAACTGACAGATTAAAGATATTCTCCGAGTCTCGCTTCCTATTTAACCGTTCAGCACTCCAATTGAATTGACTGATTCTGCTGACGTTATGTGTCTGCGAGCTCACAGATGCCACCACAATCCTTAAAGTTGTGGTCATTCGCTGAAGATGAAGGAGGGTGTAAGGGGAGGTCTTGATTGGCTGATCTCCGAAGTGGAAATATCATACTGGTGAGCTATTGGATGTGAAAACAGAAGATGAAGGAGTTGATCTTCTAGTAGATCAAGTCAGAGCGAAACATCTACTCCGAAAGAATCATTTTTTACAGGAAGAAGAAAAAAGAATTTATTTGTGCTGCCTTCTTAGGCGATTAAGTTAGTATATATTTGATAGGAGGGTATAAGTCTGATTCAGGATTGCATGACTAAATCAATCTGCAATTGATGGAAAAATCATTATTGGTATAAGTAAATTACAATTGACTCATTCTGCATTTACTGATCTTCTTACACACGCTTCAATCATTGGATGCAAAATTTTCAGAGAAGTGTCGTCGCGTTATTAAAAGAGTCAAAAAGATTCTTCTCAACGTCAAATATCATCAAATAATCTCTTACTTTACAAAACCCGCCGAAGTTTGCAACGAAGTGAAGACATTACTAGTTTTATAATAATGTTTCAATTATACAATTTTCCTCTAGAAATTTATACTAAAATATGTTACTCAACTGAACCATAGATTTTGTCTTTATCAATGGTTATCCTGTACTTGATGCTCTATATTTCGAACCATAAAGTTAGATATATTTACACTAGATTAAGCAAAAGTATTCATAAATTTGTTACAGTACGAGGTATGGCACTTAAATAACGAGGCTGACGCTGCCACATAAGAAATACGCATGCGCCAAACGCCAAAGATCGACAGCTGCTTAGCGTGAAGTCATCTCTTTCGCATGCAGTGCCTCTCGCTTCTGTAAAAATCCATACACCTGTAGCCTTCATTCGCATTGAGTTTGTTTATGTTTCTCCGGAAAAATGATAAGAGAACAACTAATTGTGAAATTTCACTTGAAATCTAGAAAGTCCACTAATGAAACTCATAATTTATTGAAAGAAGTGTGTGGCAATGAATATTTATCCCGTGCACGTTCTTTTGAGTGGTTTAAGCGTTTTTAAGATGATTGAGAAGACGTTGAAGATGATTGACGTCCAAGTCACCCTTCCACGTCAAAAAAGGATCATAGTATCTAAAAAATCGGTATTCTGGTTCGATCTGATCGTATGTTAAGTATTCGTGCGACTGCCGAAACTGTAGCAATTGACAAAGAAACCGTACGACAAATTTTTCACCAAGACAATGCGCCGGCTCATTCCACTTTGTCGGTCAGGAGACTTCGAATGGTGAATAATATGTTTCATTATTTTACGTCGATACACAGAAAACGTGAGCACCTTATGAACGATTGTTCGAATGAAATACTATATTTTCTTGTTAAATCTTATAGCTTTGAAATTAAATGAAATATTACGGTAACTTTAACAAAGTATTCGTGAACTTATAATTAAATCACATTTCTGCAACATTCTCTTCTCTAGGTAAACCCTAAAATATTTTTAATACATAGTCTTATAAATGTTGCGTGTTTTGGATTAATTTTCAATTACAGTGCCGCTTTTCCAGGTGACAAGTAAGGATTACTCGACACGACTCAATTGAATCTGAAAGGTCAAAGAGATACTTCAACAAAGAACTTAGAACAAGATGGACTGATAGAAGTACAATTCTGATAGAAGATTTCAATTTGAAATGGACTTATAAAAATCATAGGAATAATTTATTTAACTGCAATCTTTATTTTTACCCTATTTCACCTGATTAATGATTAAACGAAATTGTAACTATCTTTTCTTCAATTTTCAGCAAAAATAAAGATGCATCACTTTAAATTGTTGAAAAACCTTTTTAAAAGATTTTTTTCTTAAGCATTTTCCTTGAATTAATTTTTTTTCACAAATGAAGTTTGAAAGTTATTAAAATGCATTAAATGTTATGATACACACATTATTTTTCAGGTTTAATTAACTTTTAATATACCTGAAATAAAACTATAATTGATTATGAAATTTTATAAAACGTTGAAAGATGTTTGTTTCTTATAATATTTCTAAAATAGAGTTTTCTTCGTAATGTGATTCTTAGATAAGTTGTCTTAGAAAAATAACTGAAGAAAAAGTGGCTTAGTTAACAGAAAACATTTTAACCCGTTTATGTAAAGCTCAAAATTTGCATTTAATTTATTTTCAAGTACCAGGTAATTTTTGAAGCAAAACTATATCTGAAATACTGAATTTAGTTAAGATACAAGGACAAGTGAGGGACAATAAATACTGAATTTAAGACTTTCTTTTTGCGACATCTACATTTTAAAAATCATTCTTAGATATTGGGAATTTTGTGTGGCTAATAATGATATTTTAATCATTTTATTGAATTATAAAAGTATATTTTTGGTCAAAAGTTTCTTTTTGAGTAGAATATGGACATGCGTATTAGATATAGATGCAGTTAGGTACCATTTAAAAAGGTATGCCTTAAATTTAGAAAATATAAAACTTCTCATATACAAAACACTGTACACAATGTTGTGAACCAAACTTTTGATGATATTGCTGTATATTTACTTAGAAAAAAATTATAGAACTTTGTAGTTTTGAAAATTTTAATTTCTTATCTTTTTTTCATATAAATAATATTTTTTAAGGCTTTGGTATTACTTGGAAAAAAAATATTTTGAATTCACTATATGTATACGTACCTTTTATAAAGTCATACAAAATTTAGAATCATATTGAGTAATAGTTTTCTTTTAAACTGTACCTATATGCAAATATATCTCATAAATTATGTCTGTATTCAACTAAGAGGGAAAAAACTTTGTGACAGAAAAAATATTGCTATAATTCTATATATTAAAATATTATTTAGATTAGAAAAATCTAAATTCTACAAATAATAAGAAAACATATATATCACAAAAACACGGATTCTTAGATATAGTATTTCAGAGTTCCTCGCATGTTATGAAACCCTTAACAACGCTAAAACATAATTCCCATTAAAGAATTTCATATTAAAAACAAAAATTCAAATGCTGATTCTATTTTACGAAATAGTATATTAATATTTTTATAGAATGCTTTAAAAATCTATAGCTAATTCAATATTGTGAAAACTTAGATTGAAACAGATGGTTTCAGAAGAAAAATCAATATTAAATGCACGTAACTAAATGTAATTAATTTTCGTATCGTTAAATAGAGTAGTTAGTATAAGTAAAAAAAATAATTCTCTAAATATATAAATCACAAATTTACTAAGTATAAGGTTGTATGTGAGAAATAAGTATAAGGTTTAAAAGGAAAATGTTTTTTTTTTTTTTTTTTTTTTTTTTTTTTTT
>BMAW01114566.1:0-11493 GCA_019974015.1 Nephila pilipes | reverse complement strand
TAAGGAACTTTACAGGGTCAAATTTTCGAATAATAGCCTGTAACACATACCTTTTAGTACAATAGTTTTTCGACATGAATTAAACCAATTTTGATACATCTAAGTAAAATCTATCCTCTTTGTTATACCAATAAATTCCTAGAACCTTCAAAGGAAAACTACCAGATCCGAAAGACAATTAGAATCCTTCACAGGCATTTTATTTTCTGTCTAGAGTCTCTCTAATTCTTTACTATTTGTATGCCATTTTCTAAGCGACATTCCTACTTCCTTAAAAATATCTATACTTTTCAATGAAGTGCGTAGCGCCTTATTTACATTTTCCTGACCACTAATAAAGTCATCTACATACAGGGAGCTCTGCACTGTTTCTGCAATATTTGGAAATTTGTTTTTATGCTTTTTGAGATGATGCCTAATTGTTGCGGCTAACATAAAGGGACTTCATGTTAGACTAAATAAAACTCGGGTTAACAGATAAACCTGCAAGTTCTTAGGGTCATAATCACTAGTCCAAAAGAATCGTGCTATATCTCTATCTTGTTCATGTAACTCAATCCTGAAGGAAAGCCTTCTCAATATCTGCGATATATATTATGGGGTTTTCTCTGAATTTTAAAATGAGTTCTAACAAATCAGGATTTAAGTTAACACCACTATATAAGCAATCATTAAGTGATAATTGATTTTTCTCCGCGACTAGAACCGTCAAATACAATACGGAGTTTCGTAGCGGTTTTGTCTAAGCGTTTTTTTTATCTTCCTCATACACAAGTATGAGGAAGATAAAAAGTGATGTGTCATTCTAGTACTTTAGGAGTTTCAATCACAGGCTCAATAATATTTTCAAGTGCATAATAATCTATTATTACCTTATAGTTCTTAAAGAGCAATGTATCCCTATTAAACCTCTTAACTAATTTATCATGTCCATCTAAAGCCACTGACCGATTATCATTCAACAAATGTTTCATTTCCGGTTTCCAAGGTAATCTAACCTTGTACGTTGTTCTGTTTCATGCCTAAATTTTCTAAGAGCTAAAACTGGTTCAACTGCTCAGATATTGATTCCTTACAGACTACCAAATTTATCGATGTTTCATCATTACCTTTATCTTCAGAAATAGAACCATAAATACAGAACCCTAAAATTGTTTCGACAGCTATCAAGGATTCATCTAATCTTTTTATACTATTTCCAAAAAATTTCCAATAAGTATATACTAATATATGCCCTAGAAAGATGTTTTGTTTCTAATGCCTCAATTATTATTTCTTTATTGCTAACTAAACTTTTAACTCTAACCCTAATTTTCGGATAAACATGTTTTGTGGGCCTTTCCGATTGAAATGTGTTATTCTTGTTGAATAAAAGGCAATTTAATTCTCTCGCTAACTTTGACTCTAAAACCGTTCTTTGACTGCTACGGTCGAAAATTATTTTTCTAATTAAATCATTTCCCTTCCTTCTAATAAATTGTGCTGCAGCAGTGTGCAAAAATATTTCTGAGTGGTCATGTGTAATACTACTAACTACAGTGTCCGAAATAGCCTTCGTTGCTGAGTGAAGAGGTTTACGATATTCAAAGCAAAATGCCTGGTTGTGCGAACTTGAATTGCAATGCATTTTGAACTTGAATTTGAACTTGAATTGAATTGCATTTAACGTTATTCGAGTAATTATTTTTTCTACAGAATTTATAAAAGCAAAGCCAGCTTCTGTTTCCCTTAATAATTATTTTTCGCTTGGCGCCTAAATCTAGGTGCAGATAACGCTAAGGTGTTCATTATTTTTATGAAATACACATTTACTTTCACTTCCGATTTCATTCCCCGTTTACTTATCGTTGATGAATTGGCACCGTTTACTTTTAAATTTCTCGCATGCTTAGAATCATACTTCAGCTATTTGCCAAGATTCTGTAGCAGAAGTGTTTTGATGGTAATAATTTAAGTGCTCCTTTTGCTTATTTTTTCTTTCAGAATGAATTACCCCTGCGCACTCTTTTAAAGTAATTACTTTCTCAAAAATTTTAATAAAGCTTCTAAAGACCGATTTTCATCAACAGTTTTTCTAGTAAAATCGAGAGCTAAAACCGTTAGTTATAATGTTACAATGATAGGTGTTAAGAGATTGGCATAAGTTTTTGTATCCACCGAAAGAGATTTTAAATTTCTTATTTATGTTTCGATTTTATCATACATGTTTCTTAGAACATTTAAATTATCTGTGTTTTTGACAGGTGTAATATTTAATAATGATCCGATGTGGGCTTGAATTAATACATCCTTATTACTATAGTGATATTGTAAAATATCTAATGCTAAATCATAATTTTCATCTTTTAGTTCTAATCCCTTCATAGCAGACGGTTCATTACCACCAACAAGATTTTTCAGATAAATAAGTTGTTCTACCTTTGATAAACTATTTTTCTTATGGATCGCATTTTCGAACTGTCCATAGAACCTAAAAATGTCGATGGATCTCCATAAAATTTATTCATATTTAAATGAGGTAACTTAAGGGCTGGGGTGATGTCTACTTTCGATGTTTGTTCATATACAAGTACGATTTAATAGTGTAAAATATCGTCCACAAAAATAAAGTTTGTTATTTACAAAAGAACTGGATTCCCAAAAAGCTACGACACCAGTTTACCATTTTGTTATAAATAGTCGGCAGGATTACTTTTGCTATTCTGGCCGTTCGCCCGATGACTACGTTATCCACTAGCTAAAATGTAAATCAGAAGTTGCTTGATTATCTAAGAATTTTCACCATCTGCTGCTGCCGAATGAATCTGTAAATACTTCCATCATCTAATTAACGAATCCTAGGATAGATGGCAGCACAAAGCCGCCTCTCGATATTGCTGTGATGCGGCCGTAACCGGTTTTGGCTGGTAGAAACGAGTTTCCGAAAATTAGCGCCAATCCTATCCTTTGGAACCCAAAAGGAAATTTGAGAGTGGTAGATAGGATAGAACTGTGAAGTTTTTCTACGTAGCTCTTGTGTTGAGCGTGTGTGTGATACAGTTGAGAAATGTTTACCTTAACTATTCTAAATGTTTTATGTGTTTTGTAATATCCATCTTCTTGTGCTATTCTGTGACGTCGTGTGGTTATAAATTAAATTTTAAAAAATGAAGCTTATTTATTTCCAGTTGAACTCGTCACAGAATAGTTAAATGGTGGCAGCGGCAGGATGAATTAAAATCAGTCCCTCTACGAAATAAAATAATGAAGATATCGGTAAGTACCATTTCTATCTGAATAGTACCTATGATTAAATTAAATTCGTGACTCATAATTTGTATTAATTTTTGAGTTTGAATAATTTGTTTAAGGCATATCAATGATTTGATCAAAAACGAAAGTATATTTTAATCAATTTACTACTCATTTTTGTATTAATAGCTGTGTTTTGAATTGAATACTTATGAATTTCCATTTATCATAAGAATTTGTTGCAAAGCGAAAGTAGAGAGTAATTTTGATTATAGTATTTCATTTTTGCATTTGTTGTTGTTTAAAAAGAATTATTCTAGGCTCATACTTTGTAATAAATGTTGGGTTAGAATATATTGTTTAAATATCTGCATTTTTGGATCTTGTTGTTGAATTTGAAAAAGAAAAAAGTTAATTATGTGTTCTTGTAACTTAAAGCAAAAGTTAACTGTTTATTTTGTTCTGAATTAGTTTCATTTCCAGTTAACTTCCTTTTGAACTGGTAGTTAAGATTCGAATTTCCTTTAGAATTAATAGTGAGTTTTTGTTTGTTATTAAGAGGAATCGTTTGATTATTTATTGAGTAGTATTGTAAGATTTTTTTAGAATTTACGATTCAGATTTATTTTATTTGAAAGAAATATTGAGATAACCTTAATTTTTTAGAATTGAAAAGTGTTTTGTAAGATTTTCTTTTGATGTGAACAATTTTGTTTTTAACCTTCATAATAAGAAAGTAATGATAGAAACCAAAAGTTGGAAAATATTTCTTTTCTTATTATTATGTTCTTTAAGTATGATAAATATATCTATTATATGACTTGTGAAGAGGTTATTAAATCATTTAAATTATTGTTTGCATTTTAGTTTCGTTTTGGATAGTACAGTAACGTATTTGAATTCTGTTTATTTTGAACTTTTTGAATTTTTTATAGAATATCATGCTTTGATAAAGCTTAGTGAATCTTGAAATGTTTATAATTTTCAAAAAAATTTAAATTACTGATTTGCAAAGTGCTACATATGTTCATGCTAATTTAAGAGTTATAAACTTATGCATAACTTTTTCATTTTGAATTAAAAATTAGATTTATATAAAATAAGTTAATTTGAATTTTTTTTTTTTGAGTATTTCAATCTTCTTTCCCTAAATCATGTCGTATTTAGCCAAAGGTAATAAACCTGATTTACTGGAAATTTGTGAGGAAATAGGGGTTGAAGTAGATTCTTCTAGTAAGGTTGCCTAAATAAAGACATTAATTCTGAATAGTCAGTTGTATGTAGAAGAAGAAGTTAAAATAATTCTTGACAGAGTCATTAGTGATAAAAAGAACAGGAGCGAATCTCTAGGGAAGCCAAACAGCATGAATTAGAGATGAAAAAATTAGAATTACCACAGATGAATCAGTCACTAAATGATGAGTCAGGAAGAAGAATCGATCTTGGACCGAAAATACAGCTAACTCAAATTACCCCCAAGTTTGATGAAAAGAATGATGACATGGATTTATATTTGATACTTTTTGAGAGAAAAGCTGAACTTGCTGAAGTACCGAAGAGGGATTGGATAGCATACTTATTAGCGGTCTTACCAGCAGAGCTCTCTAATATGCTAGCCCGAGAACCAGTGGAAAATGCTAACGATTATGATTTTGTTAAAGATATTATATTGAAGAGGTACAAGTTAAACAGCGAAAAGCTGAAGCAATGTTTTTACCGGCATCAAAAAGCATCAGACAAGTCATGGAGAAACTACACTCACGAACTAAATAGTTATTTTTCTGAGTGGATCTCCGATTTAAAGGTTACAACTTTCGAAGAACTAAAAGATCTGATGATCACCGAACAATTGAAGTACCGTGTTCCATCTGAAGTGAGAGAGCATTTTCTCGACGATTGGATCAAGATGAAAACTCCGTATAACCTTGTAGAAAAATTGGACGAATATGAAAGTATTAAACAAAGTTTAAGAAAAGAGTTCTCCAAGAAATTTGGTCACAAATTCCATAGTAGTGGACATTATGGAGGATTTAAACCAAAAGAAACGTTTAAAGATTAACAAATTAAAAAAGAACCTGGCCATGAAAAAAATCACGAGAGAGATTTCGAGAAAAGAAAATAGCTTAGATGTTACGAGTGCGGGTCATATTCACATCTTCGGTCACAATGTGACAAACTTAAGAGGAATTATGAAACTGTTGCATCGAATGAAACTTTCAGAAACGGTTGCAGTGATTTTCTGACTCCCAACAACAACTTTAGGCAAAGTAAATGGAATCGAAATGCCAATACTTAGAGACACTGGTGCAACTCTTGATTTAATTTGCAGGAAAAATGTCCGACCTTCAATGTTTACGAAAGACACTGTGTGGCTCCGTGCACCTCTTGAAGAAAACCCAGTGTGCTTGCCAGTAGCTGAAGTAGAGTTGGATTGTGTCTACGGTAGCATAGTAACAAAAGCTGCTGTTTTGAGAGATTCATTAGATCAAGGAAGATACCTTTTGGGAAATAAAACTGCTGCACTATTTGAAGAAGCAAAGTAGAATATAGAAATCCAGGCCTATATGGTGAACGCCGTTCAAACTCGAGCTCAGAAGAGATTGAATGAAAATAATGATTAGATTCCCAAATCATCGAATGAAATTATTATTGAAATCCACGATAATGATGAAGACTCTTCAAATGATCAAGATAATATCTTACCTTTATTGGAACCTGAAACTTCCGGATTTAATCTTGCTGAAGTATCCCGTGAAGAATTTAGAAAAGAACAACAGGAGAGTGCTGAATTAATAAAATTGTTTGAAGAAGTTAAAAATGAGCCAGCAAAGAAAACTAAGTATATTGTTGAAGATAAATTATTGTTCTTCCAGAAAGAAAACAAGAATGGCACTAAACGTGAACTACATGTAGATCCTGAAAAATATAGATAATAGGACATGAAGGGGCAGCTGCTCATTTTGATGTAACTAAAACTAAAGACGTATTATTCAAAACATTTTGCTGGACAAATTCTTTCAGTGATGTCGAAAAGTTTGTCAAGACTTGTCAAAAATTCCAAAGAGTGGGAAAACCTCAAGACAAAAAGTAAGCTCCACTTAAAATTGCTCCCGTCATTACAGAAATATTTAATAAGTTAAACGTAGATGCCTGTAGGCCTTTGCCAATAACACGATCAGAAAACAGGTACATAATCACGGTATTATGCATGTCGTCCAAATATCCAGATTATATTTCTGTGACAGATCTATGTTCGACAACTATTGTGGATGTGTTGTTACAGATTTTCAGCAGAATGGGGTTCCCAAGAGAATTACAGACTGACTAAGGTACATCATTCATGAATGCACTTACATCAGAATTTTTGGAAAGATTTGGAATTAAAGTTGTAAGAAGTTCTGTTCATTATCCACAACGTAATCCTGCAGAGAGGATGCAGAAAAGAATTTTTCGTGTTTTGTGTTTTGAAGCAGATCCAGACTGGAAGAGAGTCCTCAATCAAGCTTCTTTTTGCCCTAAAGACTGAAACACATGACTGTACTGGATTTTCTCCTCTGGAAAAATCCAGTACTGTCCTTAAATTTCTAGTCTATGAAAGAAATTTAAGGACTCCTGTTATGTTATTATACGAGAAGCTAACTGAAGAAAACGAAGGTGAAAATAAAGTTGTGGATTATGTTTTTGGACTCATCAATCGAATGAAGAAATGTCAAGAACTAGCTGTCCAGAATATGGAAGAAGCCAAACAGAAAGAGAAGTTGTGGTGCAGTCTCAAGGCTGTGAAGAGACATTTCAGAATAGGTAATCTAGTTTTGGTCGAGGCTCCATCCATGCCTAATAGTTTGTCTGTTCAATGGGTTGGCCTTGGAGAAATAGTTCAACAACTTTCTGAAACAAATTATGTTGTTAAGTTTCCAGAAAATGATAAAACGCATGTATATCACGTCAACATGCTAAAACCTTATCATCAAAGAACGGAAAATATAAATTTATTGTGTTTAGAAGAAAACCTGAGAGTTGAAGACGAAGAGATACCAAGTTTGGATCTTCAAAAAGATATTTCTGAATGGTCAACATTCATAAACGATATTTAGAGGAATTCCAAGCTATCACCAAGTCAGGGAAAACAACTTGAAGAACTTTTATGTAAATATAGAGATACATTTTCAAGTCAACCTGGATGTACCGATTTGGCTGAACATGACATTGAACTTGAATCCAAAATACCAATTTCTTCGAAGCCTTATCGTATGTCACTCCGACAAAACGATATTTTAAAAGCAGATGTTGAGAATATTATGGAACTGGATATAATCAAACCTGAAAAATCTGATTTTACGTCTCCTTTAATAGTTGTAGAAGTTCCAGGAAAAGATGCAAGACCTTGTACAGATTATAGAAGACTGAACAAAGTGACCAGAACGCAATTTTTTCCTTTACCAAACATCGAAGAACTTATAGAGAAAGTATCAGAGACTAAATATATATCAGTTTTAGAGAACACCATATGTTCTTGAGGTTTGAATTCAAAAGTCTGGAAAACACTTGGTTTCCTACATAGTGAATTTCAACAGAAATAATTAACATTCCTGGTATTTAATCACTATTAAACAGGAAAACTTTGGCTCAAACCCGGTCATACAAGTCCTACCGAAAGAACCGAAACTAAAATTTCAACTCGTGTAAAATGGAAATTCAGTTAAGATTTCATTACAACCTCTTGATTTATAACATTTGAGTTATGAATATTATTTTTAAATAAATATTTAATTTGGAATGTTTTTTTTTTTTTTAATTTTGCACACTTTTTAAATGAGTTATATTGATTTTTGATATGCAATGAATTTCAAATGCATTCTATTATTAAAAAATACTGTTTAGTGAACTAGGAATATTTATTATGTTATATACTATTCCAAATCTTGAATTAATTCCATTTTAATAAGAAAAGTTTGGAAATAAATATCAGAGTGTTTTGGTATATGATATACATTACAAATTTTAATTTATTCCTGTTATGAACTATTGTGTTTTATCTCAATTCAAAATATAATAAACTGTGATGATAAATTTGTTTGATTCAATTGAAATATTTTTAAGTTAGTTCTGATTGAATGTTAAAAAACATTCCAAAATATTTCTCATATATAATATATTTGTGTATAAAATAGAATTTGTGTAAATTAAAGCTGGATGATTTTTATGATTTAAACTTAGTGTAATTGAAGTATTTAAGATCAGGTAAATTGATAAACATGGATGATCCAGTTGATACACAAAATACAACAACTAGTGGGGATTATGTTGAAAAGTCTACGATGCAGATGACCAATGCCGTGCAGACCATGACATTTAATGCTTCCCCTGATCTTAACATATTACCATTTAACCCACGTAATCGAATGGATGTTAATACTAGTTCCTGTTTTTGACAGTTGTTATCAGGGAGCAAATAAAGACAACGAAAGGAAAATAAAACATATTGATAGACATTCAAAGGGAATTGCTGTAACTGAATATGTTAATAATTGTTTAGGGATAACTAAATGCGATGACTTTTGTGAAATTTCTTGTGAAAATTTCTTCAAATGTAAATGTACCACTTTTAGAGATTTCATAAGGGTTAATGCCAGTAACTATGAAACATTAGATGAGTATTACAAAGTGTGAGTTAATATTGGAAGATAATTAAAATTTGATACAAAATTTATTCTGGAAGCATTAACTGAAGATTTGCCTAATGAAATAAAATTATATAAATTAATCCTCTTACCTCTTTGACTGATTGGCTTATTGTTGTTAATAAGATTTCAAAGGTGCGAATGGAATATTTACCATAGGAACCCACAAGAATGCAAACAGTACTTTACTTTCCATCTATCAACATATGATTAAACCCAGAAACCCGTATCATTCATTTAAACCTCCAGAAAACTACAGATGAAGTCTTAGAATAAGCAAACATCCAAGACAAAATTTTGCTTGCAATTATGCAACAAGGCTCAGTAACTCTCACCCCCCATGTAGTTAGTTAATTATCATAGTTCATTACCACCTCGACTTTGCCAATTCTGCACTAATCAAGTTGTAAGGAATACTTAAAATTCGGAAAATACTTGTCAGATTAGAAATCTACCAAGAAATCAAATAATTCTTTATTTGGTTAAACAACATAGACTTAGAGACAGTTAACAAATGAAGATCTTATCATAGGACAAGCTGAAGGTTATTAATACAATATAGTCAGAAGATCAATAATTTAATACAGTCAAATAAAATATGTCATTTAAATATAAAGATAGGTGAAATACGTAAACTCATCAAATTGTATGTTATCAACACTAATTTACTAAATATTTTGATAGGCATTTAGAATTAATAAGTTAAATAAGGCGAAAGGTTTTCAACGCTTGATTTGGCTTCAGGGTATTGACATTTTCCAATTCATGATGATGATAGTGAAAAATTAGCTTTTGCGGTAACTTTTAGTTTATTTGAATGATTAAAATTGCCTTTTGAGCAAAAAAATCTCTCCTGCAATATTTAAAAGAACAATTCAAACATTTTACATAAATATAGAGTTAATTTTGTTTGAAATTACTTTGATGAGTTGATAATTTTCTCCTCTTCTGAAGAAGAGTATATTAGACATTTACAACGAATATTTGAAATTTGTCAAAAAGAATATATAAAACTAAAAAAAAATCAAAATGTAACTTTACTCAAAATTAAATTAAGTTTTTAGATTATGGAGTAAAATCAGGACAGGACGCTACTGATGATCCAAATATTAAAACTACAAAAAAAAAAAAAAAAAAATTAAAACCTCCAAAAGTGTAAAAGAAATGCAAAGATTTTTGGGCTTAATTAATGTGCATCGCAAACTTATTAAAAATGATGCTAGTTTCAGAAATACTTTAAACAAATTACTCACAAAAGATATTCCGTACAATAGACTGAAAAATGTCAGGAGACACAAGTTATTTTTCTGCATCAGCCACAGTATTGCCTTTTTAGAACACGTGGATCTTACCTGTCGCAAATGAATTTTCACTTTTGAGCCGCGTTAATGCTGCAGAGGATTGACAGAAATTTTTATTGAAGTCCAACTACCTAGCTACACTCAAAGTGCATACAAAGTAGGAATAAAAATTTTCTCACACGTCCATTATTTAAATGTCATTGAGTAGTGATTTTAAGTTAAATTATTGCAATCAAAAACCATCATATAGAGCCTTTTAAAAAGAAAGCGACATAATAAGCAATTTTTGATGTTGACGTAGAGTACAGAAATGTAATGTTTTATCATTTGATCATTCCTCAGCATCACGAAGTACATCGGTAGCTAATAGAAACGCAATAGACAGCAGAAAATGCTAGAAAAGGAAAGCACAAGTAATGTCTTATTTATAAAATTTGAACTCTAAGATAAATAATCAAATCATTTAAATCAATTTTATTCATAAACAGGAATTTAGATTCTCTTACGTCTCTGAATGAAAATGGAATAGAAAAAATATTGAAATATAACTACATGAACACAATTCAGCGAAATAAGAACAAAAGTATAACACTTCATAAATGGTCCCAGGGAACACTCTCTTTTACAAGAATGATAAAAAAAAAATAACGAGGTCTTGTTTAAAAAAAAAAGGTCGAATTGCTACTTACCTACACAGTTTCCCGTTTTGACCCTAGTGAAACGCGGGTAGCAGTCGCATTGCTTCCCACCGGCTGCATTAAAAGTGCAGTTCTCACCATTCTTCCAGCAATCACATACTACACGAGAAATAAAAGTTTTTAATTTACATAAAAAATAAATAATCTGCTTTTGGAGCATGCCGATATTTTAGAATACTAAATACTTGTTCTGAACTCTTGCAAAGAGCGTGCATTTATTAATAACTCATCATGATAACTTTTTAATAACTTAAATTTATCTTTCGGTAGATTAATCAATGATGTAATCACCCTCTTTGTGAACAACCTTTTGTCATCTAGTGTGCAAATTTGTAATGTCAGATCGATAAAAATAAATTTGGTTTTAAGCGAAATATCAGGAGATGGTATTTTCAACATCATCCGAATTTTCAATTTTCTTTTTTTGCCACTTGAAAAATGTTGTAGTGATTGGAATAAAAGGAAATCGATGCCGCAGTAACGGGTAAGTATGGTGGGCGAGGCAACATGGTCAGTGAAGTCCCCCAATACATACATATATATATATATATATATATTCAACACATATAATACCATATGATT
>BMAW01114556.1:73943-115962 GCA_019974015.1 Nephila pilipes | reverse complement strand
GAAAAGCGTTGGAACGATTGTATCACCCTAAAAGGTGATTAACAAAAGGTGTTATGTTGATGAATAAAAAAAAATTTTGCAAAAAAAATGTTGTTTTCAATGTTAGTCTCGGGAGTTATTGATTGATGTGTTATGTGTGTGTGTGTGTGTACTTTTAATTAAATTAGAATATTACTTTTAATTTGAAAAATAATTTTCTCTTTGCATGTTATATTTCACAAGACATTTTCCCCCTTTTAAGTTAAAATAACACAATTTATAAAAATAATATAAATCTTCACTGAAATAATATAATTTGAATTTTTTAAGAAAATTAAAGTTTCTTAAAAGTATTTCTTAGCGTTTAGAGTAGATTTGTTTTAAATTGTTGGAATTATTGGTTTAAAATTTCTTCATTGACAGGTAAAGTTAATTTATTTCGTATTTTTTCTGTATATACATTAAAACGAATAGCAAATTGAGAAAAATTAAGACAGTAGTACTTTCATTTTAGAATTTTATTCTCGGATTCGGCAAAAATTTTGTCTGTGGTAGTAAAAGAGATTCAAGGAATTATGTATTCATAAGTATATATTAAAATGTATAGCCGCTAGTAAAAAAATGATATCAGTATTTTATATGATTGTAATGAATATTTCATAACAATGAAAAATGTTATTAGATAGTAGTAATATCCAGTCTTTAGTAGGTAGTAACACTAGTAAACCAAATAACAGTACAGTAAGTATTAAATTGTATTACAGTTAATTTATAAGCAAATGTGTGACCATGAAAGAACACTTGGAAGCTTTGTGAGTGTTTATTAAATGTACAATCAAAGAACATTAGCATTAAAATATTGTGCACATGACGTTTGATAAATATCGCATTACTATGTTGACGACCAAAATAATACTTTTTTTAAATAATGAAATCCTATAGCAAAAAAGTTTTATTAATTACAACAGCGTTGACACAATACTTTCTAAATGACAAGGAAACTTTTAATAAGTTACCTTTGTTCATTATGTAAATGAAATTGGATCTCATGGTTTTTCGAATCTTTAGCTATGATCTGGAAAAGGTAGATTGTATCATTACATCGGTGATCTTTTAATTATTTTAATACGAAGCCCTTTATTTTCGGTTTTGAGCGGTTAATTGCCGTTATAATAAAAAAATAGAGGATTTTTTGCTTAAAAGTTTATGTTACATGACGAGATAACTATATGGTACTTAATTTACGTGAGAGAAAGATGACTCGAATTATGTAAATCAATTAAATTGACGAAACTCATTTTGTAATCACATTAATTTTAGGCTCTTAGATTCTATAAAGAAAAAAAGAGATACTTTCCTGCATTAGGGAAGATTGCCGAGAAATGTGGTGTACAAATGTTAAAGAAAACGTCAATTGTGACTGGAGAGTTCGCCCTTCAGAGGATCATCTTTTTTTTCCATCGCAAGGAAGTTTGTAAAATTCACGTGTGGGGTTCAGAAGAAAACTAATTAGCAAGAAAAAGTAAATGGTTAAGTGAATAAGAGAAAAATAATGTCAATGTTGCCAAATAGAAATAAATTTGCTTTTTGAAAACTCGTGCAGTTTTATTTAAACCCAGATAAGAATGGTCACTAAAGATCAGGAATGTCGCTAGAAAGGGGGGGGGGAGGTTTGTTTACTGTAAGCGTCATTCCTGAAAATTATTCTATTAATCAAGAAAAACAATGATTTAGGATAAAATTCAAAATTGTATAGAATACAAGGGGTCACCAAAAATATTTATTTTATTTCAAAGAAGAGAAAATAAGCATTTCTCTCTCCACTCGCTATAACACAAGTATTGTATTTCAAATGCTTATCAGGATTCTTCTAGCTATCATTTTTTCATGTGGGAGAATAAGTGTGCATCTTAATTTTAATATATATATATATATATATATATATATATAACACATCGATCAATAACTCCCGAGACTAACCCAGAGATGGCGCTCGTAGTAAACCAGTAACCAGGTCTTTCTAGAGTACTAACCTTTCTTTAAACGTGTCAAAATTTTAAGTCGATCGGACCAGGAAAAAGGTTTTTTGAAGTGAAGTGAAAAGGGTTTTTTCCAAGTGGGTGCCGTGATTGCTTTCGATGGAACAAAAACAGCAACGAGTCGATGATTCAGAAAGCTGTTTATCGCTATTTACTCGCAATAAAAAAGATTTCTTGCGAAAAAAAAAATGTTTGGGGGAGAAAAAAAAAAGATTTGGAAAAGCGTTGGAACGATTGTATCACCCTAAAAGGTGATTAACAAAAGGTGTTATGTTGATGAATAAAAAAAAATTTTGCAAAAAAAATGTTGTTTTCAATTTTAGACTCGGGAGTTATTGATCGATGTGTTATATATGATGTGCTTTGTTTCTTTAATTAATTATTTCATTTAATTCCTAATAAGTTTGACAACTATTTAAATATTGATAATTATCAATTTATGAAAAATATTGAACAACATTTCCGATTTTAAATATGATGGAGTAAGAGTTCTTAAGAAGCTATATAAAATTCAAATGAAACAAACTGTAATAATGAATTGATTTGAAGCGTTTATAAATAAATTGTGTTTTACGTACGAATGACTAATCCTATTCTGTGCCTTGATAATTCATTTTATTTATAATGGTTACTGCGTCATTGAGTTTTTCAAAAAATTAGTTTTAAAATTACCAAATATGTACTTTAATATATAAAAATCTGCAAACAATTAAGCAATTTTTAATTCCATTTAAAAAGTGTTGTTCAACTGTGAATTTTTTCTTCAACAAAAAGGTGTGGAGGAGATGAAGAACATGCAACGAAACAGACATTATTGCATTTTCAGAACATTTGGTTGATTTAATTTAAAATTAAATTCTTACAAATTAAGGAAGTTAATAAAGCATTGTTCTATATTTTACCTTGAATGTATGCATAAACCCGAAATGGTATAAACTAATAAAGTTTGTATATCACGTTTTATTGTATTTCTTGTCAAATTGTTCTTCACTATGAGGCGAAATAGTGAACATTAGAGGATAGTTGTAAATATCTTTACATCATATCTTTATCTTCCCTGATAACTACCTCGCCAAATCGCTTTAACCATTTTAAATAAATCAGTCCAAAAAATAATTTAATAATACTGAATAACCACCAAATGATAAGAAGACTATAGCCTGTGAGCAACATTGTTTCGCGGAAAATCTCGCACTGCTCATCAAATCCTCAATAAACTTTTTAAGGTCAAGTATTAATAATAGCAAATAGAATGATATGGTCGTTCTCGATATACAGAAAGGTTTTAAAACGTTTCACATTTATAATTCTTTTAGAAATTAATTAAAATCCTCCCTCCCCATATAACAAATCAAGATAATTAATTAATTCCTCACATATCGCTTGCAGTTCGTGTTAAAACTACCTAATAAAACCACAAAAAAACTAGTGTGAGGATAAAAAAAATATCACTACTAGGTCCTCTCTATTCAAAGATTCCTAACTATCTTATTTATAGTTTTTTCTTAATTTATATACGATGTTTTTTGATTACGTTATGAAATTACTTGTAATTACAGAGGAAAATTACGAAAAACCAATGAATCAATAACATATCTCACGTTTCAAATAGTCATATTTCAAAATTAAAGGACTAGTTCTCCAAATGTAAACTTCTTCTAAATGCAAAGAAACCTAGGCTGTCTTGTTCACAAAAAGGTTAATGGAGTCTTGGGAATGTTTTCCAATGCAATCCAAAAATTTATTTGACAACCATACCCATATGTAACGCAGATGGACGAAAGATAAATTACCAAGAAACTCTTTTGGTTTGCAAAAGCTTTCGGTATACATAGTACCTTGCGTCATTGTTTTAATCTGCGTGTTTATATATTTTATTATTAAAACTATATAGTTCTCTTTTGACATTTAACTGAGAATAAAAGAAAACTATATAATTAACTAAGTAATCAAGTTTTCTCTATGCAATAGCTTTATTTAAATTAAATTTTTAAAAATATCTTATAAAGCTTTAATAAGATTAATATAAGATAACATCTCTCTCTCTCTGTATATATATATATATATATATATAATTAAAAAAGAACTGCAAAATTATAGGTATACATGATATAAATATGTTTAGTTTAAATATTTTTTATTATATCAGCAATATTTTTAATAATATCAATACCATTCAAATTTTCTATTATAATTTGTAATTTTATCAGCAAGAGCAATTTAGATATTTTAACCTTTAGTTCCTGTCCTATATTTAATATATTCTTATGGAATTCCAGTGTTAAAAATATGAAATAATTTAACTGTATAGATATTGTTAGAAATCTAAGTTGACGATTCAGTGCAACGGTTCTCTTAAAAAATGAGACATTTACAGGTATTTCAGCAGTTAGCCACTGAAAGTGTAATCTATGACCCATTAAAATTCGTGTTAAGTTTGGAAGTTTTTAGGTGACTTGGAGAGAAACTTTGTAACTTTGATCGGTCAAAGAGAAGATTCTAGAGATTTTAGAGAGAAGATTGTAATCTTAAAGAAAAGTTTTCTTCTAGAAAAGTCTGGAATCTTGACGATATCCCGATTAGGAGAAGAGTGACGTATTTTACCTGAATTTTCCATGTGATGTCACACGTGGCTGGAACAGCAATGAACAGGAAAATATATGAAGCAGGAGGAAGTTATGGGAATCTGCCTTTTGAAGTAATCGGCATTGACTGAATGAACTTGCTGAGGAATGGTCGGTAGGTGGATTAATATTGAGATTTCTTATATTTATTAAGATTATTAAAATATATCTTATCAAATTATTTATTCATAAATTAAATAGAAAGATATTCATATTTTAAGGTTCTAAATTATAATCTTTAAAACTGCATTTATGGTGCAAATAAGTTATTTTACACTTAGTTAAATGAATACATATATTCTCAAATTTATTATTATGTAATAAATAATCTCTAAATAAGTAAATTTCTCTTTTTTAATACAATATATAATATACTTTCTTGGCAGAGTTTCGAGAAGTAAACCTCCTGTTTCCAGTGCAAATTAATGAAAAAGCCTAGAATTTATTACTGAGTATATTCAAGACTTTTCTTTTTAGAAAACTGTCTTTGTTATCGATAAGAGTAAATACAATGATTGCGGAATTGACGAGCATGTTAAAGTTTGGTGATGCACCATGTAAAGAATGGAAGCACCTAAATGTAGTTCTTACAGAGAAGCTAACCTTATTTGAAAGCATGATGCATCATTTTAAATATTTGAAGATATTGTTAAATAAAATACTGGCATATATTAACAGTTCACAGCTTGAAAGCACGTGATTCTTTTAGCATGATATCTAAGCACACAATAATGATTGTGAAAGGATATTTTCTTGATAAAATAATTGTACCACTCCATACCTCTCTTCAGTCACTAGATTTGATTCCCCTGGAACATGTATGGAATGCAATTAACATATGGGTTAGAAAATATCATGTCCGAGATGAAGATTCTTCAAAAAACAGCATTGTTGCAAGCGCGGTCTAATATTAATCTAGATATCACACAGAATCGCATTACATCAATTCACTGGATATCGCAAGCTGACCTTGATTACAAAAAATGTCAAATGATTCGATATTAAATTATTTTCAATTGCATAAATTATGCTATTTTTTTCATTTTACATGATACGCACGTACACATTTTGTGTTATATCATTTTCTTTAAATGGATTGTTTTTCGGTTACAAACTTGAAAAGTTTATTTCCCTATATATAAATAGGTGAACGCAATTTGTATTTCAATACATAAAAACATATTACAACTTTTCAGTTCTTATGTACTTAAAATGTCGCTTGTTAGGGAGAGTATTGATTTTGTGAGTGACTATATAGATATTCAAGCTGTTACAGATAAGATTAAAATTTAATCACTTTTCTATGTATCATAGAATACAAGGAATACATGTCTTGATCAGAATAAACGAATTTAATTATCTACCTGATATGAATGCAATATATTAGTCATATACAAAGCATCTAAGATGAAGATTGCAGCTATAAGAATTCCATAATATTTAAATAGCTATTTAAGAATCCATAATTTTAAACTAAATATTCAATTATTTACTTAATAATCATGAGAATCTTTCAAATGGTATGGTAACTAAGATGAATGTTAGTTTATATTTTCTATGAAATACAAAATATGTCAGCGAAACAATGAATAAAACATGCAGTTTAAACACTGAAATTGTCTTCCTTTATTGACTCACAGTTTATATTTCCACTATATATTTTTTGGTTAAACTCTATACGTTTTCAGAAAATTTAAGACTATATCAGTTTTTGAATAAAATATAATTATAAATGTTTTGAATTATTCGAATACTTTAAAATAAATTATAACATGCAACTTAAGGAGAAAATAACACGTAAATTAACCAAAGCAAAAATCTAGTACTTAATATTAATATTTGTTTTCAATATTTTCAGTTTTCTATTCAAGATAACTTACATTTCTCCTTATATTATTCTGTCTTTTTGAAGCTAATTTAGTTTGCAGTTGTTTAATAACTCTTTCATTGAATTTTTTGATTAATGTATAAAACTTAAAATATTGTTGAGAAATTTAAAATATGTATGGAGCAAGAATTTAAGAAAATTAAGCTCTCTTTATAACTTACATCCATCTATTTATTTAAGTTTTAGGACCCAATGCGACGTGCATAAGTCATTTACCGCATTCATGACTTAAACAGCTGGCTTCCTGTCATAAAATAATTTTTTTTAAGAATTTTAAAGTGCATAAAAGAACTGTTCTAAAGTCTATTAGATAATTTCTATTCAGATGCATAAAATAAGCCTTTTACTTAGATTGATGTTCAGATATACAGACAGCAAACATGTTTTTAAAAATGGAGCATCCATCGTCAGAATTTTCATATCAGGAGGAGAAAAGTTTGTGTCACTTTCAGCGTTTCAAAGGAAACTAAATTATGATGTTACTTATTATGTAACAAGTTTATAATTAACACAAATAATTATCTTTTGAAAACTGTATATCATTATAAATTTCATTTACTCACGTATCGGATTTATTAGCTGAAAATTAATTTAAATATTAAATTTCATAAAACACTTAAATGCTCTTGAGTTATAAGAACAAAAGGGGTTCCCTTAATATTAAATAAATGCCTCAGTTAAAATGCAATTTTTTCTTAGATGTTTCAGCTAACCGATAGTTTTCTAACTATACAAATTACAGGAATTGAAATAAAGTATATTATTATTAAAATATGAATCATAAGAAACAGTTACGAAAGAAAATGGAATTGTATTATGCTAAATTACTTCGATGTTCAGTATATCTCACGACATGAAGAAGCTGAATGCAAAATTTAATATAATTCCTTGAAATAGTTTAAGAAATAGTAGTGACGGATAAACAGAAGATCGAAAATCATGCAAGAAATAAAGTAAAATTCATTATTTTACACTATTGACTAACTGAGATACCTAGCACTGCACTAATTTCAGCAGAATGAAGAGGCTTAAATAATGGAGATAGGTTTATTTTGTAGGAAACGTCAGGTAGACAATAATTTTCTTTATTTAGATTCAAGGTGAATTGTATAAAACTTAACCAAGCATGAATAAAAATGTAGAGTCTGTTTAGATAGGAAATAAATACTTGGACCAGACGCAGTTTACGTTTAAATCAATGTTGTTTGCTTCTTTTTGAAGAGGAGATGATACCTAATTCCATGCTTATTTATTTCATAAACTGCTGTTTGTAGAGAAAATGCAACACCATGAAGGAATCATCAGAATCAAATGAAATTCGCAGCAAATGTCAATTATAGGATATTATGCAAATTAATAAAGTTTCAGAGCCATCGCGCGTACGCGGCGCGCGCAGCGCCCTCTGAATTGATGCTGAAAGCGTATAAATAAAGTGCTGTAGCGGGACGTTGAAAAAAGTCTATGATTATTTGTTAGTGGCAAACGTTTAGTGAGACCTGAGTATGCCTCCACGACGGAAGAATAAGAAATTCAAGCAACTTACGGAGTTTGAACGAGGGAGGATAATCGGCCTTCGAGAAGGAGGATTTTCCTATCGCGCAATAGCAGCTCGTATGCAGCGGAACAGTTCCACAGTGATGCGAGTTTGGAAGCAGTGGACCGACGAGCACCGAACAACTCGAAAAACAGGCACTGGACGACAGAAGGTGACGTCAGAGCGCGATGATCGACACCTGCTCCGCATGGCGGTGAATGATCGCACAGCTTCCTCCAGGCAGCTGGCAGCACGTTGGTCTACTGCTACAGGTGTACAATTGTCGGCTTCGTCAATTCGTCGTCGTCTGCTGCGCCGTGGATTGCGTGCAAGGGTGCCTTTATACAGGATTCCCCTCACGGCGAATCATCGACGGCTGCGTCGGCAGTGGGCTCTTGAGCACAGAGACAGGCGAGCTGATTGGCACCAAGTTGTCTTTTCAGATGAATCACGCTTCAATTTGTGGACCCATGATGGCCGTGTTCGTGTTAGACGTTATGCCGGTCAACGCTGCCTTCCTGAGTGTATTATTGAACGACATAGTGGTCGAACACCCGGAGTTATGGTCTGGGGTGCGATTTCGTATCATGGACGATCCAATTTGATACGAATTGAGGGTAATCTCAATAGCAACAGGTACGTCCGTGAAGTGCTACAGCCCGAAGTCGTTCCTTTCCTTCAAGGCATCCCTGGAGCTATCTTTCAGCAGGATAATGCACGCCCACATGTTGCGCGGACTGTTCGAGACTTCTGTTCAGCACAACGCATGCAACTTCTTCCTTGGCCTGCTTATTCACCGGATATGTCGCCTATTGAGCACGTGTGGGATATGGTTGGTCGGCGTCTCGCTCGTGATCCGCGTCCTGCAGTTTCCAAAGACGAACTTTGGTTGCGCATACAAGCGATATGGAATTCTCTTCCTCAAGCAGATATTCAACATCTGTTTGACTCCATGCCACGTCGTATAGCAGCACTTATTGCAGCGCATGGTGGCTGCACCAAATACTGATTTCGGACGCTTAATTTGTTTCTTTTGTTTTGAAAATTTCATCATTTATTTGTATCAGTACAAGTCGTTTCTGCATTAAATTTCATTTGATTCTGATGATTCTTTCATGGTGTTGCATTTTCTACACCAGCAGTATAGAAAATTACCCGTGCTGAAGAAGAAGCTCCCGATATTCAAGTGGTGTTAGTTACAAGTTTTCATGGAGCAATATTCTTTCTGTTTTTTATTATTACGATGGGTAAGACAATTGCTGTCAAGCTTAATTAATAATAAATAGCATATACAAAATTTTCTACCTTTCTAAAATTACAATTCATAATGAAAGAAACATCATATATGCTTATAAAAGTAAAATCAAGCTTCTCTGTATTATATTGTATGAGTGGCTAGGTTTACTGCCTTTCAGAGTCACAATTCAGAAAGAAATATTTGAAGAATCGTTTTTTTTTTCCAGATAGTTGTCAGATGGATGGCCGCGTTATTAGCTCGATTTTCAATATCACCAAATTGGAGAATTTTAACTATGAAATTCTAAGATAAAGGCTATTTTCAACCACACAATCAAGGGTTGTAATATTTAGCTACTTATCGCTAGAAATTATTTCCGTCGCAATGGGTGTAGCCTAATTTGTATTCCAACCTTTGTTTTTTGTTGACAATTCGTTTGGGGTTATGCTCATATTTATTTGTTCACAGGAGATGGTTTAGATTTCAAGGCGAGCACTTTTAAAACATTTTTTATAAAATTACTTGAGTTGTATGAACAGAATTTTTTTTTTAAAAAATTTCCCATTTAAAGAAACAATCGTGCTACCTTGGAAAACACAAATGTGTGGAATAGATCAGTAGATTCAAAACGGAAAGGAAGAAGAATGTATTATTGTTGAGGAGAAACCAAAAAACCAAAGTGCGTGCGCTGAGATTAATATAAAATTTGGTACGTTTCCTAGTATTCTTATGAGTATTTGTATTCAATATTAAAATTGATTGAAAATAAGAATGGGTGTGTTTTAGCTGATTTCCATTTGATTTATCATGTGCAAACTGTTCTAACAAATTGTCAATCAACTTTTCTGTTACAAAAATATAACACGGATAACATTATTAAGGCTTTCACAAGCACATATAAATTTTAAAAAAAATTCTTTACAATTTTTAAATAGAATTAATAAAATATATTATTAATTTTTAATAAAAATATTCTTAGCCCAAATTGAATAAAATGAAATAATTATTTTTGGACATTCAGTGGTTTTAGTTTACTACGTTTCATATACAAATTTTATTTGCACAAGAGCCACCACATTTGGCTGCGAATACTACTTGACCACCCATCGTATACATTTAAATAAGAAAGTAATTTAAAGTTTTGAAAATCATGCACTTAATAAGGGCCCCAAATATAATTTAAAAACAAATAAAATATATTACAACAAATTTATTATACTTAGATTTCAATTACTTTCGATAATGCAATAAATGAATAAGTTAACAAAAATATTGGAAATAAACGAAAAATCAATGCTATTGTTTTATAAGACCACTTTTGTACAAAACAAAAAGAAGTGTGATAACTAATTTCATATTGATTTTTCATTTTTTCTCATAACCTCAAATCTATGTGTTTCCTTTAAGGTACCAGTATATTCGAGGAATTCAGGAATATTAATTCTAAGACTCCTTGTTTTTGTGATATATATCTTTTCAAATTATTAGTAGAGATTAGATTTCTTGTATGCATAATAATGATATTTCAATCTTTCTTTAGAAATATAAAATTAATTTTTTCATAATAAGATTTTTTTCCCTCTAATTTAAATATTAACATGTTTTGCGAGATATATTTGAAGTTAGGTACCATTTTAAAGAAAACTATTATACAATACAGTGTTCCAAATTTTTTATGCTCCTTTATGAGATATTTATGCATATAATGAATCGAAAAAATTTGTTCTCAAAACAATACCAATTTTTAAGAAATAATTTCTTATATGAAAAAAGGAAAAAAGAATTAAAAAAAATTCTGAAAGTACGAATTTCTATTATTTTTTTAAAGAAATTAGATAGTAATATTATCGAAAAAGTTGGTTCATTATATTTTACGTATAGCTTTCTACATGCCGAGTAAAATATTTTGTATATTTATGGAATATTATTCTTAAAAATGGTATCTAAATACAAATATATCTGAAAAATCATGTCCGTATTCAGTTCAAAGGCAAAGAAAAACTTTTTGACCAAAAAATACTTTTATAATTCAATAAAATGAAAGAAATATTATTATTAGGCACACAAAATTCCAAAGCTCTATGAATAATTTTTTAAGACATAAATGTTCCAAATATAAAGATTCTTAATTTCGGCATTTCATTTTCTTTCTGATGTCCTGGTACCCTTAAATGACCAGGTTGTTAGGTTCGATTTCAGAAACTATGTGTTATTCTTTTACTAAAGCATTTTCTTGTTCATGGACTGATGAAATCTGTTTTTTTAATACAAATTTTGCGACATAATATACCATAAAGGGTTTCCTTGAGTTAATGCCTGGCCTTTAACTTCACCATTGTAAATCATTATATGTTTCTTGTTCAAGCCATTCCTGATTGAAATTAAATGTACGGAAGAAGCATTGTCCTGCTGAAATGCCTAGTTAGCAGTAATAAATAAAGTCCCGAAAGGTATCAGATGATCATATTGAAGAGTTTGATATTTTGAAAAGTCGGTATGTCTCGAAGTTCGCTGTAAACTGCACAATCAATGACGACTAAGGGCACCTCACATCATTATTAATCCTCCTTCCGTATGTTGACTGAAATATTCTTTTGGTTCCTTCCTCAAGTCTGGCAAATATTGTTTGTAGTAATTGGGACAGTCAAGGTTAAATTTCTTTTCATCTGAAAATGAAATTTTTTGTATACAATGTTCCGAAACCTAAAATGTTTGACACATTTCCGTCCTTCCTCTCGATCATATTTCAATACCTTCGGTGTTTTTTTTTTAATTCATCTTTATATATATATATATATATATAAGAATTTAATTTATTACTTGATTTAAGATTCATCGAAAATATGACATGAAAATTTGTTTGTTGAAATGTTCAAAATTTTTATGAATCGAAAAATTTATCTACCGTCCTTTGCTATCAGATTCATTTTTCTTTCAGATCATTTCATGAAGTTTGATTCATCTTTTGCGAAATTGGCTTAATGAAGGGTGCTTTTAGAACACTTCCTTGACCTAGCTTCAAATGATTCGAATAGATGTTTGAATCATTTATCAGTGCTTTAATGAAATAAAAATTTTCTCAATTCACTATCAGATAACTTTTTGCACCGTAGCTTTGTCAAATAAATGGTGGGTAATGCAACCAAAACCTGTATTTCCGCTTTCTAAGGAAATTCTAACACATGTGTTTTATAATGATTATAATGTAACAAATAATATGCTAATTTTCTCAGGTGCACTTGTAACTTATTCACAATAACCTTATTCACCTTGTTATTAAAAAAATCAGCAGATTTTAATAAAACTGATTAATTTCATAGATTGCAATTAGTACAGAAAATATTTCCCGAACTGTTTTAGGTACACGCACTTAACATTTGCATATATCTCCTCCAGAGATGTACTAATATGATAGTGGTCTTATAATTCCTTAACGTGCTGTAATTGATTCAACACGTATAAAGGGACAAGTTTATCAGTTACACTTCTGTACTTTGAAATAAGCATGATTTTTTTTTTATGATATCACGTTCGAAATATAATCTTTAACTTTTAGGATTCACCGTTAGAACTCTTATGATTTATTTAGGAGGAAAAGTGTACAGTATTTTTACGAAAAATTTATATTATTGCTTCACTCCTGTTTTTTTGTTGTTGTTCAAATACATTTTCTCTGTTTAAGGATATAACAATAGATCATGTACACAAAAATGCTTTTATGAAATTATTTACAAAAATTATTAAAATATAATACTGCTTTTTTTTTTATTTCATTTGATATTTTTGTACTTTTACCAAAATTAAGATAATATTCTATTATGTAGTAATTTTCAATATGCGTAGGAAAATTTAAATAACATAAAATAAATTTCATAAACTCTACTAATATTATTTATAAATAATTCTTATATGTTACATCCTCTTATGGAAAATATTATTTGTTCTTTAATTTCAAATACAAAATTCGATAAATTCTTTTAAATTGCTCATCGTAAAGTTTTGCTAACATTTTTGAATCAGATTATACTAATCTTTAATTGTGGATGTAGCTGAAAAAATGAAATACGCTACGAATATTAACCTCAAAATTAAAGTATTAAGCACAGGTTTTGATTAAATTCTGTTTCAGACAAGAGAATTCAAAAAAAACATAGTTATTTTATTATTCAGTATATATATATATATATATATATATATATATATATATATATATATTATTTTCTAAGGGACAATTTTGTTTCCAAGGAATTCAAATACAAATTGAAGCTTTTTACATTTGTTTTTACGTTTTTATTTTTGATGAATTACATAGGAAGAATTAAATTCATAATAACATTGATGAATCATAATGTAAGGGTATTAAAGTGGCTATATAAATTGTAGAACTTTTTTGCATGTGTATTTCATTTTTCAAACTTTTTTTTATTACTTCAGATTATTCAGTAGTTTTATTAAAACTGCCTCAGAAAAATTCAATTAGAGTGACTTAAGGGCTTATTCATTAATTCACACGGCAATTTTACAATAATAATTCAACAAAAAAACATATTCCTATGTAGGCATAGGAATAAAAATCGAAATTTAATCGAGTAATCGAAATTACCTTTCTTTTGGCCTGATTTGTTTCAAAATATTATTTTCTACTCTATGAGTTAAATAAAAGGATATCAGTAAACCTACTAAATGTAAGCCTTTTTGTTAAAACTTTGTAATATAACATATTTATTCAATAATGTAAAATTTCATTTGAGATGCAGCATTTGAAGTGTGACATGGTAATTTTTCTTAAATTTAATTTTGTGTAATTAATATTTCGACAAGATAAAAAGCAATTTTAGAAGTCTTCATAAAATGTGTTTCTTTATTAAAATTTTACACGAATGTGAAAATTGATATTTATATCTCTTGTAAAACGGACAATCTAATTATCTAAAAAAATTGAGTTCAGTGTTAAAATTAATATTCATTTAGTTTTCTTAAATAATAACAAAATATTTTAGAAACTACATTTTATAGCAATTTACAGACAAATACATATTAGTACACGATCAAACTTTGTCATAACCAGATAATTCTTTTAAGAATAAATTTGAAAAATATATTGAAAATTTGTTATAATAATTTTAAGCATATATATAACTTTCTATATTACTTTAATCGTTATAAGTATATGCATTAATTTATTCAACTTTATATATTACTTCAGTCGTTAAATGGTCTAAAAACATGTTAACATGTTTCATTCGTGATTAATCTTACTTCAAATATCCTTTTTATAAAAAGAAAACATTCTTCATGTACACAATTATTTATTTTTTCAACTTTGATTTGTTAACTTGCTTTTTTTATATAGTCGCTTTTTTTCTTTTACTTGCTGCTTATTATTATCTTACATTTTTTTTAAAAAAAATCAACTTGCACCCATAGGCTTAAAACTCTTCAGATGTAGTTTGAACTTCAATAATTGTCTAAAAATATTTTAAATTAATTAAAATATTAAGTAGAAAAACATAAAAATCAAATAATGAAAAAAACCGTTCTAGAGAAACTTGTAATAAATCACAAGCTATTTTCTATTTCACATTCTAATATTTTCCCGTCAAAAATAAAGACTAACTAAAATAATGGTAGTTCAACAAGTATTTATGTTACCAAAACTTACTTGTGATATAATGTTTCTGTTTAGGCTAATACACAGAACTTAGCTCTTTTTACTGGTGTAAATAAAAATTAGTTAATTGGAAATTTCATGCAATTTAAAAAATTGATTTAAAATGTTTCTTAGTAGGAAATTTTATGCTGTTTAAAAATTGGTTTAGAATGTTTATTAATTGGGAATTTATGGCTATTTAAAAATTGATTTTGTATCCCTCTAATGTTGCTATTATTTCAGGATAAAATAATGAATAACAGGGATGGTATCAGGAACAAATATTATTTTATATTCGACATGTTCCACAATACAAGACAGGATGCAAAAAGAAAAAAAAAACACAGATTCAAGAACATCAGTCCATCTTTCTGCTAAAGAAGTATTTCTCCTTCATCGTGCTTGCGCTTGTCTCCTAACCAAAAAAGAACAAGTGGCGCCATCTGGCTACCATTTAATAGTACATGCAAAGGTAGCACTGAATTACGGTAATAGAGTTTAAATTACTGGTATTGTTATTTGGAAATTTCATGCTATTTAAAAATATTTTTAACTATACGAAGCTATAACTCGATTCTCTGTTCAAATAAACGTTACAAGAATGAAAACTTAAAATAAATAACTTGTTACTAATCAGTAATTAATCATTTACAGTTTCAAGTTAAAGAATTAACATTTTATGAAATAAATCATTATACGAATTTCAGTAAAATAATTGCACGTGTTTCTCCTTGTGGTAATAGAACTTCAATGTTTTTGCAAAAAAACAAAAAAAATTGATCCCAACATTTCTGAAAATTTCATTCCTCAGTAAATAAAAATGGTCTTTCGGTAAATTTTAGAAAGCTTCAAAATTTTCAGACGCTAATTATATCCTTTTTATTGAAACAATTAACGACTAATTACTAATAAGTAGAAAAATCAGTAAAGATAATCAACTTATAACTATCTTAACTGTATTAACTTTGCATCGTATTTGCTTTTCATCCCCTGTTTAGAAGAAAGCTTTATCTGCATTTTTAACGAAATGCAAATGATATACCATGTTGAATATTATATAAAGATGACATTAGAAGAGAGGGAAATTGAACTGATGAGTTTTGATGGAATGTTGAAATATTTATGTTTAACTCATGCAGGAAAAAAATACATTTGCGCAATAAATTTACACTTTACTCCACATAGGTCTAAAACAATTTTGATATTATTATTAGATATAATCAATTATTTATTGTAATACTTTTCTTTTCTTTAAATTATCGTAAGTTATATAAATAATTACATTTTACTGAATGGAAACTTTTAAAATTAATGCTAAGCTATTTTTAAAAAAATTTAACCTTTCCGTGGTTTTGAAAACAATTAAACTAGGAGGGTTGTCCATGAATTAAAAGTATTCCATTTCTTAAAAATTGGAAAGGTGATTATTTTTTATAAGTCTAAAAATTCACTTACGTAAATCGAACCCTATTTTTTGAGACTGTTACTTTCCTTCATAATACATTTTGCGAGCCGAAGGATGATCAATCTTATAACTTTCTCAAAAAAGTCTTCCACTATTTATGCGGTTCCTTGTTAAACGGCTTTCTTAATCTCCTAAGTGGTAGAAAACTTTTTATCTACTCATAATTGACTTCACAGAGATGAAAAGCTAAAACTCTAAAGGAGCCAGATCAAAAGCTGTTAAATGAACTGTTGTGATATTCTGAGTCCAATAGTTGCTTTGTGGCTTCATTTATTTCATCATGTTTAACTCATTTTTTGAATTAATTATATTTCAATTCATTATTGCAAGTTCAAACATAATTTATTAGCTAAAGTTAAGAAATTATGTTTTTATAATAAGATATTCTATGTATACCAAAACTAAGTTCAGATACCTTCAATTTATCGTACATAGAAACACACACACACACACACACACTAATAAATACACATAATTATATATATATATATATATATATATATATATGATAAAAATCATTCATATAAATATATTGTGTTATACAAAGCCTAAACTGTTTTGAATATTGCGCTGTAAACTTGTATTGATACATGAAAAGACTTATATATATTGGATAATTCTGTACAAAATAAACGAAGAGGAAAAAGTAAAATAATGCTGTTCTTGTTTCTTTTTTTATTCATCTCCCCACCACCAGTGTTTCGAACAATAGGAATATTTTAAAGGAATTTAATCTATATGTCAAGTGTAGCAATTTTTATCATATATTAATTGCGTGTCCATTATACCTCTTTAATTTTTCTAATGTATTATCTAAAACTACTTTCAAATGATCATGATAAGGTAACATTTTCCTTATATATACACATAACCTTCGTAATATTATGACGTTTAATGTCATCAGGAATTGAAATGGTGGAAAGTCAAGATAACTTTCGCATCAATGATGCTGATAAAGATTTTATAAAATTTAATACCATTTTCCACAGACTTCAGATCCTCTTTCTCCTTTTGACAATTGAAAGACATCCATTTATCTAAAAGTGAGGGTCGCTGAAGCGGGTGATCAGTTTCTGGCCACAGAAATTCTTTTTATGAACACGCCATACTTTTTTCATTGACATACACCATTTCAAACATTGATTACTTTTCTTTTCTATCATTGTGAGTGTCTCAGAGATAAAAGCAGAATAAGTTAAAAGTTATTACCTTACGGATATCAAACATTTAGGACAGAAAGTTTGGCATTAAAGGCAATGATGATGTGATCTTTCAACAAAAGGATGAATGGTGCTTGATTTCATAATTCCCATTAAGAACATTAGTTGGACGGTAAGAGTAAGAAATTGTGGTCTATGTATCATGTAGATAAAAAGAGTGAACAAATGTTTGCTAATTATTACACTTAATTTTTTTTTTGAATAAGTATTTCTATATTTCCTAAGAAAAATATAATCAAAACAGTCTTTTGTCCCAGATTGATGAAATTAAATTTGATATATACATGTTTTTCATACACCACACATACACACACACACACACACACACATATATATATATATATATATATATATACTTTTAGATTTTAACTATCCTATCGTTAGATAATAGATAATATCAGTGGAATGTTAGCAAATCGGAAATTTTGTAAAGATAAATGTAGCAAAATTCATTTTTATTCAGACGATTTTGAATTCAAAATTATTAAAACCATTTGAAAGGAACATCTGGTTTTGTATATAAATTACAATTTAAAGTTCTTGTAATTAAGTAAATACGAGGGGTGATCCCAAAAAAAGTTTACAAGGCAAATGAAAAAGTATTTATTAACAATAGAAACAAGATACAAATGGGAATCAAGATACGCTGAACGTTACCATAACTCAGGTCCAACTCTGAGGCAATCTCACGTACGGTTACTCGTCGATCCCTTTGGATGATTTCTTCAACACGTGCCGTGTTGATACCGGTCCTTGAAGAACTTGGACGGCCGCTCGCTTCCATATTACGGTTTTCCACATGCTCCCTGCTCGCTTGAAAAGAACGACACCATTTCGCTACCTGTTGTCTAATCATTGCTTTGTCCCCGTATACCTCAACGATTTGTCTGTGAATTTTGGATGCGGCCACATTCTTGGCCCATAAGAATCGAATTACGGCTCGCACCTCTATGCGAGACCACTTTTCCAGACGTTGTGCCATTACTGTCCCTCTTAAGTGTCTGCGTACTGACGTTACTTACTCGTAGAACCGCTGTAGGACAACTAGCGCCATCTGTCAACCACCCTGGGTGGAAATATTCGCTCCACAATTATTACGTTTCAAATGCTTCTGCTTGTAAACTTTTTTTTGGATCACCCTACGTATGTGTTGGTGAATTTAAATTACTTTCAGAATGGTAAAACATAGAATAACTTTTTATAGAATCCAAATTTGCATTTAATTTGGGTTATAATGTATTCCATTGTAGAAATTCAGATCGTTAATAGATTGTCTAGTATGCTTAAAATAATTGTAAAGTATACTTTTTAGAGAATTTTAGAAATTTCATTTTCAATACAATATTTACCGTTAACACTAGCTAATTATGATTTCTGCAGTGAGTTTATATTTATGTGGGAGATTATGTGCTTTTATATAAAAAATGGAAGTTTTTGACAGAAGAATCTAAGCTTTGAACAAGTATTCCTTTAAGGAATGAAACAATAATGCTTCTAAATAATTTTTTTATTTTTAGAAATAATCAGAATTGTAATTAAAAATTATTATATATTCACACAGAGTTGATGAAGGAAAATTTATTTAAATGTGTTTTTGTATTTAAAAAAGGAGTTAGGCATTATTTATATAATAGTACATTTGAATCAAAATAGGAAATTTAGGCATTACATAATTTTGAATTCTAGAATTTGACATTCACAGCCAAAAAAAAAGTTATATTCTCAATTATTAAATGTTCATTGTTAGATTTGAAATTATTTAAGCATGTAAACATAGAAAATTACTTTTTTATAATTTCAAGTTTTTATAAACAAGAATAAAATAATTTGTTTATAGAGATGTTCTATGATGTTTGTCTGGAGGGTTGGATAAATAACGTTCACAATAATAACGCGTTTATCAGTTGACTATTAAAAGGCGAGTTACAACGCGCATCAATTAAGAGACAATAATAAAATGATATTTTGCAGACATTCGATCGGAACACTACTTCCGTAGCGACTGTGCAGTTCGGTGGTCCTATTGAAAAAAAAATTACCACACGGTCATGCTGATATTTTTAGTGCCCTTTCTAGATACATTCCTAAGCAGACACTACATAAATGGGGGAGGGGGAATGTTAGATGTTAATAAATACAAGAGAAGAAATACTTCCACAGTTTCTCTGCAGTTCTATTGGAGACCGTAGACCACAATTTCATTTGGTCTGCTATCATTGTCCTCGAGTTTGAACTCTCAGGATTTTACACTTTTATCATCACATAGACTATATCCTTTTCATGCTTTGATGCGTTACAGACCGAAAACCTTAGGTCGCAGTTTATTTTCATTACTCAACTAGGTTCGTGGAGTTGTTAGTAGATCACTAAATCTGTATTGATGGGCTTTTTTCCGTTTACGATAGAACATGTTGCGATGCTGAGAATGTTTTGCTCCGTTTCATCTCATATCTTCTTACGATCGTTCATACCAGTGACAAAATTTTCCTCCAATTCTAACTCCTTAGAAATGTATGAGTTATACGTTCTTCAACTCCTTAAAAATCTATGAATTATATGTTCTTCATCTCCCTACCAATAAATAATTCTAAAGGGAACCACTTGGAACTCCTTCTAGTTGCGCTGTGGATATATATTAGAACTGATGCATTACTTGCACCATTTTCAAAGATCTTCAAAGAAATCTTTCGGAAAAGAAATGTTTCTCGTATTCTCTCCGCTTAACCGTTTCTCCTTGGAACACCGGTGGTAATATTCGTGTTGTGTATTCAAGAGCTGAAAATGTGGTTGCATCTTTCGCTGGTTGACGGTTAGAAACAATAAAATTAACATAAGAGAAGAAAGAGAAATCTTTCTTAAGAATGGAATTCATCATTCTATCAACCTTGTTTTTTTTCCTATTGATGAGATCCATGCAACCCAGTGATATATTTCTGTCTCTACACGTTTCTTTCGATTTGGTGAATAGTAATTTTGTTTCAAATTGTCCAGAAACTGTGACACAGAAAAATGCCCTCACGTTTTCAATTGTGATTGTTTCAGTCTGCATTGCATGTGGAACTGCTAACACATCCTTACTATCTTCAACTTTGAATGTAACTTTGTTCTTAAAACAAAATCCCTCACGCTGTTATTTCTAAATAGTTCTTTAACAGACGTTATTTTTGGGTTACTTCATCTCATCGTAACTATATAATTTGATTCTAATCAGCTCATACATCATACATACCTCTTGTTTACCTGCTTTGAGTTTCATTGCATAATCAAAGTTTTGAAGGAAAAGAGCTGATATTATAACTTTAGTAGTTAATTCCTTGTTTGCAATATTTGGTTAAAGAGCCAAAGAGTTGGTACAAATACTAAATAACGAGTCTAAGAGACAATACTTAAATTTCTTAACTGCTGCGATAACTGTGAATACTTTTAACGCATTGATAATGCATTTCCTCCCGAGCTGTTGTTTTATAACTGTGTATTACATAACAAACCCTTCTTAATATAAAATTGCCCCATACCCGCTCCTTCTTTATTGTATTTACTAAATACGTATCTAAACCTATAAATTATTTAATCTGCATAACTGTTTCTGGTTTCGAAAAATCCTGAAAAGGTAAAGTTTTTAATGGTATAAGACGGATTGTACCGTTGTTAATAATGTGTCTTAAGAATTCTATATTCCTCTTACTAATTTGTGTTTCTTTTTAATTCAAGTTTTGAAGAGGTTTCTCCACTTTCCAAATTTTGAAAATGTTTCTCAATTTCACAGCACCTTTTTCTATAAGAATAATTGAAATAATTCAATAGTCCATATATATTTTGATTGTACCGTCAGTTTCAAAATACACGGTAAATGTCTCTGTGAAACTCTGATAGAGAATTTGATTATTCAAGAGAACATTAAGTAATCGATATTAATTGTTCATAACAATGAGCCTCGAGCACTTAGTCGAGACCGTTTGGGATCTACATGGAAAAACATTTATTAAATCAAGAGATGTAAGAACTTTGGCACCTTGTAACTTCTCTAAAATGTCATTTAGCGGAAGATTAATCCATCTTTAATAGTTATAGCAATTAATTTTCTGTAATCTATGCAAAATCTTGTGATACCATCCTTTTTACAACATTTTTATGTATTTCACTTGGTGTATGGGTGTCAGTGTGTCAACAAATTTTCGATCGCTAATTTAACCAACTTCTCATCAAGCTAGAGCTCTAAAACTTTGGAATCGTTCTTACTCACCTAACAATGCAATATTTAGACGTTTGCTACGTTTTAACTAATATTTCAATAATTTCTTAATAATGCAGTTTAGCCCAACCACTTGGCGTGATTTCAAAAATTGCCAAACTTGCCGATTTCTTTTTTTTTTTTTTTTTGACTGAACGTTCAGTCCACGAAGCGGACCAGGGTAGCCACATTTGGCAATATACCACCAAGTCAATCATGTACCAAACTGTGATTGGGCTGAACTGTAATCCAACCATTTAATTTCCTGGATGAATTAGTTAATGTTAGTCAGTTTTAACGTTTTGATGTATTTCACTTAGTGTGTGTCTGTCTGTGTATGTATCAGTGTATCATCAAATTTTCTATCGTTAATTTAACCAACTTCCCATCATTCTAGAGTTCTGAAATTTTGGGAACCGTTCTTACTCGCCTGATAATGCAATATTTAGATATTTGCGACCAGTTTTAACTAATATTTTAATAATTTCTTTTAATAAACTTTGCCACCATATAAAAACATTGGTTTTTATCTCGAACTTTTTATTGTTATTACTACTGGTTCCCCTAAAATATTAGGACCAACGATAAATTATCCTCGATTCCAGCCATTACTTAATTTATTGAACATTATTGACGGATTTCCATTTGATTTCATTTAAGTAAATGAAATCACTGATCTCCTACTTGGAATCCCGAATATGAGAAACTTCTATTTTATTTTATGTTTAGTCGCTCATCACAGTTGCCATATCAAGTAATACAGCATCTAAATATTATCAGCTCTGCGATTCTGCATCACCCATTTCAAAATTCTTCTTTTACATGCATGGTAATTCATACTGCTGTATTGCCTGTTTTGTGTTAATTTTAAAATCGATGTATTTCATTCTTCTAGCCCCTATCTGAGGAAGTACGTTTACTGCTTTCAGTGCCTGTAAAAACAAAATGATTTGACTACAAATGCGATCAGCTAATCACACACCACAGCTAATCACTGCCCTTTTCACACAGGGCGAAATAAAACGGAGAAATTTCAGCAATTACTCTGCTTCTAAATCTACCAGTCACAGGTTTCCTTTCAGATAAATCTTTATTGGGGAATAAAATGTTTTTATAACTATAAATTACTCGGCGATATTAATTAAACCATCAAACATTTAACCACCGATAAAAATGTCTTATATTCCAAATCGTTCCGCGAATGTTTTGATTTAATGTAATTTTTAGTCAATGAAATTCCCATTTTAAAAGTATCTCTTACAGTTTTTTTCCATCTTTGCTTTGTATGAAGATGTTTGAATAAATATTTGCAAAGTTGATTCCACTGCAAATCCAACACTTCGCCGACTTTTTTCTGATGATTCGTGGAAAAAAGATGTTTTTGAATTTTTCATGTTTTATTATTGTGAAAGCAATTAGTGTCAATTTCACTAAGAAATTGATTTTCGAAAGGAGTTTTCCTTTTCGATGAGACGAAAGCATTGACACTTAATAACGGTGTAAAATAACCATCTTCTTAGCGTTCTATGATTTCCCGATACAAGTTTTGGCACCCTATTTGCTACAATTAAGTTGCATTGATTCTTAGAATTGTTGACCTTCCAAAGTTTATAAAAGGAGTCGATGTTCATTGAAAGTCTTCATGCGAATTGAATCTGCATTTCGTTCTCTGTGTTCCGTTCCTTTCAGAACTGGCTAGGCCCTGTTATGGTGCCGGTTGGAATTCATTTATAAATATGTTGTATTCTATTTTTCGTACACTTTAATATCATAGCCTTGTACATTAATCAATATGTGCACTGCTTATTTCCTTTAAATGTTCCTTAAGATTTTCGGTTTGAATTCAGGCGGAGTATTTTTAAAAGCTAATTTCCTTTTCAGAGATTGAAAAAAGAAATTATATACTTCTGCGTTTGGAGCTAGTGCAGTTGTTAATAGAAACACACTTCTGAGAAAATTCTCGGGGAACAAGATTTTATTGTCCGAAATCTGTCAAGAGATTGAGCGGAAAGCTTTTTAATTGTTTGATTTTATGGATTCTTTCTAACTGAATAAGCTTATTTTTCTCTAATTCTAACATCGTATGCTCCATTATAGACTTAATTATTCTTCGCGATAGGGACAATAATGCTGCGAGTGAAGTTAGGATCTTTCTTTAAAAGTTTGAATTCATAATGATTTTAAATCAAAACGTTTCACATCGGGAGGTATGGATACACCTAAGCTCCCTCAATTTAGAATAAGTACCCTTTTTTTACTTTTGTTTAGCATGTTTGAAATTATATGGCCCAATCTCAAATCCAGATGCTTGAACAGAAAACATTGAGTTTACCAAGACCGCCAGGTTATAAGAGTTCGATTATGTTTATGCTGAAAATAATGCTGTTCATAAAACTAGCATGATTATTGGACGACGCTTTAGAGTCGAGTTCCAATTTAGAACAGTAATTAAAACATATTTTACAGACGTTTAGCCATAACGATGATACCACTGGAAAACTAACACTACCTTCGCGCGAGTCAGGATCGTTCTTCTGCATTTCCGGAATACCACTTCTCGCGAACCATGCAGCTCGGTGCACTCTCTACTCCAAGGACAGAATACCATATATTTATATGAAAAAAACAATGTATTGATATATAAGTAACCAAAAGGTTCACTCCTATTTAAATGAAATATTATAAGTGAATAACATACATAAGTAAAAATATAAGTTTTGTCTTTTTACCTATTTCTCTCATTCTGCAACGTATTCTCTATATGTATTCATAATTTAATCTTAAAATTGATCAAAATTTTAAGAAAAGTAGATTTTGAAAAGAAAAATTTTCTTCCGTATTATATCAGGCTAAGAATTAACAATAAAATAATTTATTTTCAACATTCATATCTAACTCATTCTAAGGGGATCTTTCTACTAATTTAATTCTTCAAATATATCCTCACTTGCAAGGCTAAGCCATTCAATGATGATAAATTTATTTTATGAATAAATAAATTACCTTACTCCATCAAAAGTTAAGTGGTAGTTAGCTAAAAATATCTCAAAATGAAACTCAACAGAAATTCCCTTAGTCCTTGTCTTTTAAATTTTTTCTCGCATAACTTGATTTAAGGTAAATAGTATACTACTCTCATTCTATTATTGTACACAGATTGATTCACTATTTTAAATATAAGAAATGCTTAAGCAAAGAAATACAGTTTCAGTTTGTTAGTCTTCCATTCTATTTTAAGGTAACATGCTTACTATTCTGGATACTGATAGTCGGAATATAGTAAATAATGTTAATTTTATTTTGATAACAAATGAATTAATCTTAAGGCTACAAAAGTTTAGTGGTATGTTTAATATTCTATATTTTGATAGTCAAAAAGGAATAAGACAAAACATCAACTACTTCCTCGATTTGTTTCTTGATCATAATAAGTTCATTTGTTTCTATTTTTCAAGAAACTTTTTCTTACCTCATCTATCTCCCTACATTATAAAGTTTATTATGAATTCGATTATGCAATATGACGGTACGAAATTTCTTTACGAGTATTTTTGACTTTTAAAGACCAAATCAAAAGCTTTTTAAATGATGTCCGAATACGTTTGCAATTTTTTATATGTGAATTGAAAAGTGTATTATTTTAATATTTACATCATTGTGTTAGACAGTATTTTTCCTTAATTATATTTGCTTACTTTGTTTAAATATTTCATACAAAGGCTCTAAACATTCAAATATAAATTTTAGAAATCATGCATAAATTAAAATACGTTTTATATGTTCTTGTCTAAGAATTTCTGTAAATGGTGTATATTTCTTCTTAATGCACATCTAACAATTGTATCTAATCTAACAATTCTAAATTTCTCTCTTAATTAATTGATACATATTGAAAATATGTATATGATACATATTTTCGAATGAAGAATAATTTCTAAAATTGAGAATGTACAAGTTTTCTGATACTTTTTAAATATTTATAAGATATAAAATTGCATTTAATGCGTAAAAAGTATAAAAAGAGCCTTATAGATCATATTTTAATACTAGTATTTATGTTTTATTTATTGATTGATGTGTTCTTTCTTTTATACATGTTAACTTTTAAGAAGTTCCATTAGAACTAAGGAAAAAATTTTAACTTTCTTTTTTACAAAAATGTATTTATATACCTCTTTTAAATAAAACACTTTATATTTAAAAACAGAGCTATCTTAATGAAACTCATTTTTAAGAGATGGCTCGAGTGTGAAAAATTCTAACGTCTTATTCTAATTAAATTTCTAATTTCGTATGAATGAAAAATGAAAAATTATAGTTTCAGAAAAAAAAAAATTAAAATTTTATTTTGAAAATACGACTAAGCACAGCAGACTCAGAAATAAATTGATAGCTTCTTCCCTCCTTAATGTACGTTGTCATTCAGATTAGGGTTGAATTATAGAAAAGTATTCTTGTAGATCTTTGAAGTATTTCTTATAGATATTTCTCGAAGAAATTAGCAAGATCCTTGGAGATCGCAGATGCATACTCTTTAGAACCAAAACATTTCTCTGAATTAAAAGTAGACCTGCCAACGTAGTTGGCCGGAGAATTGATGAGATTAGTACGAAGTTAAGTTGTGGTAAAGATTGTCATATATTGATGGTATTTCTTTGCTTAAATGTAAAGCTAGGTCTCATAGAGGATTAAGGACCTAGGTTTAGAGGATTCACAAGGAAAACTGCATAGCTGCTTACAAACTATTGTTCTTATACATCCATGCTCTGATGGTGTCAAAATAGTGGGTACCGAGGAAAAGGTTTGGCGATCAATAGAAATGACACTTCTACCTTCAAGATACATCGTAACATCTGGAAAAAGAACTGCATGGCGTGTGAAAATTTATTTTTTATACTATCCTGGATCTTTCGGAATTTTTTCGAACCAAGATTCACATTGCTGTAAATATTTCTACTCTAATTAGTAGAAAGTTACTCTTTGAGGTATTTCTTGTAGATATTTTCAAATATTTCTTGTAGAGGATTCCACGTTATTTGATCCTCCCCCTATTGTTAACTGGATTGAGAGGAATAAGTGGCGCGGAAGCGAGGAATAAATTGTTCAAAGAAACCATTCCTCAGAGCTCATGGTTTGAATCATTTGTCAATGGCATTGGTGGTTACAGGTGTCCCGCTCATACAGCAAATATATGATACTGACAAAAAAGTTCTGATAGAGGATTTCACAATCCTGCTATATTTCTATCTGTCGTGTTTCTAAGATTTGATAGTGCTTTCAAAGTTTCAACAATTACTGGAGATATAGTCATTGTTGAAATCACTCTGATGCAAATGTAAAGTGCCCTTTTTTTATTTCACCACCTATATCCAACTCATTTCAAGTCCAATAAAATTTTATCAATTAACTATGAATAAAAAAAAAAAAACATGAACATACAGTATTTTACTACAACCTCATGACTGTTTCGAAATGAATCTATTTTTATTAATATTGTTATTATTTTCCTAATGTTTCAATTTAATGAACATAGATTAACGCATGAAGAATACAATTGTAGGAAGTTATGATCTGTAAAAGCTTATGAATTTATTTAATTATTCTTATTGAAGGAAAGTAACTTGATCAGTTAGATCATACATAATTAAAAAAGTTTAAAAAATTTTAATTTAATATACAAATACACCTTTTCTACACTAAATCTTGATAATAATAGCTAATATTTTGTGGGAACGAAACTTAAATCTAAAAAAAATATGCGAAACTTTCAATTTGTATATATATATATATATATATATATATATATATATATATATATATATATATATATATATAAGAGCATTTTTTTTGAAATATTGTATTAATTTGTTCAGACACCTTAAAAATTCTTACTCTCAGGGATTTGAACAATGTCATAATGTTTTTATAGGTTTCTACTAAAGTTGCTTTTACTTGATTTCATATCCAAATATTATTCTAAACTGATGTAAGTGTTGTACAAAATATTCATAGACTCCTTTCTCTACATTTTAAATATTTTAAATCTCCTTCCGATGAGAGAAGTTTCGTTCATCAGGAATCAATAAGATCACAAAATACACAATTCTTTTGAATTATTTACAGGAAAGGGTATAATTGCCTACTTTAAGAGCAATTAAAATTATAACAATCAGTTACTTTTTCGACAATATTTATAAAATTCTGGGTCTATAACATCTGGATGGATGAATATGGATCACATATTTATAAGATCTATTTCAGCCGTTAGAAAATCAGCATTATCAGGAAAAATTACGAAGGAAATGATCTTCGAGTAACAAATTTTTGAATGAAAGAAGAAGCGATTCAATTGACAAGTTCAAGCCCTTATAGCTGCAAAAAGTAAACGGCATTTAATAATTAAATTCACTATGTTTGATGTATAACGGTCGAGCAAAGTTCATACCAACTGCAATAAATGGTGGACTTAATGAATAGTCTGCCTTTTATGATCTAAAATCTGAGTGAAGCTTGAGTTTGAATATTAGCAATTAAAAAATAAAATATCATCTCGTTTTCATTTTTCACAATCGAATCAGTGAACCTGTGTTTCTTGGGTAGAATGATCTTGTATTTAATGCAAAATCTCAGATTTAATTCTTATAGTCCTCTGCTAACATGGAGTATGCCTTTATCATCAAAAAATGGATTCAGAACTCTAATCTTTGATTTTCTTAGTTCCTTCATTTTTAAAAGTTTTATTTGCTCAGAAGAATATTCAGCTTGAATAATTTTAAGTCAATACTTTTGTGCGTCTTCAAATTCATTAGCATTTAAACATGACTAAAGTCTACTTTCTCTATTCAACTTCAAATTCCGAATAAATCTTTCTATCTAAGCTGTAATGTGATAATTCTTATTTAAGGAATTTTTCTATCTCAAATCTAATAAATAAGCATCAGAAATGTCTGTAGTGGTACATTAAACTGGCACTTTACATTTTATTTTTTTTCTCCTTTTTTGTCAGAGATTTTTTGATCCCTAATAATTGGATATTTTTCTTTGAATCATCTAAATCAAGATAGATAGTGGAACCAAAAAATATTTTACAATGATTCCGTTGGTTAAAGATTCTCTAAAAATCACATCAACTAGATTTCGAGATGATGGAACGTAATTCCAGAGATGTGCAAGAATTATGTACTGGATTAGTAAGAATCGATTGGCCACAAAACTTCCATATTTTGAGCGAGCTTTAAATCCATTAAAGGACTATTGATTAATCGGTCCAAGTATGAATTGAACCAATGTTTTTATTTAGAGTACGCAGCACATTGTTTAGTAATTCGGACAATAAAATAGTTCTACATAATTCAAACTGTGTAAGTGGTTCCTGTTTTGATGATGATATATAACGCTTTGAAATCAAAAAATCTGAACTTATATTTCTCCATCTGTATTTTCGCATCGTATATATATGAGTGCAGTAAAATGGTCACCCATTACATTACGTGGTATTTTCAACTGTTCAATATAAAAAAATGCATTTCAAAGGAGTAAATATTCTAGTTTTAAGTTCACCTGAGTTCTTCATCCCAACCAAGTCTAACTACTCAAAGCTTCTTAATGAGTAATTTTGCAAAGATTTTCACTTGTTCCTCAAGATGAAGATGACAAAGAATTTTGAACATTCAGGAATTATTTTCCGTTTTGTTAAGTTTTCAGTTACTGTGGGAGTGGAAGGGGTTTTACGCCTAAATACAGAGCGGATGAGGCTCAGAATCTTACAGACTTTAAGCAAATTTCCTTAGATTTATCACTAGCAGACCTTTTTGAAACTATTCTTTGTAAGTCAGAATCAGAGTCGAATATGAACATTTGACGGTACATCTTTGCTTTTACAACATGAATGATAAACTTGAAACAAGAGAAGCAAAACAAAATATCAAAGACATCATTCTATAATATTGGTCAGACAATTTATCATTGAGTAATATACCAGATGATGTTAATCTTTAACTACTCTCGCTTAGTAATTTAACATAAGAATACACATAGGATATTTTGTATTCCACCAAATAAGCACACGAAAATAAGTTAAAAGTGAATAAATAATTTTAGTATAATAATTAATGATCAAAACTTTTGATAACAACTAATCAAAATAATTTGAATATAAGCCAAAATTCAACGTATGACTTATCACATAAAACCTTTAGCCACTGACTTTAGTAAATTTCATATTTTGTCTCCCTTACTATTGCATTCACGACAAGTAATTAATATAATTCCATGTTCTTTGTACACTCATCTATTACATACTTGACTCCTAATTGACATCCCATTTTCCTGCCTTCCGCAACAGAAACATCTTCCATGTATTTTTTTTCCAGTGGTTCATATTCTATCCATTCTTCCTAAGGTCTTTTGTATCGCCTCAGCCAAATATCGGGAGATAATTACTATAATTCTGCTCTATCTGCGAAGTGTGACCTCATTAGAGTGATATAAATAAATTTTAGAAATTCTCTTCTAAGTTTTTGAGAGTATCATTAAAGTGCTTCTAGTTACGAAAAAAATTTAGGTGTTTATTCCAGCTATGCTTCCCAATAGGAAATATATTTCCACTAGCCACCTCCTTGTTCACCTGGATACAGATTACATATTATACTATATTATCTACTCCTCATCTATTGAAATTGCCGAAATCTCCGGCTTCTTAGTTTCAGGGTTTATTCTGGAACCACTGTATGTAGTAAATAGAAGTATAACTACTTTATTATTATTATTTTGCCACTTATGACGCAATAGCGATTTCATTTTGGAATCTAAAGATAAACGAACAGCTTCTCCGTATTTACAGGGTAAAAACTCTGATGGTAGATTCCTTTTATTTTTTCTCATTGTTCCAACGTATGAGCTGAACCATATCTCAAATTTCATCTCCAATAAGATGGTTTGGTTTACTCACGGGTACATTAATCTTAAAATATATGCTATTTTTACTATGAATATGTTTAGAACTACTCATAAAAACATAAATTTCATAAGAATTTACTTCATGCAAACAAAATAATCTATAAGTAATTAACTTATGAATGCCTCTGAAACAATAAGACTTACCATACATGCCAAGGATACCTCAATGATCGATACGCATGCAGCTTGGTGAGGAGGTATTCCAAAATTAATTCGATGTTTACTGTAGATGGCACATCTATTACATCAGGGCGTATAATTAAAGGTTAAAGTGAAACTATCAGACACAATTGTAAGAGCAGTGGTCATACGTTTTTTCTTTATCACAAAGGGATGATGTACATAGATTGTAGTATTTTATATTTATTTACACTTATGAGATAGTAAAATGTTCGTGTGATTTGATTTTAAATATGTGTTCATGAATTTATTATACATATCTCGATATTTTGGATTTCTTTCAAATATTTGCTCAATGATTAAACAACATTTAATGGTAATCTCTTTGAAAAATACCAAAATTATACCATCATTTTTAATTGGCAATTTAATGCAAAATCTACCATTAGAAAGCCTACTATGAGTTTTATAAAATTATTTCTCGCATTCCTTTTTTTTCTGATGTTAAGTAATTTATTGGTTTATTTTCCTTAAGTTTCCAAAACATGCGTCATTAACACTTAAGATTTGCATTGACTTGTTCTAAATCACAAATTAAAAAAAATATAACCAAAGCATAAATTTTGAATCTCAGCAGATTTGAATTGTCCTTTCGCAATTTGCTTTTCTTCAGATGGAAAATAAAAATAGTATTTCAATACAATACAAACCATTTGAACTTTGTTTTTTACCTCCTTTGTTAACACTCCGAAAAACGTCTAGTCCAATCGGCATATCAAACCATAAACTCGAACTCAGTAAAGAGATGTTTCCCAAATATTCACAGTTCGAAAGTAATTTGTGTATTATTTTGTTTGGCACATTCATTCGTAATGTTTTCGGTAAGTGAAAGTTCAAAGCTTATCGCTTTATTGCAAATAACAAATCTTATCTAGATAAACTATTGCAATAAGATAATTTTTTCAGTTATATTTCAAGATCCTGGAAAGTAAGCACATTTAGTTTCTCATTCCTGAAAATCGATAGTTTTAATTTATTTGCATTGGAGCTATGTGTGAAGGATTCAGTGAAAGCACAATCTAAAAACACATTTAAATTATCTGATTTCAAAGAGGAATTTATTTTCTTCGCACAAGTTTGTCATTAAACCTTATTTAATGCTTGGCTTCCAATATTTAAATTTAAAACAAATTCTATTTAAGACTGATAATTAAAAATCAGAATTTGACTTTGAAACCATTTCATTTGTTTCATTATTAATAGTTTTCTTTTCCGTCTAACAAATCAATGTATGATAAGACATTCTTTTATATGGTTCAGTTTTGATCATATGCTGAGAAATTATATGGGCATGTCGAAAACAATTAAAACAACGATCGTTTCTCAGTTTCGTTCTCTTTTCCTGAAATGATGTTTTAGTAAATTTTTAAGATTCGTGATTATGACTACGAAAAACATAACTAAATGCTAAATTAGATGAAAATATTGCAGCTGTTGATATAAAACTATTTGATCGATTTTATTCAATTAATATTTAGAGGCATTTATATTTTTTGTCCAAGAATGATGTTACACAAATGAAGTATCATGACATTTAAATTCATCACTAATGAAAGCTAACAAATATTGATCATTTCAGTTCTTTTATGACGACTGCTTTCTACTTAAATCTAAACTCATATCGTAGGGAATTAATTTCAAAAGAAATGGACATAATAACAGACCATAACTTTCAGATTATATTTTCAAACTTTCCAGTAACTTAATATATGTTTCAAAATTGTTGGACAGATTTCTTAAAGCGAGTGCTTTGACATTGTTAGAAATTTTAAATGGTTCTAATTCTACTAATTTTGACATGAGAATGTTTATTATTATGTCCATTCTCCCATATTTTAGGATAAATAATTTAATGCAAAGGTCATAGTTTTCATCTATTAAGGTAAACCCCTTATAGAATGTCATGCAGATTCACCCAACAGGGCTTTGAAACAAGCAAATTTCTCTATTTTACTTAAACTATCATTATTATGAAGAGCATTTTCATACTGGCACTGAAATTCCAAAAAATTGCTTGATTGACCAAAGACTTTTGATATTAATAATTACAATAATTTAAGCGTATTAGAATCATTAATGAAACACTTCATTAACAGTTTTTCTGATTGATTCTACAATCTTTTTTATATTATTTGCTTTCATTACCAGTAATCCTTTTCATCACTTAACTTAAAATTCTTTATCTAAGGATTTTTAAAATATTCCCATTTATAAGAGTAATTGTTCTTGTAAGTGTCTTCTAATTTTACGAAAACATCAATGGACTAATCTTTCATAAATTATCAGTTTTAATTATGTGCTTTAGAGTTTAAGATCCAATAGTTGTTCTTGACCTTTAATATTTTTTTTAAATTCTGCCAGTTTCATTGATAATTCAAAGGATATTGTTAATTCAATAACTTAAGATTCTATAACAACATTGTTTCTTAATGAATTATCATCAATAATATTCACTCCTTAATTATATGATTAATGTATATATTTTCCCACTTTATTCAAAGTAGATTAATATTCTACAAAAGTCAAATATTTCACTAACATCTTTAATTAGGTAACATGTCAAGCTGTTTAGGTGCTATAGAAAAAGTCTTACTCTTACTTAAAATACTTATGAGTTCTTAAGAATCATCTTCTGAACTAATACAGAAGGGTTAAATAAACTTTTGCAGCACTCGCAGCTCCACCATATATTTAAAAATATTCTATATACGTATACTAAATATCTGGCAAATTTGTTAAGATATTTTTATTTACATTTTTAGATAAAAAAGTCAATATTTCTATTTAAGTTCATTAGCAATTTTTTTCTTACTCTCCTTAATCAATAAAGTACAATTAAACAACAACAAAAAAAAAAAGCTCACTCTTAAAACGTCAGTTGAGAATTTATATAAACCCTCTAGATATTTTTTAGCTATTGTTTATACAAAACAAGTATGACTAAATCTCGTCATTGCAATTGAAATATTATTAAACACACATATCATAAATTGTTTAATGTTTGAAGAACGATTCTCTTCAGATTCAAAATATTTATTAAGATTTAAAATAAATAATATGTCTGTTTTTTTTTTAAAAAATTAATCTATTTCCAGTAATATATAGAAAAGTTAAAGTTTTACTGAGTTTCTTGAAACTCATTTTTTATTTCAATTTTAAATACACATTAAATTATAACATTATATACGTATAATTAAACACAATTATATATAGAAATAAAAAATTGTTTTAAATAAGTTTTTGTAAAGTAAAATATATATAATAAAATCCAGAAAAGCCATACACTGAAAAATATATGTTTTAACATAAGCATTTTAAAAAAAATATATTAAGCAGGTCAGAACATTTTCACTCCCTCCACAATTTTAAAATGCATTTTTCAACAAAGTTTTTTTTTTTTTATATTTCAATTGTTATAAGTGATTCCATATTTGTTTTTAAATTGTACATGTTCACTAATGTAAGCATTTACTCTAGGACAGAATTTATATGGACATATTTTAGCCAGGGTAGAGAAAAATTTAGTTAATTATTTTTTCATTTTACTGTCGATTAAGTAATTAATTAAAATAAAAACGCACATTTAATTTATAAAAAGTTCATTAATGTAAGCATTTCCATTTTATATCTAGAATTATACTTTTAAAATATTTCGATTAAAGAGGCACGCGTGCTTAAGAAAAATTAGACTTGAGTTCTTTAGAATTTGTCTAGCTTTCCTTAAAAGGTGTTTTAATAACTCTTATGAAGTCGTATATATCATTTTTAATAACTCTTTGTTTTTAATTTGTAAGAAAACAATTATATTCAGTGATTTTATATTTCAGGATATTTACCTTAATCAACATAAAGAATGTTTCAGGAAACTAACAATAAAATTGAAATCATGTTAACTTGAATATAAGACTTTGTGACTAAATATCTGTTTCCTTCTTCTGAAGACACTCGGACTATTTAATTTAAGATACGTTTTCTTTTTACGGAAAATACAGTCTACGGAAATAATCAATCGGAATGCATGTCATTATGTTTAACAAAAACGGTATAATTTATTCGTTAAAAAAGTAACACACTAATTAATAAATAAAAATATGAAACCACAAATTTTCTTTATTTTTGTATCTATGCAGGGACATGCAATACAATCAACTCTTAATAGGCAATTTTCATTCCCAATTACATATATATCAATTGTTTTTGTAGGATGTATAACATATGTATAAGGCAATGTTCATTTTGATTCATTGAGAATACAAGTTAGATATTTACTTTCAATTACATTAAAAATTAACATTGAATATTTTTTTTCCTTATTTATTTGTCTTTCGAGTAATACAGATATCCATCCAAACAATCAGAAATTTTCCGACGGTTTCTATCATACCTGGAAAAATTACTGAACGTTTTGTAGATATTTTGGACACACAGTTGATACGTATGGGAAGTATATCCATATTTTAAGTAGGTAGATATCCATATTTTAAGTCCTAAGAAATAGTTCTCTTACAAATGTACTAATCTCAATTACCTTGAACATATAAATCCATCCATCCAAAGTTCTAGATTCATTTGAATATTTGTTGTTTCCTTAGAACTGTTGAACGACTTAAATTGGTAGAAAGAAAGTGTCGGATAGAAGTGAAATTTAATACGCATAAATATACATATAAAAGGTTTAAGCGATCTTAAAATCAGGGCAATAGAAAAGTTAGAGAAGCAGTATAGAACATTTCATCACAACGGCCGTTATACAATGTAGTTTTCAGTCAAACAGATCTTTGGTATTTTCCTGAGGGCAGAGAAGTCCACACTTACAGTATGGTGCATTTTAAATTTTGAATGTTGGATCACGACAAGAAATCATGTTCCATCAGGACCTAAGACATTCTCTAAGATGGACATATCCAGGGAGGGGAGAGGAAAGGCCTTGAAGGCATTTGAATATGATGTTGGCAAACCTGAACAGTCCATGCCATTTGGGGTCCGATATTATCTTACTGAAATAAAGGACCAGGGCTCATAATAAACAATAATAGGAAAGTACAATATCTTTAACATACGTTTTTGTGCTATGGTGGGATATCATTGTGCCACGAGCTACTATTAGAGAGGATCGACTATCATGATATGTCTCTCCAGATCACTTAGCTTGTTGTTCAAGATTTGTTCTACTCGACAGCAAATTAAAGATTGGTCCACTGTCCAGTAAATCTCCCCATCCATAACTATGGTCATCTAACCCAAAGCTAAGTTTGATTAATCACGAAACGCCATTCTAATGCCATTCTCCATCTCGCAAGTTGCTCTGGCTTAGCATTATTGTAATTGGATTCGCCAATTCATCAAATGTTAAAGGCAGAAATCTTAAATATCGCTGAAATTTTGGATTCATTTCTTGGAGGCGTCGTGCAATAGCTTTCACACCCTATCAGCTTCTACATCTCCATAAATGGAAGAATAGGTCGCCATTTGATTTGTGCGGGTTTAAAGAATGATTTTTCTCTCCTTTCTATTGGTGGTTTATCCTGTCTTTCCTTAACAGATACTCCGTCATTTATTTAATGTTTTATACTTAATTCACATTTGATAACCATAAGATAATTTATTATATTCATCTCTTAGCCTTCAGAGAAATATTTGATTTACATTCATGACCCTTACGTCTTTAATTCTGAATCATTCTATATGCATCTCTAAGTATAGTTAAAAACTGTAAATGTCATGAGACATCATTTATGCTTATAGCTATGTCTGAATATTTGAATCACTACATTAATTTTTATTCTATTTGCACTTGAGGCAGTCTTTTTATTTTCTTTTTAACATGGTAAAACTACTTATTTCTTTGACTGTCAAATAATATAAATTTATTCCTAATAAATTTTTGCTGATGCTAAATAAATTTATGGTGCATTATAAATAAATACATATAAATTAATATACAATGCTATAAATATCATGCTACGTGTTTCTCTTAGAATACAGAAAAGTTTAATATACAATATATGTGCACATTTTAAACAAACAATTCGTATTCTGTTCAAAACTATTTTCAAGCTTTGTTTAAATTACAATTTCTAAAGGATGCCTATATATGAATTTGTGCCACGTAGACAAAACAAATGTTATCACTATCACGATTTTGCTTCAGTGCTATGGATTGCAAAATCTGAGAGAGATATTTAGAACACAATTTCAAAAATATACAATATTTTAAGAATAGAAATTATGTATCGATAATATTGTTACAAATTATGCAACGAGGTAAAATAAACTGATTAAATTTCAGGAATAGAAAATATCGAAACAGATATAGATTTAATTCTTTATTTTGACTATGTATATTGAATAATGAAGTGGTGCAGTATATTATTTTTCTATATTAGTGTGTGTAATTGCTTATATTTTTAACTAGGCAGTCCAAAAAACCTTACAATATATTTATTTTTATATTGAGTTCATTGCACTTTTTCATCATGTTGAATAATCAGCTTTTTTGTTGTCTTATATTCAATTTTAATGAAAATGCATTTTTTGAATATACCTGTATTTGTGCTTTACTCTTTATTTTGTAACAGCTTATCTAATAAAAATTAATTTTTAAACTGAAAATCTATAACAAGTAATGATTATTGGATTTTAAGATAATAATTATGACAACTTTCTCCAATTTGTCTATTGTTTTATTTTTAGCAAAAATTGTGTTCAAAAACTTATTTCTTAAAGGTAAGCCTGCCGCTTAATTCTTGCCTATGCATATACTTTCTTAAAAATATCAGAAAACACAGCATATAACTGATTTATGCCACTTTTTTTAGATTTTCTCTTTATAATGTTCACAAATATATATTTTTGAAAGCGAAAACTTCTAAAATGGAATCAAGGCTTCTGTAATTATATAAGCATTATTCATTGTATTTTTCATTAAAAAATGTTTATGGTATAAAATATGCTTGTGAAATCATTCCGTTTCAGAAACATTTAAGGGGTTTCATTGAATATTATATGTAGGAGAATAAATGATGAAGGGAGATAGGAAGAAAGTATTTAAATATAGCATGTATTACTTCAAAGTTTTTTTTTTAAAATGTCACTTTTTCAATAAAATAAAATTTCAATAAATTGAACAAAGCTTTTTAGTTTCAATGTTTTGACGATATTTATCGTAGTTATTATGTTTCGATATCAGCATGAAGTTTTTCTATGTATTTTAATGGATAATAGTTTTACTTATGTATATTTAATTTAATTTAAAATTTTTGTAATGCATTAAATATGAAATATGTGAAGCTGGTTTTCTTTAATTATTTCATATTTCAGGTGCTTGTACCTAATAACTTCGATACTTACTTAATAAATACATAGTAATTTATAATCATTAAGCGATTGTTTGAAAACAAGTATTTCTTAAACAAATAGTCTGGACATTTTTCCGTAATTGGTTTCAATCCTGAAACATGTGCATCAATTACCATTACAGTCATCAGAAATACTTATTTATCTAAATGCAATTACTGATCACCAATCGGAGTGTGTCTCCTAGAATATGAAAAAATCTCTCCCACCGATAATTTATTCTTACCACTTGCTGGTATTTAGGTCAGAAACTGAGTTTAGAAAACTAGCGCTAAAAGTTTACCTCATATTTTATAAGATTTCTCAATTTTTTTTATCTGCACAGGCATCAAATTTTTACTCTATTTACATTAATAAACAATTTTTAAAAATATTGTATTACGAATTGTTGAATAATTTTTAGAAATTAAACTTTTCATTACATGTTTATTTTAGTTCATATATTTCGTTTGCTAATAGTCTGATTGCGAAATTTTACATAATTGGGTTTCTAAATTACCGGTGTTAAGAGGAATATAACCTTTTTTTTCCGTTTTGCCTTATCACAAAAAAGAACACTTTACAGTTTCAGAAAATAACTAAATCAATATTTGCGTCACGTTTGCTTTAATGAGAAAGGTCCTAACACAGCAAGCACCTAGGGATTTCATGCAAACCAAATAGCTAAAGTGGAACAAAAAAAAGCCATAAACGAACTAGATCTCAATCATCATAAAATTATACACCTATTTTTTCTCTCTCACTGTTTGATGTTGTCAAATATTCACTGCAAAAGATTGTCATATGAAAGAAAAACGTTCTTTTGAAAACAGCCATTCGATTTTTTATCCTATCCTTATTCTTAAGGAGGAAATGATGACGACTTTATTAGGTTTTTTTTTTTTTTAAGGAACAATGTTTTTTAACGCTTTCAAAGAAATGTTTCTTAAGATATGCGTTTTTTGTTATTAAACTTTTTTTTTCATATGATATATTTCGATTGTATGATAATTTATGATGATCTTTGGGAAAGAAACAGTAGACTAAATATATCTGTAATAAATATTTTACTGCGTTATCTAAAATGTAACATTAATTGGACTATAATTTAGACACACTTTCAAATATGTCAGAGCACGTAAGAATACTTATTTCAATAATTTCTATATTAATTAATAGGTTTTCTTTAACTCACATTGTAACTTTGTCTGTTTCAAAACTTTAAAACGATTTTCCTTATTTTAAAGTGATCAATTGAGCTGAAATTTTCTGTACACGATTGTTTTGCATGACATAACGATAATTAAATTATAATTAATAAAAATTAATTGATTAAAACAGATTATTTAAAGATTTAAATTTTACGCCAAATTTCGTGCAAGTCTCCAAATTGTAGCCAAATCTAACGATTAATAATTTATCGTTTGCTTTAATTTTAATTACAAGTAGCTTAATTGATTAACTTAATACTTAATTGAGATAAAAATTTTACTTGAATTTGTTTTAGATAATAAATTTAATAAAATTCAAATAATAATATAAGAGTACATTTTTATTTCGCCAGTGTAAATCTCGCCAATCAAACTTTATTGGCGACAACACACAGTATACGCATAAAAAAATGTATTTCTATTTGGCGTAGGTTGTATGATTTTTGGCGACTTTATCGCCTGCTCCGGCGAATTGGAAAAGTACCAAAATGAGTAACTAAAACTAATTATTGAATAGATTCAATTTGACTCAACGTTCCCTTTTGCTTTTAAAATTTATGGTATAAAAAATTGTTACTCAAAGCGAGAAGTTTAAAAGAAAATCCATGTTCAAAAAACTCGTTTATTACGGTTGTTATTAGCTTTATAAGAATCGTAAGTATTGTTTGCAAAATTTATAAAGTATGTAAAATTGTGTTGATCATGTACTCATTCAAGTCTATTTTTCTTGCTTTTATATAAGATTATGTACTTAACTAAGTATTTTGAAAAGAAATAAATGATAATTTTCTAAAAAAATTTTATTATAAAATAAAACGTAATCATTTTTACGTAATTTTGCTCATTGTCATATTTCATCTTGTTATTATGTACATAATTAAAATTTCAAAATTCAAATGGTTATATGAATACTGCTTAGGAACTTTGAAAAACTCTTTGAAGAAGAGGTATCTGATTAATTTTTCCTGCAAAGTATACATTAATTGCATTTTTAACATTAGAAAATCAAATCCTCAAGCAGATATACATGGTAACTTGTACGATAACACCATTAAAACCAACGCCGTAACTAGTAATTATAACTTAGACATTCGTCTATATTTACTGCTATCTATATAGTTACTCTTTAAACATTAAATATTTAATTATTATATATAGTTATTTAAAATAAAACATGTTATACATATGACAATATAATAATAATATCATAAATAATATTTTCTTTTCTCATGGAAACTTCAAAAAAATTGGCATCATCAATAACAGTTGAAATATTCATAAATTATATTCATACGATATTAATAATAACAAACAAAAATAGTTAACGACGAATAGTTTTGCTCTTTCATCACAGAATAGTTAACGACGAAAATAATATTTTCTAAAAGTGGAAAAGATATTGTTTATAATTAGGTAGAAAATGGGTTAACTCAATTGTATTCCAAATTTCATTCAGATATGCTCATTAATTCCAGAAATATATTTATAAGAACCCATTGACTGATAAATAATACATTAGTTCATACAAAGAATCTTCATCTTTTTGCTATTTTCGAACAAAGCGTGATAAGTATTTCGAAAATATTCCTCTATATTTCTGCAAACTTATATATGTATGTATGTATATATATATATATATATATATATATATATATATATATATATATATATATATATATATATATATATATATATATATATATATATATATATATATACATACATATATATATATTTTGCTGCCACCTGATCAATCAATCTCTTATATAGTTTTATTTAAACCAGTCACTCAGTTTTTACTTCTGCTGTGATTTCTTTCATGAAGTAGAGTAGGTTTGCTAGCACGCGTATATTCGTATGAGATGTATGTACTGTTTTAAATATTTGAAAAGTTTTTTAACAGTAGAGTGTGTTTTATTATTTTTTTTTTCTTTTGCAATTTGTTAAAGTTGTTTTTATACGATCAGATAATTCATCTCTTTCAGCAATTATGTTTGTCTTTTTTAAAAAGTCTCAAGATTTTTTAATATGACATACATTCGTTTGAATTGTCAAGTTGTTTTCAAATGCTTAATTTTTGTATTAATTTTTCGTTAGGTTAATTTTAATCTTTTTTAGTTAGACAAGCAATTATTTTAATAAAATTTTAGTGTATTTTTTCGTTGGGGTTGGTGAAATTTTTTTTCGCCAAAAGGGAGCGATATCAGAAGCAACAGCAGCAGTACTGCGTTAGGTAAATTCGCTCGACTTGATTCGGCAATTTCTTACGGCCTTCTTTAACAGAAACGTACCTTTTTTAGATATTTAGTTGAGTCTAATTTGTTTTTTATTAAGTGAAAATGAAGAGGTTTACTATGCTTTACTTCTTTTTTTTATAGTTGGTTATCTCTGAATTTGCTGATTTTTGAATATTCCAGCACTTTCGAGTATCTTTGTTTTATCGCCAAATTCACCAAATCTCAAAACTC
>BMAW01114556.1:52600-69746 GCA_019974015.1 Nephila pilipes | reverse complement strand
TATTTAGACTTCTGTCTCTCTCTCTCTCTCTCTCTCTCTCTCTCTCTCTCTCACACACACACACACACACACACACACACACACACACACACACACACACACACACACACACACACACACACACACACAACACACACACACACACACACACACACACACACACACACACACACACTACACCACACATATATATATATATAATAAAATATTTTGAATTCTTCAATATAGCTAGTAGAGAATCTTCTATTGAATGTGAAGTTGATCTTTATACAAAACATTCTCATTCGGATTATTTAGCAGAAACACATAAAACTGGTTTTGTCAGGTAAGGATTTTTTTAGATCTGTGCTAATAATATGTGAAGAAGCGTTGTTTTTATTAAACCTAAAAAAATGATGATATCAGTGCAAATGGGAGAATCGTCGGAATTCTTGAATCTAGACGATCACAAACCGAAGTGTCTCAAATTATATATGTTCCTGAGTGTATGCTTAAGACAAGGAATAGCTTTCATGTCCAAAAAATATTAGATCTCCCAAGAGTCATTACTGTTCTTCCAAAATGATATATGGTAATAATTGCGGACGTTCGTAGAGACAGTAGTGCCATGAATAGGTCCTCAGTCTCCAAACATCTCAGAAACGAGTTATCACACAAACCACTTACGGAAGGCTCAAATATGCTAGTGTATATCAGACAACAGAAGTTTGAATCCATGACATCTACAAATAAATTAACTGATTTAAACTAGAGAACCGCTGAAAGAAATCGTTTAGCAATACGTAACTGAAATAAAGCAATGTATTTCAGAGGAATATATAGTACACTTTGTAAACCCCATTTCTGAAAACTAGAAATCTTTATTCCTTCAAAAAAATAAACAGGCCATTGAAGCAATTTAATTTAGAAGTAGGAACGAAAGTAACATTCACGAACAGAGCGGTGAAAGATGCATACAAATATCATATGACAAAAGGGGAACGAGAGAAAAAGCAAATGGAAAAAATTGCATTGGCTCTTCCAGTGCCTTAGGCTCGGAAAGCGAGCCTATTGCAGTCAACTTTGAAAAGTGAAGGTGATAGGTGCAGTTAAAGAACGCGGAATGATTGGTAGATTTGTTTGACTGGAGTGCTAAAATAAATTTCAGTGAGGAAGTAAAAGAAAGTAAAAATGAATAAAGGAAAGTAGTTATTCGTATTCACACATATATATGGAATGTCATACAGCCAAGATGGCAACCTATATTTCATTTAGAAGCCCATTTTACGTAAGGATATTAGAGTGAGCCATTTATGCAAAAATATACCAGATGATCAGATTTTCTAAATGATAAATTTGGTATGATTTTTAAGATCACCAGCCCGGCGAATTTAAAGGAGAAAATTTAATGTTATCGGGTTCAATGGCCATTATCAACCAGAAAATCGAGAATCGCTATATTTAACGATTTACCGGAAAACAAATACTTCCATCTATAAAAATGTCATCTAAATCTCATTCTAATCTTTACTTTTATGACAATTAATCCATGTGTGTCTTCATTCTGGTTTGTCCAAAAGAGATGACGTACATTGATACACCTGTACCTAATATTGTGAGTTTATTCATACTATATAAATTTCTTTGAATTATATTTTTTGAATAAAATATTATAAGTTTGTTTTCTCAAAGTTTCTCATCTAAAGAAGTATTGATGATATCTAGAAAACTACAAATATGAAGAGGAGAATAGGAAATTTAAGACAAACGGGAAAAAAAAATTTTGTGTGCAGTAAAACGGTAAGCAAATGTGTCTTTTATATCAGGAAACTATGTCAAAGTTCAAAGTCAGTAATCTTAAACGAAATTATGAATCAAATTATAATTCTACCAACTAATAATTTCTTGCTGGTTGTGAGTTAAAACAAACTAAAATATTATTTTTAAAAGCAAAATTAAGTACCAAACCAATGTTACGTAAATATTTGTTAAAGAGGTAGATGTAACAACGGATGCTTGATATATTATATATAACAATACTGCCCAGGATAAACCTCCTTACACTGAAAGAAAATCCATGAAAAGAAATATTGTGGAAGTATATTCTGCTTTAGATCCAGATTATAAGAAATCAACTCTACCTGAAGTAATTGAGCAAATACCCGGTTCTAAACAAGCTATGGAAATGAGAATTTCTGTTATTTTTGATGGCTTCAAAAGTACCTTGTTAAAGATAAATAAAAGTAACAGCTTAGCACCATGAATCTAGCCTTAGATTAAGTTTGTATATATTACCACCCGTGAGCCTATTCCAGCTGCGAGCAATCAAAAATCTTCCATCTAGTTTATTTGGATTACTTTCTAAAATTTACAATGTAATAAACCATATAAATGAAGTAAAACAGAACTCTCTCGCGGAACATAGCATTTTAACTGTAATTAATTAAATGATAGTTATTCTAAAAACTTATAATAACTGACAAACATAAGTAATTCACATAATGAAATGAAGCATTATACTTATGGCGAATGAGAATTATGTAGTTTTAACTTTCCAATGATAATTCTTTGTAGCTGTGGATCAAATTTTCTAATATAAATTAAATGCAGCAGCTTAAAAATCTCATAAGTTCACTTGGATCTGCTACTATGTCTTGCATTTATTGTCTTAGAGAGTGGTTTTTAAATAGATACTTAGTTCCAAAGGCAGTAAAAAAGGCACGAGTAAATTTAAGCCAATTATAAGGAGGTGAGTCAAGAAAATCGTGTGTTATAAAAATCCAACAGTAGCAAGTTTAAATAATTTTCCTTTACAAGATTTTTTTTATTGCAAATCAATCATTTCTATTTGAAGTTCAGGGACAAGTACTTAGGAAGGCGTTAGAAGGAATTTGAAAAAAATTTGACATCTTTTGCAATTGGAAAAAGATCCGAAAAATGAGACTCAGAATTTATTTTCAAAACACTTAAACCATAATTGCAAAATCTGTCGGAAATTGAATTTCAGTTTGCTGACTGAATCTTTGACATATATTAAAATGCATTAAGCAATTTTTGTACAGTTGGGATTTAAACGAAACAATTTTCTTCAAAAGGATTTAATACAAATATATAAATAAGGCAACGCTGATTTTCTCCTTGTAATTTTAAATTAAGGTCACACATATGTTTAGTTAAAAATTATTAAATGATAACTTCCATAGCTGCTCATTGTTTTGTAACTCTGTTAGAGAATGTTTGCTTTTATTAAAGAAAGTTTCGTTTGTTCTCGGAGCTCAACAACTAGGGTTAGAAGCTTCGTATAGCAAAGTCATCTCGTACTACAATATAATACAGTATAAGCCACTTTCTTCCATATCTTGAGTTAATTCACGGAATTGATGATGATTGAGCACATGTCTTCTGATATAATTAATAGTTGACGTGGCTGGCTTTAAACTTCCTGCCAATTCCAATCATTTTCTGCACAAATACTTTTAATTAATGATGCCAAGTGCGATTAATAATTTTAATCCCCCGTTATTTTCTATGACCTTTGATTGGAGGATAAAGACACTTACGTTTTTTGATCGCATGTTTTTGCTTTCATCAATAGTGATGCACTTCAATTTGTGTTTTCCATTGAAGATTGTTTTTCTGAACAATATTTTCAACTTCCTTAAATATATCTTCTAAACTGTTCGGGTTACAAATTATGTGAACTACAAATTGCTCTGTATACACTTATACATTTCATAATTTTTATTTATACCTCAAACTAAAAGCAACACCAGAGTAGAATATGAAATATTAGTGGAATCATTCAGGGACCAAATTTTGCCAGAGAATTGAAGTAACAAATTTTGTGCGATATCATCCACTGTTCTAGCCACAATACTTACTGAAAAACTCGGGTTTCCTATAAATTAAGTTTTTCAAATCACATATCATATTTTCTTACAATTATTTATTATTTAATTAATCCACCATCATTGAATGGTCTCCCATGTTTCTCTTTCAAATGAATCATTTGGAAATTTGCACAAATTATAATTTCTTGTTCAGCATTTACTTTATAAAGCAATATTTACTCAAACCTCACTTCTAAGACTATAAGCTTCAGATTTTTAGTTTCAATTCTGAGAATGTTTAACTCTTCAATGGTTATGAACGAACCCAGCTAGTCAATCGAATAGCATGTCATAATGGACACAGACGAGTTCAGCTTGTATGAAGTTTTTCAACCATAATGGTTGCAGTCGATTCTTAAGCTAAGCAGCTAAACTTTCCCCCTATGGACGCTGACGAGCTGAGTTCTTCCGCGCATATTGTCCTACATTATTCGTGTTACAAATTACAACATTTATTGACAAAATTTAGTTAATTTCATAGCGTATAGATGGCAATACAGGTAACGCAAATTTTTTACAAAATAAGGAAACATTTTGCCGATCTAGTTGTTTTTCTAGGGTGATTTGGCGAGAGTTTTTTACTGAAAATTGGTGTATTTATTGCAAGGACTGTAATACTCCATTTATGGGCGATTCCATATTTTAAAAGTTTATCACACACAGAAGGAAATTTTGGCAAATATAAAAACTACATGTTTTATAAACCTTAAAACTGAGTATTAATTAGTATTATTGCATATTAATTGCATATTATTAAAATATCTAAATTATTTATTTAGATATTTTATTTTAATAATTTACAAAATAATATTTATGATATTTAACGTTTTCTGAAATGCTTAAAAATGCGAGTTTTAATTGGTGTAAATATTACATTAATATACAGCAAATAATTGTTTAAAAACTATCTTTAAGAAGCGAGCGAGGTATCCGTATCATCGTCTGAAAAGAGACATTTTACAAGGTCACTAGGGAGAAAAAGGTTGTCACTTTCACCAGCAGTTTCACTGCGAGTCGTAGGAGAACGAAAACTGCTGATTCGCCTAACCGTCAAAGGGTTATTCTAATAATGGCATTTTTTTATAGTATTTGATGACTGATATTGTTATATTACAAATTATTTATATTACACTCGTATTACCCAAATCTATCACAAATTGATATTTTTCCTTTCTATTTAAATTTTGTGCTCACTTATTGCCTTTCATTTCATTTCCACACATTTCAACAAACTCACTCAAAAGATACATAACTTCAAATTAAAATAATGTATTACTTTTGCTGGATCACGCTATATGTGCAGCAAAGCACTGTTAGTTATTATTAACTTTTTTAATGGAATGATGCAGTAAATCCCGTTTGAATTAATTATTTGACATAAAGATAAAATTTCATGTAATTTTGAATAAAATATAATTCTCAATAATTAACTTCCGTCAAAAAAATAAACCATCTGTATTAAAAAAAACCTTCCTAAGCTTTTAATTAAAAAAAGTAAACCCTTAATTAACACGTTAGGGGATTACTTATTTTAAACTTTTTATTTTTCAATATATATAGGGATTACTTTTTACTTTTTCAATAAAGTAATCCCTTAACTAACGTTAATATATATATATATAATTTTTTTACAAAAGATATCAATTTTATTCAAATATACTTACATAACAAAAGTATAATATCTGCGTAATAATACAAAAAATGCAACTATATCAAAACTTCCAACTAACAATACAAAACTTCTATTTATCTAAGACCGGGAAATATTGTTTATGCACTTCGTATCAGCATAACATAGAACTAAATTGTTGATTAGATGTACAATGAACGAATCTTTTATAGTTTATGTTTACCCTGTAGATAAGTTAGTGCATGCAGTGCCGTTATTGCGCTTCTGTATAAACCTATTTTCGGCTATCTGTCTCGCACCGTACCATGCTTGTTATTAACTTAAGTAGTTGGCGCAATCGAGAACTATTAAATCATATGCGCGTGTAAGTGGTTTTTTTTAATTTCCGTTTTTGAGAGATTATCTCAGTATTTTATTGTTATTTCGTTATTAGTTTGTTGTTATATTGTTGTTAGCGTGTTGATGGAAATTGAAAGTTTAAATCAATTGAAGTTAATTGAACAATAATTAAGATTTAGTAATAACATTAAACAAGTTATACACACCATTGTTACTACAAGCGACAAATATTGGAAATAAGTTTTGTCAATATTCATTCACAAAAGGTATTACACAACGCTCAGTACTTAAGTAACATACTGTATTTTAAGCATCTACCTATATTTATATTTTGCTCAGAAAGTAAAAATCGCTGCTATTTTATTCGTCGTTTTTATTTAAATTTCCATAATAATAAAAATGTTTCACAATTTCATTATTTTATATTAAACCTGCAGCGGCCCCCCTGACATTGTTCAGGGAGCCCAAAATCAATTTTAATTCTCCACGGATCCCCTGAATGATATCGAGGTCCCCTGGGGGTCCGTTGTGACCGCTTTGGGAACTATTGACTTAAAAGGATTAATAACACAGATAAAATTTATGGTAATAAATCTAAGTAATGTAAAGGCATAAGTTTACTGAGAAGGTGGTATGAGTGTAAGAAGAGTTATTATATTCCATTACCTAGGCTTCGAATTTAGTGTGAGTGAATATTTTAATGGAGATTGTTAGTTAAAATGTGTCGGCTTATGTTTGGACTAGTTAGTAAGATATAGTTAACCTTTACCATTTCATTTTGTAAGGTCAAAATTTGACTATACCAAAAAAAATTCAATATAAAACAGGCAACACAAAAACCAAAGGAAGATACCTAAGACATTTCTATTGTAAATATTCAAATTAGAAACTAATGAGAATCCGCACTTCCAAAAATGGAAGCTTCAAATTAGGGCTAGATGTAAATTTATAATTTAATCAAAAATAATCTTCAAAAAAAATCTCCTATACATACATGCACACACAAATTATATATATATATATATACGTACATGTGTGTGTTTGCTATTTTTATGAGATTCTACACACTTTTTAATAAAATTATAAGCTTTATTGAATATAGGTATAAAATTAGTACACTAAATTAAACCCATTTCCGCATTTTCAAGTATTAATTTTAAATTGTTTCATTGAAGAATTTTTTCTTCATTTATTTTCTGTGTTGAAAGCTTCTTACGTATTGAATATTCTTCATATATTTTAATGGATTGAAACATTTTGATATATTTATAAATATATTTTACTTTAAATTTGAAACAATTTTAAATGTATAGGAAACACTCATACCATCTACTCAGACCTGGAAACAAAAAAAAATCCTATGACTCTTGAGTAAATTAAGGAATTCAATTTCAGAGAGTCTCAAATACATGCTTTCATTCTATTTTTCTGATGATTTATTGTGAACTTTATCGAACATCTAAGTACGTCTTCATTGAAATTGCTATTTTACTTAAATGGAAAGCAATTATTTAGGTGCCTGTAGTATAAATAAGTGAATATCTTCGAAATGTTTTGATATTCAAAGCATTTTGAATGAAATTTTCCTCTAACACTACTACAATAAATAAATTTTAATGTTTTTAGTATCTCAATTATCGAGCATTTGTGGTGGGAATTATTTTATATACTTGTGCAAATTAATTGGGACAAAATAACTAAAAATATCTTATTTCTTAGAAAAGTAAGTTTTTATTCATTATATACATTTATGATACATTTTCTAGTAAGACGCGTGTCCTTCTTTAGCAGAAAAGACCTCTTGCAGACGTTTTGTCATTGACTCCACTAGATTAGTACACTTGCTATTTATTGAGTTCATTAAAAGGAAACCACACTTGAATTACATTGCTTATCATGCGTTCTTTTGTTGTATAATCCCTCTTACGTAAATGCCTCTTTATATTATTACACATTGTTCTCAATGACATTTAATTCTGGTAAATTCCCAGGCCAATAAAGCACTTTCATTTGATTTTCCAGCATGAAAATCTTCACCAGTTTTAAATTGTTACAAGGAGCCAAATCATGCTGAAATGTTCCGTTAAATGATTTCATGAATAAATCAATCTTATGCCGTAATATTTCGATGTGTTTAGTCACACTCATCATGCTTTGAACGGAAACTAAGCTTCCAGTGCCATTTGTAGTGAAAACCCCAAAAAATGTTAATTAGTAATTAATTTTTAATTTTGAGGGTTTAAGTAATTAAAGTTAATATGATTACCAATATATATATATATATATATATAATATATATATTATATATATATATATATATATATATATTGGTAATCATATATCAGCATGTATATATAGTCTATAGCTGTTTCCAACATCATCTGTTTAGACAGACCACTATTAGTTTAATACTTAAATTTTTTTTCATTTTTATCATGTTCAGAATATTAAATATTTTTAATGATTAAATCTTAAAGGAAATTTGACGTAAACTGTTTCTGGAATTTGTTAGAATTTTGTATTAATGAAAAAGAATTTATCACGATTTTCGATAAATGTTATTAAAATACATAAAGATTATCAGTTATAATTTATAGTTCTAACAAATACATAAATTGAAAGTCAAATCTTCAAGACATAATATTTTGCACAACCCATAACTACACTTCGATAGCCTTCGTGGTTGTTCTAATTAAATATTTTAAGCCATTTAAGTCGATATGTGAAGGTTATCTCAACTTCTCCGATAATGTTAAGAAAATATTTGCCTCGCAAGTAAATCTGACTTAGAATATTACTGATCAAATCAACGTGGATACATTTCTTGCTGACACACGAATACTTAGAATGTTACTGCCTAGAAAGTTTTTTGTTATTATAGTATTAAAAGATATATATTGCTTATTTCATTAATTCTATTTTGTACCTGATCAAATGCAACCAAGTATCATATGTTTTTGAATACAATTTGCAACACTTTTGATTGTGAAATTCCCATTTTGTGGTTTGCACGAACGGTTGATTTCATAAAGTTCCTCAAAACAGTTTCCAGTACATAAGTTAAGAAGTGCACAGATTTACCCGGCCGACCGCTTCGTTGCTTATTCACAAGCATCCTGTTTCTTTGAACTTCTTGTACCACATATGCATTGTCTTGTTAGTAGGTCCCTGTGCTCGAATAAAATATATATATATATATTTAGTACAAAATATCGCCTGAACCAACACTACTGATTCAGATTTTGAAAATTCTAAGACACAAAAGGCTTTCTGTTCACTTTTAAACGCAATTTTCATTTACTTACTGCCTTCATTAGTACTTGTAGTGCCATCTATCTACAAATGCTGACAGTAAAACTTGAATTGTTTCTGTATTTAGTGCTGCAATATTCATTTTTGCCGCATTCGTCTTAATTCTTTTTACTATAGCGCTTCGAAACTAAGGAGGGAAATGAATAATCCTTTATACACACGCGCGAGCGTGCTAGATAAGTCCAATTTCAATAAGTCCTTAGAAAACGATAGAAAAACATATTATTTTAGTTAGAATTGTTTTCATCATAATATCCTTTTAGGTGTATATACTTTTCCAAGCGTTTGCTTACCTTTTTAAAGTAATCCAGAAATTAAAATTTTGGTAGATCCTCAAAATAGTTTGGGATGATGACTTCTTCAATTGACGCTAAACATTGTTTGCCGAAACTTTTTTTCAGTTTGGGAATAAAAAAAAACCACTAAGCCAGTGAATTCGGGACTAAGCTGGTAAATTCAGTGAATGTTTTGATTATTCAATTTTCTATTTCGTGGTTTTGGCCATCGAAAATGCACAGCTATGCATCTGTGCATTGTTTTAAGGAAGATGAACATTCTATTTTTCAAATGAGGATTTCTTTTTTGTTTTCATCGCTCAACCTATGAAACATGGAGCGTAATACTTACCAATTATTGTCTTTTTTTCTTATCCCAAGTAATCGGTGTTTCCGCGAGCACTCCGAAACACACTGGCTATCGTCTTATTCGCCTTCAAAGCCCCACTGTTAGGACTGTTCCTTTGCCTCTGAAGTATAACGGTTTACTCTCATTCAGTTCTCAGCCATGTGTCGGTACAGAAACTTTTCGTGATTGTGATGAAGTTCGCCAAAATAGCATCAGAGTCGAAAACATGATTTCATTTACTTTCCACAGAGTAAACGCGGCACCTATTTGGCCGAAATTTTTTTCACACCCAATTTCTCGTGCTAAATTGAAACACTGTATCTTTCGATATGCCAGTAAACTCAAATATTTCAGTTTTATAATTTCGTCAATCACTCACACCCATATCATGGATTTTTTCAAACATTCCAGAAGAAGTCACTTCCTGTGGACATCTCAAACGACTATTATGTTTTGTAGACGTACGGCCGTGTTTAAACTCCTTTACCTAATTCTAAACAGTTGCAAACACAGGAACATATATGCCATGAACTTCAGCCAATTCAGCTTTGATTTATTTCAGTGTTAAATTTTTTAAATATAAGTGTTTAATCATCGCCCGAAACTCGGTCTATTTTTCTAAATAAATGTAAGTTTCTTGCTTCAATCGAAAATAAAAATGAGATCATGCGATGGAAATAATTAAGACTAGTACCGAAGAATCAAGATGCTTACTGAAAACAAACATTTTTAATGCTACGATCACAATATCTTGGATTTTCTTAGGGATGTACAGAGAAAACCTTATTCCATCTCTTAAAAATTCTAATGGCACATTTTATGAATATTTTGTCAAATATTTAGAAATATTGCAAGACAAAAAAAATTGTATTCGTCTATTTCTTACAACAGTCGATAATACCAGAAAAGCCATAATTTAATTTTAACAACTGAACGAACTTTTCCTATAAAGAAAATAAATGGATTACACTTGGAATGACAATTTTTTCCTTCGTTTCTGTAACGCTTTTAAAGAAAAGATTTTTCTAAAGACAAAATAGAGAAAATATCGGAACTATATATAAAAAAAATCTCCATTCCACAAATGATTTTCGAAAATCTTAAGCCGCAGATTTGTGGAGCCAACTTTCAATCAATATTGAATCGGATTTTGTTTACTGTAAAAGAAAATGAATCGTTTTTTGCTGTTCATAAATAGGAACTATTTTGTGAAAAAAGAAAACGATAAGAATGGAAAATTAAGAATGAAATCCATTTTTTGTAAAGTAAATCTCCATTAGATCAAAGGTGTTTCATTTTTGACGATGCTTATTTCAAAGCCTTTTTTATCTCTGAAAAGGTAACGGATTACCTTTGTAATATTCACTTTCTTCATTTAACAGATAAAATCTTACTAAATCGTTTAATATTATTGAAGTAACGGAAACCATTATTTTACTCTAAATTCTTCTGAAATATTTTTAAATACATACTTTTGCAGTAAAAGTAATTGATGTAAAGAGTAAATTCAAAATTATTAATTAATTCAATCAGGAAAGAAGGAGAAAAGGAAACATAAAATCTCGGTATTGATTTTTTCTATGGCAAGATTAGCCACAAAAATGAAATGGAATAAAAAATTCTATAATCTCATGAAATTTAATTTCTATTTTAAGCTAACTAAACTAACTTGGAGTTCGATAAATCATAATTTAAATTAATACGGACTGAAAACTGAACTGAAATATCTCTTCATCAGCATGTGAAGAAACTCAAAGAACTCATAACTGAAGTCTGATTCCTCACATGTATAGCACTAAGTAAGCCGTGTACTATGTAGAGAAGTGTGGCTGTCCTATACAATGCCGCTACACTTATGATTTCTCAAGTTATCCAAGAGTCCAATGACACTTGTTTTTTGGGATAATAATGATTTTCAGGTTCCTCCACATGAGAAAAAATTATGGATAAGAATCGCTTTTTCGGTGATAATTTCCGATTTATCACCAAAACGAACTCAACCAATTTCTTTTCATCTTTGCTCTCACGAATAAGTTTTGCTCTGAATGTTGGCTCTTAAAACCGACTTTTCAGAGAGTTAACTCACTGAATTTTAAAAGAGAAAAATTTACTCTGCATGGCGTTCAAGGTCTAACTTTAATGTCATGTTTTTACTCATATATTTCCTGAGAGAGCTCTCCATATATATATTAGAATCTCGTCATTTAATATTCTTATCCTGCATTTATTACCAAACCAAGGTTCTGTGCTGGTGCAATATGTCTATGATAGTCACTCTTAATAAGCCTGATGGTTCTCTTGTATTTTTGCAAGAAATTTACAATACATCATTGTGAAGCGCTTTGAGTGGTTATAACTTTATTCTTTAACCTAAGTAAATCATTTTTTAGTTTCAATTATAAATGTGAGAATCGTTGGTGCTAAAAAGACCACAAAGCTCATTTTATTATTTAAATTTTGGCAAAATTTTATTAAGATGGTATGACAGCAGTACTTTCCACATTCTATATTAACAAAGTAGAATATATGCATACAATTCATTTTCAATTCTCAATACACTAAGCTGGTGCGGGAGACCATAAAGGCTTATTATTATACTTATAAGGAATTATAACCATCTGGTCTCTAAATGTAAAATTAAAGTAAATTTTAAAAATAAATTTCAAAAATTCAAACTAAAATGTTATAGTATATCACAAAAAAAAGCAAAAACTAATGTGCAATGAAAGTCGAATTATAAAAATATTAAAATACATGTACCTCTAAATACCAACATATATTACAAATATAAGAAAATTTAAACATTTTAAATTTTAAAAAAAATCATTTAAAAAGTAGAAAAGTACTAAGGAATATTAAGCAAATGATACAAATTAAATTAATAATATCAAACATTTTTCATATTTATAAAATTTGTACTTAAAATTAATATGTTCAACAACCAACAATAGCAAAAAAAATTAAAAATAAATTATTTTTATAATTTTTATAATTTTTATATATGTAATTTTTTAAAGGTAAGTATTTCTTATATATTTTCATTTCTTTATATTTTTTATTATATAATATTATCAGCTTTTGAGCAAATAATACGAGAGTTCTTTAAATTATTTTGAAAATTTAGAGCCATCATTATAATTTGATTTTTCTTGGTGAATAGACACATAAATTGTTTCAATGTATATTTACGCTCAAAATACTTTCAAATAATACAGCTTTATTAATAGGCAAATAAAAATACTTTCCCTTGTCAAATGCATAACTAATAATCACATTATACCCTATTTTTAAAAAAAAAAATTAAAAAAAACAGTTTCATATGAATTTACATCAGTTTTAACTAGATTTCAATAAGAAAGATTAAGAGATAAACCGGATTAATTTTTTCAATTTAAAATATTTTGAAAAATTAAAACGTCATAAATATAAATAAATAAAATGCATTTACTACTGCTTACAAAATTATATTAATCAAAATATAAATAAATATATACAAGATTAACTAGCAAGACAAGCTACAATATACCTTATATTCGCTTATAGTTTTTTCAATGTAATTATTATAATTTTCTTTTAAAACAAGATTATTAGGAAATTTCTCATAAGATATTGAATTGTTAGAATTTAATTCTTTAAAGTTAAAGAAAATAATGTTAAATTAAGCCTCCAAATATACAAAGTTTCAAAGTCATAATTATTGATAGAGAAAATATCTTTATATTTTAAATATTTAATAATTTCATAATAATTTTAAAAACAATAGTTCAACAAAACTGTCTCTATAAGAATTTTGTAAAATATTTTAAAAGATCTTACAATCTTTGGAAATGTAAATATGGATACCATCAATCTCATTTCTAAATTCAATAGGTACATCTCGAAATTTAGAAGTTTATATATATATATATATATAATTTTCTCTTTGAAAACTTTCCATTGACAAAAAAAAAATCACAACACTAAAAATTATAAAATGAGAAACTAAGATAGGACTCACAGTTTTAAGATAAGTTTCTTACCTTAACTGAAGGTCTATCGAAGTTTATAAAACAGTATTTTAATTCTTTGTTTCATTTGAAATTTAGTATGAATATTTAGAATACAAGGTGGTTATAATTGAAGTGACCCTATTCAGACCTCTCTAGAATCCGTTCTACTTAGTGAATTTTGAGGAAACTTAGCTTATACTTTATATGGACCATGAAAAACGATTTCTGAAATAAAAATAGTTCTAATTTTGATCACCAAAGGAAGTTCGGGCACCAAAATGAGGACAAAAAATAAGTCATAATCATTAAAATTTATTTAGTTACAGAATGTGCTCAAAGTGGGCTCCATTGACATCAATTACTAGTTGAAATCACATTGTAGTGTGTTATATATTAGCGCGAGGAAACTCTCGATCGATTACAGCAACATGGCGTATAATGCAGACTTTCTGAAATAAATTCCTAATTCCTCCTCCAAAAACACGGTGTTTTAATAATACCAACAACTGAAATCACAAGGATTGCAGTCGGATAAACGAAGAGGCCAGGCATCTGGTAAAGCTCTGGATATTATTATACTCAGGATTCTCGAAAACGTCTGCTAGAAGCAGTTCTTCGACTTGGATCCCAATGTGGAGAGTTGCTCCATCTGGCATGAAGATGTGGTCTGCAAATATTGCCAATTCCTATAAAGCACGAATGACCTGCTGTCGAAGTAATTCACTGTACCGTGAAATCTGACCGTAGAATTTTTCAAGGTCACATGTCATAAACTTCCAATCTGACTTAAAATCGGCAAGCAAAATCAAAGCGTGTTTCCAGGTCTTAAGGTTTCAGCATTTGCACTACGTGGATCTTATACGGATACAATTTTAAAATATATCGCATAATTTTTCGAACTGCCAACCACGGAATCACCAACTCTCGTGACACTGATCGAGCATTTGCTGAAGAATAGCTGGAACTAGAAGCTCTTTCAGTCACAACAGTAGTGATTTTTTTGACAGTTTCATTCGCTATCAGTTTTCACTCTCTTCCTGGCAGTTCACAAAAAACTCCAGTCTCATCAAATTTCAAAACCATCTTCTTCAAACCTTTTTTAGATATAGGCCCTTTTCGTAATCCCTTTATACGACGATATTCACGCAGGGCAGCTAAGCTATTGCTGCCGTTTAGATAAAACAATTTTACCAGCAAGCACGATCTTTCTTATGTAAAGGCATGATTAATGATGACAAAGGCACGAAGAATGATTTTTTAGCTTTAACCGCGTCTCTTTACATGTTTGATAAATGTGCGTAAGAAATGTTTGAAAAATGCCATCTGGTGGTGGAATTTTAAACTATGTTATAAGGAAATATTTTCCCTATGGTTTATATAACTTATTTATCAACTTTCATCAAAGAACGATTGACAGAACAGGTTCTGCAAAGGTCTTAATAGGGTCACTTTAATTATAACTAACCAGTACTTTTTAATGACATTTTAATTCAAGTCAAATTCTAATTTAGTGATTCAATTGCTATAATATTAAATATAATTTTATATATATATTTATTATACACATTCGTAAATAAAATGTAACATCCATAATTTCAGTTAAAAAATGTTTTCTCTAGTATATGACGGAATTCTTCATGACTGAAAGACTGAGAAACTTTCTTGATTAGTTAATTATTTTTCAACTGAAGAAATGTAACTTAAGACTTCTGCGTTTTTCTACATTATGTAATAATAATTAAATAAATAAATAACAACACTGATCTGTAATTTTTTTCTTTTTCTATATATTAACATTAACCATATGTCAAAATAGAAATAAGGGGATTCACGCATATTTAATTTTACTTTCTAAATAAAACGGTTCTACGTATGCAAAAATTTTCTCACTTAGGGCAAATAATGAGTTATCCTTCCTATTCTAACGTTCTTGTTTTCAAAAGAAAATTAAACTTGTTTCATTAAATAGGTAACAGAAGTGTTTATTTCGGCTCATTGATTTTATTTATTTATTTAATTTTTTTGAATTTCTCAGAATCGGGATCTTACTCAACAAACGAAATGATATTACTCCCAAGTCCATGACTTTCATTCAACGCACCATTTAAATCACTCCTATTTGTGTTGCAGTGTTAAAATGAAACGAAACAATGGTAGTCAAACTGATAGTTCATGGTATTGTAAAAGTAGCTGCACTGTGTGCTCCAAGATTTGTCGTTCTGTAAACGAGCCAAGCTTCTGACTGAGCACTCAATGTGGCTGCATGGATAACACTTTAGTGGTCGGGATCACTGAGTTCCTGCATGATACTCTATACTCTTCCTGTAAAATATTACTATATTCATCAAATGTGGGAAGGCTATTTGCTCCTATTTGCCCCCATTTTGTAAGAAGTACATCAGAAATTACGGATGGCGTGCCTGTTTTCTGACCATCATTAACATGATTCCTACTTCCAAGGAAATCATGATACCATTTCGTGTATCTTACAGATTCATCAGACTTCCAAATATAGACGAAATTTCTTTATGAAACTCCTCTGTCATCTCATCTTTTGGGTTCAGAACATGTATGACGGAGCGAACTTCGGATTTAGTAGTATACTGAATTGGTATAGAAATTATGAAAAATTTTACGTGAATTAATTTTTGCAGAGGAATTAAAAAAAAACGAGCATGAGGTCCAGAGCAAAATATTCAAGGGTAAAGACAGTTGCCAGCGCACTCAGTACAACTTCCCATCCTATTCTACGTGTCTTACAAGTATCTTAACACGTTGTTATATGAGGATAAAATTACTGCACCATGAAGGATATTTTTTTTCAAATGTTTTAAAAAACTCTCGCACATTTGTGCATATGAGAAGGAAAATGTCTTGAATGTATTTAGTAAAAAACGTGTTTTCAATAACAGGAGCAATATTCTGGAGTACAAAATCAGTATCACTTAGAGATTGCAGCTTGTGGTTCTTCGATATTGTTTCTCGTATTTATTAGCTGTGAAAAACATCGATGAGTTCAGGAAAATAATAAACTCTATGTATGGTCTCAGGGGTACTCGGACAATAACCCCCGAGAAGACAGGTAAGTTGAACTTTCTAGATCACACAGCCACGACACGTACCGTTAGTCATTAACTCGTTTTGTTTGCAGAACAAGTACCAGCACGGGCAATACGATAATGATTGCAGCATCATGGACTGTCGGCACAGTGACAGTTTTTGCTCCTATCTTTGACATTCAAACAGGAACAAAAGGATCTACAGTAATTAAAATATGTGAATTTCCCATTATATTGCATGTCTCTACTAAATAAAATTTTAATATTTTCACCCTTTCATGAATAATGTTTAATAGTCTACAGTATGGAAACAAATACACTATA
>BMAW01114556.1:0-47600 GCA_019974015.1 Nephila pilipes | reverse complement strand
TATCAGTAGTATAAAAAAATAAACAAATACGATTATTTTGGACTATACACACTAAAATTAAAATGACATGCAAATTGAACGCGAGTATATAGGTAAATAAAATCAGCAACAAATTTTGTAAGCTTTTAGAAACTTTATTTCATCTTTAATTAAAGGTATAACCAGCGCTTTAGAAATCAAAAAAAGAATTGCTTCAAAAAAATATAAGGAAATCAAAAGAATTCTTATATGATTTAAAATTCATACTCTGCTCTTTTGTCAGATGTTAAAAAACGTTTAACATTTAATTACTTAAATATACATTTTAAAAATGTTTCGGTGGTATTAGTGAAAATCTTCTGCTTGAGAATATTTTAAGATTAGCAGTATTTTGAAATTGTTCCATAGATAAGAACAAAAAGTTTTATTACTTCAAAGAATTTATGGGGATAAGCTTTTATAATAAAGGCTTTGTAATTACACCTGAAAATTATAACATCACCATTAAAAAATTATAGGAGTGATTTGATGGATAGCCTATTTTTGTAAATATGTAAGTATTTATAGGAAGTAACATTTTAAAAAAATAACTTAATGCATCCCCCCTTTCTTTTTAAAGTCACTAATTATTTCAAAGCCTTTCACAAAATATTACAGCCAACAAAAATATTAAAACCCAAAATACAAGTTTAGGTTCTTTAAACAATAAATGTAACAGTTATGAAAACAATTTCAGTCTAATTCTATAGAATATCCTTTTCCGATCTAGTTTTAGAATGTAATCAACAAATTAAAAAATTAAACATCATGGACTTCTGATACAATTTATGATTATGTCTTTAAAGTCAAGGCAACGTGTTAATGTTTTCCAGTCTTTCTATTTGAAACGTCTCTAATTCAGTATACTCCTATAACACCTCTCAAACCTGTCATTAAAAGACCGCTTTGTATCCGGAATGAATAAATATCGCTTCACCTCCTCTCGTTATGGTTCGCTAATGAACTGATGGTGCTTTTACTCATTTTTATTTTGCGAATTAATTTCACCATATTCTGCTTCGTGACGCAATGAATTTCATTTCCAAAAAGAAAAATTAAAGCGCGATGGAAAACGATTTTTTTGTGTGTTTGAAATCCATGCAAAGAATGCGAGAGTTTTTAGAAAGATAGATATTTATTTTGTGAGGATTAAAAACACAATCAAACTTTTATGTTACACAAAAAGGGAAATATTTTTTTAGGAGGGTTCAGATAAAATAGGAAATAAATTTTTTAAAAAGAAATACACCAACAAACAATATTTCATACACACTGTGTTAGAAACAATAATAAAGGGGTTTCATTACAAACTATTCATACGTAAGTTATTAATAAAAGTCTAATGGAGATCATTTATTCCTTTTTCGATAATGGGTCAGAGAATATTTTTATTTATAAATATGTGGAAAGGAAATTAAAGGTAGAATATTTGATGGATAAGAAAAATATTAGTTCACATATTCCAATCGAAAACTTTCAAATTCTTGCATTGTTGTAAGGTATTAATTACTTTGAAATTTAACTAACTAAATTATTCATGACTTTAATTAATATCGAAGCTATATTAATCTATGGAATAGTGAATGCTGTGTTTTTACTTCTTAATCAAGATCTAAATGTGATATTATAAAATTATAAATAATCGTTTTGACACTTTTTCTCAATGACCAGTTGATTTCAAATAAAATAATATTATTGATTAGTATGGATAAGTTTAATAGTTAATGAGTTGCAAAAATGAGTGATTGGATACTCACTTGATCCGAAACTGTCCTAGGTAATATAGAGTACATTCAGGGTAAAATAGAAGCTCTAGCCCATTTTTTTTCTTGTGAATTCCTTTATGAATGAGAGGGCATTTCTCGTGAAATTAGGAGATTGAAATTTTTGGGCATCAAGAATAATGAAAGTGTTTTTGGATTTCGAAAACCAAAACTTTTCGGATTCATTTAAGGTATTTATTCATTTAAATTTTGTAGAAGAGAGATATCATAAAAAATAACCATGGACAACTCATGTGATATACAATCTTAAAAAAATTACTGAAATGAAATTCAGGCAATTTTCAGAGATCAGTTGAAGTATTTCATATCGGATCAGTCGTATTTGGTGAATACTGAGATGCACTGAATGAAAGTATAAATCAGGGTGTAGGAATTGTATGGTCGTAAAGAAAAGAAACTTATTTTCTGCATCATCGAGCAATTATAAAAAGAGAGCAATGTACAAAACTTGAATTATTTTTCGATATATTATCTCAAGATAAAAGATAATTACCTCTGAATGGCAGTCTTTACTCCAGACCACATCTAAACCCTGATATTTTAAATTTACTGTTGTGATTCCTTCAGAAAGCTGTTATAATTACAATTAATGCTAAAAAGGTATTTCTTCAAATCCTCTGTTTGCATTTGAAGGTTTTCTGGGTTTGAATCATGATTCTGAAATAGAAAAAATTCGTTTCGATAGTTTGAAAATATTATACTTCTTTTCTGAAATCAATTGATAAAAAAATTATACAAATTGTAAGTTGTTGAATGTAATTTAAACACTTTGGATTTTCTGAGTCCATTTATCCATTTATATTTCGGGTACTTCAATAATTATGACGTTCAGGAGCTACTTTGAATGAAGAACAGCCAAATAATTGAACAGCGAAATTGAGAAAAAAAAAATAAAACTAATTCAAATTTCCCCAATATCTCATGAGCTTACTTATGGAAATACAAACATAAATTATTTTTTTATTCGTCTATAGAACCTACATATACTAGCGATATGTTTTGAAAAATTGTAAACATGTTTTCTTTATTACCATATTAGTTTTTTTTTTTTTTTGCTATGGAAACAATACGTGTTATTCATAAATCTAAGTTAATGAGTAAAACATGTTGCTTGCGTTATGGTTCTAATCATTATTTATTTAGATATTTCATTTACTGTTACTTTTTGTGAAGTTTATTATATTCCATGGTGAATGATAAGACTCTCTCTTAGTTTACAGTGTCCAATTATCTACATGCAAATTATGTCTTCTTTTCCAGCTCAATCAGAGTTTGTTTATAACTGCACAAAGAGTAATTAATGAAGTAAACAAGTTTAAACGATCTCTCTGGAATCAGTATAGGAATTTATTTGGTTTTTCCTTGCTTAGAAGAAATATTTCATCTAAATTATTTCACTGAAATATTAGTTACATTCTATACTGTCTGTGACAGCAGGGTAATGAAACAATATGCGCTAGTCAAGCTGAATTTTGATGGAGTGGAGGAATACTCGAGGAATATTTGGAAATACTAATAAAGTAAGGGCTTAATGTTTTGTTAAAAAAATAATGTTTTATTACATTTGGATCGAAAATTACTTTTCGGTTTTTAATAAATGCTTAAATTCGATACAAATTTATGGCAAACGATGTAAAATAATTACAATTTCATTGAAAGTAAGATCTGAAACTGATATTAAATTGCATATTATTCTGATTTAAAACTAGTTTTATGGTTTCGTAAGTCTTTGGATTAATTTTCTCATAATTCTTTCAATTGTTCATTTGCCTAAATAATTTCATTAAGAAACTCAGACGTAGTATTGGTTACTTCATGTTATATATCTCTTGAAACAAAATGTTCTGTTTATATAAAATAAATTTTTCAGATTATACGAACTTACCGTAAGTAGAAAGTAACACAAGAAAAGGTTCAATGAAAGCTGTATATTTTGTGTTACTGAAAGTATCACACACTTAAATTTTATACATATTACAAATTTTCTGTATACGTCTACACTTCTAAATAAATAATTCAGATATTGGATGTTTTTATGAAAACTGTGCATTATAAATGTTAGTAAAAGTATTAAAGTAAAAGATTTTTTTCTAATTTGATTGTTGACATCCACTTTTATTATAAGAGTTTCGAAGAATATGAAGAATACATTTTCTTGAAAGAAATATATATAAATTTAGTTTGGAATAAAAAACTATCTTTTATGTATACATACACATAATATTGTTGATATTATGACATTTAAAGTCAGGAGAAATAAAACATGAGTGAAAAGTCAAAGATAACGAGAAAGATTATATAAAATTGAATATCATCTCCAAAAGACTTCAGTTCCTCCCTTATTCACTATTGAAAGACTTCAATTTATCTAAGGATGGTGGTCACTGAAGCGTACAATCAGGTTCTGGCCGCAGGAATTCCCTTTATGAAAATGGTATGCGTTTCTCCGATGACGTACACAATTTCTAAATGTGATTACTTTCCTTATTATATCAACGTAAGTGTTTCAGAGATAAACGCAGAAGGCGTTAATAGTAGTTACTTTTCCGATATAACACAGTTTATGAAAGAAAATTATGCATTAAGCGGAATAAAGGCTTGATATTTCCTGAAAAGAATAAAAATAGTGTGGAATTTCATACTGCAGTATTAATTTCATAAAAACGGATTATGGTGAAATAGGAATAAAATATGAAAAGATATTAACTAATTTTAAGATACCAATATCTTTTTAAAATACATTTTTTATTTCGTTAGAATGAAAAAATCGATATTTATTTGGGTTGACATAGAGTGTTTAATGATTATATAATTTGTTTTTTTTAATAAGTGTATGAATAATAAGTATATTTATGCGTAAAAGAGAGTTTATCATTCCAAACTAAATTTACACAATCTTTTCAGATACAGAAAGTTTTAATGCAGACAGACAATAACTCGAAAATTAGAGAATATGCTTTTAGAATATATTAAATTATGTTAAACGCGAGATTCATATTGTTCGAAACATTTATAATAAAAGTGGAAATCAAAACTCAAATAAAAGAAAATATTTATTTTTTACTATAATTTGCAATACAATTTTCATAGATGCATCAAATATCTTTATACTATTTATTTGGAAGAGTGTGCACGTATACAAAAAAGTTTAATGGTTGTTCCTGTTATAAAGTAATGAAACTATATATATTCCATTCATCTATGCTAAATGTAATTCATTTTTAGAATATTAACATTTTTTTCAATTCTTAAACTTTTCATACAACAGCTGACATCATTAGTGGATCGTTACGAACTTAGCTATTTGTATAAAAATATGCGGTCTTAACGCATTTTTATGCTGATGATTTTTTTTTATTTAAAGATATTGTATTCAAAAATGATACCTGGATCTGTGTAAGCTTTAGAATTTTAAAGTGGTTTTATTATTTCAAAGTATATTTTGGTTGTAAAATAAACAATGATAAGTTTGAACTGTTACAAATTATTGTAAATTACTTAGAGACGAATAAAATTTAGAAGAATATTTCAGAAAACTTTATTTATGTTTTCACTTATTTCAATATATACAAATCCAGTTTTCTGTTACAGCAAAGTTTAATAATTTTAAACAATGACGAAATCTTTCAGATTACTTCAGAAAGTTTTATGCGGAAAATACTTTTCATTTATTACTAGTTTATTATGCATTTTTATGATTGAGTTTTAAGTTCGCAATAATATTTTCAACCAAGAAAATAAACTTAATCAAGAATGTAAGCTGCCAAAATATACACTGGTGTTCAAACGTTCAGATTAATTCGTAAGATACAAAAAAATGTGAATAAATATAGATCAATTTGATCGAAATAGCATTTCTAGAATAATCTGTTAAATCTTAAGTTTTGTATTTATGCAAAATATTTATCGACATATTCATGCACAGAGCATTTGCGCTCGTCGGAACGCGAATAAACTGGCTCACTTGGCATAAGCAGTTCAGACAAGTTTCGTGCAATTCATGGGCAAAGAACCGTTGTTAACAGTTAAACAAAACGAATGATGGCACAAAGACGACACCTGGATATATTTGTGAAAGGAAAAATAGATAGAATGCTCGAATCTGGACGATCATAAACCCAAAGTTTTTCGAAATCTAAATGGGATTCTGTGTGATTTTTAAACAAAGTTTTTAAAATGCATGAAATTTTAATCGACGAGCAGTACCAGACTGGCAAATAATCACAACTGTTTGCCTTTACCGATATTTGGCAATAACTGCATGACCTTGGAGGGACAGTTGTGCTACGAAACCGAGTTCAGCGTTCACAATTGCCAAATAAGTATTTGTTTCTAGACGACCAGCAGTTTGTATTCTCCTATTGCATAAGCTTGCTCGTTTAAACTAGGGTTTGGAACATCAGTACTGGAGTTTCGCACAGTATGGCAATGTGATGTTCAATGACGAATCTCGCTTTAGACTGGACTCAGATTTTTATGAATTAACTGTATGGAGAGAACGTGGAACTCTTTTTTTTTTTTATCTAGAAAACGTCCTGTTCTCTCCATTGGACACATGATGTGAACAGCCATTCTGATGGAGGCTAAGCAGAGTTTTGTGACTGCTGAAAGACATGGAGATGAAGTTCTTGAGTTCTCACCTGTTTCAAGGTGCCGTCTGTCATGACTTAATTCTTACGATTGATAATGCCCTTTGTCACAGCGCGAATCTGATTGAAGATTTCTATGAAACGGAAAATAGACGACACATGCCTTTCTCTTATCACTCAATTGATTTAAATCCTACTGAGCATGTGTATAATATGCTCTGGAAGTAACTTTCAAAGTTTCCTCACTCACCAAGCCCTTTTCGTGAGCTAAAATATCTCCTCGTGATGTTCCAAACCCTTTGAGCACACAAATTCTCCAAAATATCATCAATGGGAAATTTTTGCGTAGCGTGCATAACTTTCACAGGTGACCAAAAACTATTAAATTGTGGCATCACATTTTTTCAAATCATTTGTTTTTCATGAAAATGTATTCCCAGTTTTCTTTCCAATTGTTCCTTTAGCTAATAAAAGTGATTATGATATTTTGCATTGTTTTTGACATTATAATTTTTTTGACCGGAATATTAAGTGTTCTGCCAATCCGACTGAAAATTCTTACTTTATTTCCATAATTATCAATTATATTGAACTTTCGAGTACCAGTGTACTTATTTATTACGTAAAGTAGTGCATTATAGTTACTAAAACTTTGAAAGCATTAACGTATTTTTAACGAAAAATGTAAAATACATGCATAGAAAACTAAGAAAATCATAGACTATACCTATAACTATGTCCTTCTAATTTAACTATTACTTAATGAACATTTGAAATCTTTTCAATCACTTACTATCCACATTCATAATTTATCAAAATTTAATCAATGTTGTGTAAGAAGAGAAAACAACAGCACACGTTTAAAAAGTGTTTAATTTTGTCTTATTAAGTCTTATTATTATTTTAAAAATGGCATGTATATTAATATTTTATTCTGTTTATTAGTTTATTCAGAGAATAAGAATGCTTCTTTGATGCAGTATTTTAAATTCTTTGATAAACAAATTATGAAAGAAATTAAAATACTGCAAAGTTGAACATTTAAAGAAATATAAAATTTTAAAAAAAAATGAAGAATAAATTTAATTCCCGTACTTGTAACTTTTCTTGCGAATTTTTATTAACATTTCGAATATGACGTCAAATTTGGGCCGAAAATCTCAAATTTGATTTTATATTTCAATAGATATGAAACAACTTTTGACATACATAATTCATTTTTTATAATACTTGTACAAAAATATGGTTAATATGACAAGAAATTTTTCATTTATATCTTAAGAAAAATATTCAAATCCTCTGAATTAGTTAGGTAGTATTTTTTCTGTTCTTGTAACGCATAAACAAAACGTATGTAAATAAAAATTAATAGATAAAGTAATACAATCCTTTTAGAAAAATTTGTGTCTTTGCTCATTAAACAAATAATATTAAGCACCGTAAGCAAATAGCGGACTTAATACAGAAATGAAAAATGAGACATATATGCCATAAAATTTTAAAGTTTTTGTTCAAAATTTAACTCTCAATTCATGTTGATCGCTAATTTTTTTTTAAAAAAAGTGCCATTAAAATAAAGGAAAGTCTAATTAGATAAGAAATTTATGTTTCTTTGTTCATTTTAATTTTGTAAGTGCATATTTAATTAAGATATTGTAGTATTACAAACAAAGGATGTATTTAAATATAAGAAATGCTTTGAATAAGCCTTTGAAGTGCATTTAAATAAGTCTATAAGGATGGAATATTAAATTTTAAACTATACAGATATCAATTTGTCGAATTAATTTTAAAGACATTAAAAAAAATTTACATGCTTTTTACAACAAAATAATTTCTTACAAACTGTATATTTTGTGTAGGAAAAGGATTATTATATTCGTTTTAAACATCTTACATAGGTTTTATACTGTAACATTTTTATTAAAGTTGTGTGAGAAATAATTATTTTACCAATGTACTATCGCTTAAGGAATAAATTATAATGAAACCAGTTATATAAATAAGATTATTATAATCGTAAGCATTTCTATTTTTTTTATAGTTAAAAAATTTAAAAGTGTTTTAATTAAAGAAACGTATGAATGAAAAAATTAAGTGCATATTTTTTTTAAAATTTAATTTGCTAAAAAAATAAAACTTTTATTTAAAATTCTACTCTGATTTGATAAAACATCATTATATTTTCAATCTATCTAATTTTTATGATGTTTTCGTAAAGAAATATCTAGAGAATATCAGGAAACTAGTAATATAATTGTTATATTATCTTGAAAATACTTTAAATGAATTAATACCTAAAACTTCCAGTTTTCTTTTCTTCGCGAATCTGAGCATTTAGCACTCAAAATTGAAAAACATTTCATTCTTCATAAAGTGTAACCAATGAAAATAATTAAAAAGATGCTGTGTCAGTGAAAAACTACATTTTATTTGTTTAAATATTAAATATACACTATTAAATAAAAAATATGATTAGTGTATATATATTTAACATATAGACTTTTAAATAAATCTGAAACAACCATACTTTGCTTTTTTGATACATTTCAAGAGTCATAAGCTATAATAAGCTTTTAACAAATCTTTTTAGTCTACACACACACACACACACACACACATATATATATATATATATATATATATATATATATATATATAATTTGCAAGGGTGCCTTAAGAGATGAAGTGATAAATGAAAGTATAAGGATTTAGGGATAATATATTTCGATAAGATAAGACTACGAGGTATTTATTTACATTTAATTAGAATGAAAACTTATACACACACACATATATATAGCACATATAAAACTTAGCATTAATATTTATTTGAGTTTGGATACTATGCAGATATAAATCCGGACAAACGCAAATTTTCCAAGCATGTCTACTTTTTTGGGTCGGAACATTGATCTTCATGTAGACAAATTTATGTGCTGATGATACATAGGTTAAGTGAGTGTTATATGAGAATAATTTGGAATTATAAGGCATAAATATAGTTCATAGATCAAAGGAGAGCGCTCAGATATCTTGCACATACCAAGCAATTCATCCGGAGTTCTTGATTTATTTAAATGTTCATCGATTGCGTAGAATTGTTGGACGTCTTAAATTATGACTTCATATATTCGTATGACATAGAAACATTGTATTATAAGAGATATTTGATTATCATTTCCTGTATGTAGGAATATATTGTTTTAAACGACTAAAATTGGAATTTATTAATGTTTAAATGGGTTATTTATAAAGTCTATGACTACATGTATTTATTTGTCGCTTTAAATTTTGTCTTAACTTATGATGAAATCATGAACAATAAAAAAAAAATTTGAAAAATTTCAACGTGGCCTTACAAAAATCTAAAACGTTTATTGTTATCACAAATATTATGAAATAAATACTTTACTATTTAAATATTATTTGGAAAAAAAGTTTCGAGGGCTTACTGTTATGTGCTTAAATATAATTACGATACGTAATAACACACATAAAAGCATTAAAACTCGTACTTTTGCAATGCTAAGCAATTGTATGTATGCTGAATTCTATTTCAAAGGTATTTTAATTGAGAAACAATCCAAAAATGGAAAATATTGTAATGAGCCGTTCTTTCATTGGCTCTTTCAAATTATATCTGCTAATAATGAGTTATTGCTTACATGAAAATATTGAATTAGAAATTTTGTCGTTTCCTTATAATACCTTATTAATAATAAAGCTTTTTAATTATTACTTGAATAAATTTATATATAGCACTAGAATATAAATTTTAAAAAAATACGTATTTTTCCTTTTAGAGCCAAATTTTAAGAATCCAATTATTAATGTTTTCTTAAAGACAAGGACAGCATTTCTTGTTTTAAGACAAGCGTTTAATTCTCAATTTATTTGAGAATTAAAGGTTTGGAAAATTGGCATAGCTTTCGCTTTATATAACTTTATATAAACAATGTGATATAATATTTATAACTATTATAATCGATTGTCAACATTTTACATTAAATATTGTTTACCCTGTGAGTATATTTAAGTCAATTATTTATTATTAATGAATTAATCGTAATCAACTATTTAGCATCAAATATTTAACCATTTTAATTTAAAAGTTACAATTTACGCATTTCTTACATTATTTATCAGCTATAATTAAAATTTCAAGACGTGTTATTAGTAAAAGCCGTTATTTCTTTTATTGGGTGAAAAATTCAAATTCAATGTCATTTAAGAAAAGTCTTTGAAAAAAACGAAATTTGATCCACAGTACAACTGCCCTCAGATCACCTACTATAGCTGCATTAAAAGTGAAAGAGTAACTGAAATTTTATAGAATATCAAAGGCAGGCAACAAAATTGGCTTCATATTTAGATCATAATTCTAAATATTTTATTAAAAAATTTTAAATTTAAAAAACTGTTAAGAAAAACGCAAAAGATTTATTTTATCTATACACTGCTGTTTCATCAATCATCTGCTTAGACATACCGTTATCAGTTTCAATTTATCGTATTTCTTTATTTTTACCATATTCTGAACTATAGCGTATCTTTTAGCATAGAAGCTCACTCCAGTTAAATTTACATGCATTTCTTCTCAACATTTTACTTAAGTGAAAAGCAATACACAAAAGTTATGATAAATACTATGTAATCAACATTTTCTAAATTAAACTAAGCATAATTCTTTTGCAAAATGCTTAAGAATAAACGGGGATAAATTAAATACCAAAACTTGATGAGCTATATTTCCTAATTTGCGAATAATGACAATACGATACTTGTTTATGAAATGGAATATTTCGTAACCACATTTATACATGTATATATAATTGAAGGATCATTTAACAAGTTTTATGTTATTAAGTAAATATTTGTTTTGGTAGTAAATATTAAATTCTTTGAAACTGCTTATTATATTACAGATATAAAGAAAAAAAAAGATGAAGGTTACGATATTTTGTTGTCAAAGCAGATCTTATGGTATGAACTGCTTAGAAGTAGTAATAGTTACGTAAAATCGAAAGATATATTACTAATTTTATATGCCTCGTTTTTACTCAGTTGTAATAATTTGATCCAATAGCATGAAATATTTCCCATTGATAATCTCAGTGGATATTTTTAAATAAAAAGGAGGAGGCGTGTGTTTATATAAAACTTTAAATATTCACATTTAGGGAAAATGGAAATATTGTGTATGAATGACTGTTATAATTTAAAATCTAGATTCTATGATTTTTTACCTAGTTTCATTTAAAAACTATACAGAATAGTTTGAAAGGAAAGCGTAAAATATCAACTATAAGGAGCTGAATATTTGTGTATTATATATATAATTAAAAAACTCTGATAAATGTAATCGTCATGCAAAAAAAGTCCTTTTTTAATATACCTAATAAAAGTTTTTTTGTTTCAACTTTTTTTAGTTCTAGGTCTAGAAAAAGAAAGTTACGTGCTAACGATAATATTTTTTATTAAATTATGACTGATTAATTCATGTTACCACTTTCACCTATGACTCATTCGTAGAAAAATCATTCTTTCCTTTACATTTGTAATAATAATAAACCAGAATAAATTGAGTCTGAAAAGTGTGAAACAAATACTTTGGCAATATATCTTTTAAAATACATAAAAACTCCCTAATCTACATTAGTACATTTATTCAGAAACATAATTTATTAAAAATCACACAAGTACAAAAGTTGCAAGAAAATTTTTTTAATGTATATAAAATTAATGTTTCATGCTTTAAATTAATTTTACACACTCTTACTGAAATCAAAATAGCTTTTTAATTCTCTCTTATTTCAAATAAAAAAATATTATTGAAAAGTGTGTCTTTATGTATAAGGACTTAGTAGCCCAGTGGTTATAGTCGCGAATATACAGCCGGTGCAGATTTCCTGGGTCGTAGTTTGACCCCTGATGTCATTAAAAGACCCTCTATGCAGTGAGTGTGAGGCACGTAAAATTTGTTGAGGTCCCACGTCCTCTCTATGGCGTATCTTTGTATGTTTGTCCTCTGTATGTCCTCTTTGTATGTTTGGAGAGGGTTGAACCAGCTCAGGCATCGATCCTCATCAACTGTACGAAGTTCAAAATTACGAGGTCTACCGCCAGATGTCTTCGTAATGATCTAAATGTGACGTTAATAATCAATGAATCAGTAGAATTTTATTTATTTATTTTATTTTTATTTAAATTATTTATTAAAGTCTCCAAATTCTACAAGAGTGTTAAGGTAGAAAAGTGAGTGATAGTGAAATTAAAGGAATTTAAATTTCCAATAACTCCTCCTGTGATGAAATTCTATTTTTCTAATGAAGATATAAATTTACAGTAGATGAATTACTATTACTCATTATCTAAGATTTCCTTGAACTTAATTGACCATTTAATAAGAAATATTTTTGTGGCACTCTAAGTAGATATAACTCAAAATAATTTTGAGAAAATTCTTTAAAAAATTACATTAAATTCTGTCAATTTTATATTTAAACTACATGTAACCAATATTGAAAAAATACCAAGCAAATCTTTATTAAATTACTTTATGTTTAAATACTTTTCACAAAAATTAACAATTTTAGCAAATCTCTAATTTTATTTGTGCATTATTTAACCAATGCCTTAATGTATAAGCTATTTCATTTCGATAGAACAATTTTGTTTCATTTTAAAAGGAATTGGCAGAATTTTCGTGTATTAATTTTTGAGAAATTTAGTGAGGTTAAAAATTTATTAACCTTTCCGTGAAATCTTCAATAAGCTATGTAATTAATTATTTTAGGTATAAAACAGCTGGCCAATCCAAATGTTCTGTTTTGAAATATAGATCATTGTATAATTTATTTTCCACAGAAAATTAATTCGTCAATCTGAGAAAATTTTACAACGATGTAGAACAAATGAATGTTTCGAGGGATAACTAAATTTAGTGTCGACATATTGAAATAATTACGAGAATCAGCTGAAATACAGTTTATTGAAAATGCAGCTTAACTGAAAACAAATACATTCAAATCATTTCTAAGTATTTGTATTAGAAAAAAAATTGTAAATTATAGTTTAAAGTTAGAAAAGAATGCTGAAGTTTTCTGAGAAAAGATAATTAGTTCAGAATTGAATATATTTTTAAGTATAAAGATATTCTGATTTTTTTTGTGTTTCATTTACACACTACGGAAAAATAGTTTAAAATAAATTATCGAAATATTGTTCGAAACAGAAACAGTAAAAATTGAAGTATAAAAGTAATAATACTTAGTTTTATATATATAAGTATCACTTTCTGAATATTTCTGAATTTACAAAATATTGGATTATGATCCTTAATAATTTTAATACGCCAAAATATTTTACAGAAACTAATTCAAAATGTAAGACAATGAGTAATATTTATGAGAATAAAATTTAACTAATCAAATGATTGATTTTTTGTGGCAAATTATTTTTTCGTCCCTTATTATTCTGAAATAAAAATTCAACAAAATAAACTTATTCTAAAAACAAAAACAAATAATTTGTCTTATAAGTACTTTAAAATTCTATATTGTAAATATTTATAAAAATTTAGTAGAATAAAAATTATGCATAAACTATTGTAATTTTCATTGTTTTCTGTCTCAAAACTAACACTTTGAGCCAATGATTTTTTATACGTTAGTAATTTTTCCTTTCATTTTAAATTTGTTTATTGAAGCACATTTTTTGTTTACGTTGCATCTTTTACTTGCAAATCTCATCTATCATTATCTGGAACTAGTAAAAAAATTATTACTGCATAAGTAACAATATAATAGAATTTCATACATTTTCGACAGTATTAGTGATATTTTTATTTGCCTGTATGATTTTCTCTCTCTATCACTAAGTTTAATGCGAAATACTATTCTGACTTTGAAAATATATTAAACATATTTTATTCTTATAAATTAAGAAAACATATTCGCGCTGTGTTGTATTGCATAAATATTTGTTACTGATGTCTTTGAAAGATTATTTTATTTAAGAATTTGAATATTGTGGACTCTTAAAGCAAGAGAGTATAATATCATTTTGAAAGAATTTTAAATTAGTTGTTACGAATAAATGCCTCAACTATCATTGTTAAGAAAATACAATATTCTAGATCAAAATTTCTGTACTTCTTTGAACTGAACTAAAGCATACATTACAAGTTAAACTTAACCCTACATCTTTTGGTTACTTAAAATCTCTTTATAAGGAAAAATTAATAATTAAATCTGAAAAACCATGCTTAACGTAAAATATAATTTATACACTCATTTAGCTTTAATGCTTCCTTGATTTACTGTAAAGAAAAATGACTAGGTGTTTTTTTTTTAACTTTTCTCTCGAAGGATTTATTTTAGAAAGGGATAAGAATAAAATTTTAAGGAATAAACACATATTGGGGATAGCAAATCCACTTTAGAGCATTACTGTTTCTTTCTGGTCTATTATTATTTTGAAGCAATTCATTCCTGAAAATCGTAAGATAGATTTTTCGCAATATTTTCTCTTTTCTTCTCTAATAGCTAAAATCACCTAAATCTTTGAACAATCGTATATAAAGGAAGACGTTATTTTGCTAGCATTTCACATCAGAAATATTATGTATACAAATGTTCTTAAAATTACTTAATTTATATCAATTGAAAACTCAAAATTATAAATTAATTCATTAAATGAGTCCAAATATTAGAATAATTTGCACACACATATTTTTGACAGTAAATTCTGAACAATAAGCTGAAGGTGATTTATTAATTATTTAGGACGGAAAATGTCAGTAAAGGAATAATTTTTTTGGAAAAAAAAATTAATTATTTTTTAATTCCCACACAGTTTCAAAAGACGTAAAAGTACATAAGATTAATACGAGCTCCATTTTATTAAAAATATTATTACAATCGTCTTTGAGTTAGAACGCATATCAGATATAAATCTCGATTTCAGCTTGAAGAGAAATAATCAACTTATGGGAAATACAACGAAACTAATTAACAGGTCACTAATTCACAACAAAACTAAGTTACAAGTCACTAATTCCCAACAAAACTAATTCACAGGTCACTAATTCACAACAAAACTAAGTCACTAGTGACTAATTCACACGATGCAAGAAATCTCATTCACAAGTTAGCAATTGTTCCTGAATTTCATTTCAATGTGTTACCAATTTAATTGAAGTTAGCATGTATTAAATGAAATGCAAATTTTTCCCGCTTTTTGTGTTAAGCTATCTTTATCTCAAATTCATTTTCTACAGTAGTTTCTCTTTCTCCCCACATTAAGACTTTCTCATATCAAAACTATTATTTGCACATCTTATTATTAATATCTTCTTTAATCTGCACCTAAGAATACTACTTGGAGCGGCCATTAATTTTCAGGACTGATCTAAATTTTTCAGAAAATATTATATGAAATATGTACTCATTTAATATGTTTTGAAGTAACCGTCACCTGCATTTCTGTTCTCGACTGCATAGAAGTTTCAGAAACAATTTTTAAATTTGTCTTCCGAAATGCTCTTTAATGCAAACGTCATCATTTTCTTGATGATTTCAACATGTTCAAATCATTTTTTCTTTGCAAATTTTTCAGTTTTTGGAATAAGAAAATGTCTGCCTATACTAAGTCCGGAGAGTATACAGGATGCTGCATCTGCACCACGACATGCTAACCCAAGCACCACTTCACCGACAATGTAATGTGAGACCGGGTATTATGCTAAAGGAACTAACTCCCATTCAGTTGAAAACAATTCCTTACTCTGTGAACTCTTTATTGAAGTTTGGCATGAACTTCTGAGTAAATCCTTCCAATCACAGTCTTGTCATGGAAACAAATTCGTGACGAATTAGTCCTTCACAGACGAAGAAAGAAATTATCATTACTTTGATGTAGGACTTTTGAAAACGAAATTTCTTCTTTCTTGATGAGCTTAGAGACCACCATTCGGAGCTCTTTCAATTGCTTTCAGAGTTATATCGGTATCACTAAGACTTGTCACCTATTATTATCGAGTCGACGAACCTAGGGTCGGCGTTGTTCATAAGTAAGTAACACGAGTCCATTCTGAACTGCTTTTATCCCTCCGATAAACAGTAAGGAACAAACTGGAAAAAATCCTGTGTATCTCTGGGTCTTGTGTAAAAATTTATCGAACCCCCTCCGTGGAAATGTCCAGTTTTTTGTCGATTACTCGAAAAGTCATTCGGAGATCCGAAGTCACAAGCTCATGAACTTTTTCAAATGTTTCTGCCGTGCGCACGGAATGCAGCCGTCCAGTGTTCATGTCATCTTCGACACTTCGGCCGTCCCGAAAAGCAACAAATAAATAAAATCATTCTATATTATTAAAACATTATCAAAAACTAGCCGTGAACTTTGCATAAGGATTATAAAGAATTTTTTCCAGCTTAAATCTTATAATTTGTAATAGTAAAATATTATAAAGTGACAATAACGTATACCGAATACACAGAAACTAAGGAAAAATAACATGAGTATTACACAATACATTACATGCAAAGTTATCGTTCTATATAAAAAAGGGAAGACAGTTATTTTTTTTTTTAATTTTATGAATTTTAACTTTATCCTTAATATTTACTATGATTATGCCTTTTTTTTTAATTTTTACTTTAGCCTATTGTATATTTCATTCCACGAAAGGCATGTCTCATCCGTTCACACTTTATTTGTCAAGAATGTTAGTAGTATTTATATTTGGTTCATGACAATGTTGTGTCAAGCTTAAAATCAATCTTCATGCTAGTCCAATCATGCCTGAGGAAAAGTATAAATTCAAATTGTTAAGGATTTCCCAAACGTGGCTTATTGAGAGGCAATAGTTTTCGCTTATCTCTCGAACTGATATCCGAACATGGGAGGATGCCGGATTATATATCTTCGGATGTATTTATCTTCCCGAATGAGATCTCCCAGTCCGCTTCTTTCCTTCCCGAAACGTTTCAACCTTTAGGATGGTTTTCTGTGAAGGACGTGAATCATCAGGTATACATTGTCGATACAACTTTGCTACCAATCTGGTCATGCTCACACATTCGCCATTAAATAGAACCATCTCAGAATATCTCTTTTTTGAACATTTTGAACATTTTTATTTGGATGATAAATGATTGTGAGCATAAACATACAATCCCTAAGAGATATCAATTTTATAACACTTTCAGGTGTACAGGTGAGACATTTCTTTCATATATATATATATGCTCAAATTTCACACCAAACGCGAGTTGCATTCAGTTGATGCTTTCCGCTACACGGATTTGCACGATCTGCATACTGTCTACTTTGTAAATATAATCAGTACAAGAAATCACAGTCATTTCGATTGGGAATTACACAAGATACGACTGTGATATGATGCGGGCTCATTTATCATCCAAAATATAATTGCTTCTCCTTTTGTTAAAGCTTCGTGACGTCACAGTTTCGTAAATCGCTAACAAACTAATGTGCTTTTTGAGCGTTTAGCATCAGTGTCTACAAGGTATCGTTTTGTACTAAATCGATTATTCTCTATGACTTAATGATTTACTTTTTTTTTCCTATCTCGTAATGTTTTCTAGATAAGAGCGTTACTTCCCCAGTTTTCCTTAAGCTGACGTTGTATGTTCTCTCACCTACGCGAGCATAGCTACTCTTTACCATACCTAGACATCATTTTTATTACTATAACTACGGAAATTAGGAAATTAAGGGGGGGGGGAATTATCTCCAGTGGGAACCCCTTTTACATACCTATGAAAATTGTATCTCTGCACTACAGCAAGGACCCCTACAATACAGTTTAGCAAATATTTCCTCCTAAAATAAGCATGGTTCATCGAAACATGCAAAGACCAGCTCCGGGTTTAACCCATGAATCAGAATGAAATGCAGACGTAATAAGAATCATTATGTTGATTACCAACTTTTGTTCCATTGTTACTGTTCAAGTGTTTTAGGTATATCCCTATTTAAAAGAGGTTTAATCCCCTCTTATAATTCCATTTTAATTTATATCGGAAATTAAGTTTTACACTCTGCAACTATACTATTCGAAGAAGATAAAAAGGGCCACTATCAATGATATTCTTGTTGCTTCAAACTTTTATAAAAAAAAAAAAAGAAAGAAAGAAAGTATTAAAACAAAGAAGTTGATAAACATTTTTTATTCAATGATGCATTTGATTGTAATACAAGAAAAAAAATTTAGAATTTTATCTTCATTTCCAACATATTTAAATATTGAAGTCCGAAAAAGAAAATAACATCAAATTCGTTTTCTGTAAGAGATTTGGATTGTGTTTTAAATGTATTAGGGGCTAGATATTAACGGTAATAAAGAATAACTTAATAGAACTTTTCAATATTTATTGAATTTAAGAGAATAGATAGCTTTAAACACTCCATCATTAAACAGTGAAGTTGAATTTTTTGATGACGAAGCAGTAACAATCCAAATTCCCTCTCACCCCCCGTCATTGTAATGGCGCCAGTATGAAATCATAACATGTCTGTTGATGCTAATAATAATTAATTTAAATTTTTTTTGAAAGAGGTCTAGGAAGTTCACAACCTTAATCTTGTGGTGCTGATACATATGACATTAAGTGTTTCATAAAATATTGGGAAGAATCTTTTCCTTATTGCCATCATTGAATGAACAGTAAAAATCAAAATTTTCAAAAACTTTGATTGAGGATCTCGACATAGAGCTTTTTGTATACACAATATAATCTTACGATGTGGTTTTCGCTTAAAAACTCTTTATTAGAGTTTCGACAAAAATTAAAGGAAACCGAAATTCATATTGAATTAAGAAGATATAAATTGCATCAAAATGATTCCCTTTCTGAATACTTATTATAGTAAGAGATTTCACAGGTATTTTCTATGAAATTATTGATAATTCATCATTATTATTTGAATGTCGTATTAATGACACACAAAATTACCCATCATATTTTTACGATGCTGTATCTATTTCATAATTTATTGAGGAACTTCGTATTTACTAAAAAATGTAATTAATAGACAATAAACCTCCTTTCGTATTTTTCTTGAATTGAATAGAGGAGGCGACATGAACATAAAAACATAACTTTGCTAGATCTGAAATCCAAAACGATTATGTATACAATGAACAAAAAACCATTTTTAATTTAACTCAACTGGATACATATCTCGTTTTTAGACCGAAAAATATAAAGGTATAAAAGGCAAGACTTTTGGCCATATTTCTACGAAGTGTATAAACAAACCATTCCAAATGAAGCCGTTAAGTTTTTTGTGTCAGCAAAAATTCATCTACTTCTTTTGATGCATGAAACGGTTACTATAAATGATAATTCAATTACTCCTATCGATTACTCTTGTCGAATAAGTCGATACTGGCAATTAAAAAATCATTCTTACGAAAAATACGTAAAACAAATTTAGTTCACCACCTCGAACTAACTTTTATATGTCACTTACAGCGTATGGTAATGGGCACATTGCACCAATCTGTAGCTTGAGTTCGAACTTATAATCGATAATGAGAAATTTATCACTAACTTTTTGTGTTTTTAATAACTAAAGTAGGTCATTAGATACTTGTATTAGCATAGTTATTTTCTCACAGGCCGAATACGTATGTGTCACGTGAACAAATATTTCGAGAAATAAAGTGGAAAGTACTGAATAATTTTTTTTATTTTCTAACAACTCAAAAAATAATATATCGGAACTTCAAATCATATCAAATATTACTAAAATTCAGCAAAATATTATTTAAAATTTGGTATTAGCTATGAAGCAATTAAATTGAAACTACCGATATCCAGAAGTTTATTCACTTAAAAAAGTGAAACACCAGTAACATATATCCCGCGACAATTACCTTTTGTTGAAAGAAAAATTGCAAATTTTCAAATAACAAAATGGTTTGCAGACAGTATTGTTGAGCCATGCTCTTCAGAATTTTCTATCCAAGTAGTTGTAGTTAAAAAAAAAAAAAAAAAAAAAAGACGGAAACCCAAGAGTTTCTATTAAGTATAGACAACTTAATAAAAACATAATAAAAGATAATTATACCTTACCTCTAACAGAAGATTTACTTGATATCCTATGTTTCGGAAATGGCACTATCAATTTTAGAAATCAAAAAATAAGACGACATGTAGACTGTATAATTTTATCTATATTACTCTGCTAATTAAGAAACACACTTCCCAGTTCGCATAGAAGCCCGAACTTACTTTTATATATGCCGCTAAAGGGCTACAAGTTAGGAAAGCAAACGAGTTATGCATTAACACAACAAACTCCCGGTATTATAATAGTAGATTTCAACATTTTATAACACAGAAAATAATATTAAGTTAAGCAATACAAATAAAATGATAAAATTAACATACACATTATACAATGAAAATTTACGCACTAATAAAAATTGATAAATATAAATAAAAGGGTAAATATTTTTGATAGGTAAATAATAAAATTTTTGATAGGTAACTAACCAATTTGGTTGATGTCTCTCTCAAAAATACCATCAGACGTCTGTACCAAAATAACTCTGATTTTCCCGTCAGATCCTTTTATTATATCATGTACGCAGTTTAACTTCCATTTATAAGGTGGAAAGTTGTCATCCTTAAGTAACACCTTGTCATTTGGAATTACATTATCTTTACTAAATTTCCATTTAATTTTGAATTGTAAATGACACTTAAATAGTCTCTTCTCCAATATTCTAAACCGTGTGCACTAAATTGGTAATTCTTTGCCGCCTAGTTGATAAATAGTTATCTTTACTAACAGTTAAATTCTGGTCCCAGATTGAAATTAATGGGCAACACATCAAGAAATGTCCAGTTGTTAGCACATTAAAATCATTAGGATCGTTGACATAGGTATTACAGGTCTGCTATTAAGAATACCTACTATTTCTGTTGATACTGTCAAAAGTTTCTCAAACTTAAACTTAATGGAATCGGCAGCTCTTCTTAAATGGTGTTTAAAGGATTTCACTCCCAATTCTTAAATCCTCCAAAATGTAGAAAACGTGGTAGAATGAATTTCTAAGCAATGTCCTCTGCACATAAATAATTTGCTACTAGCTGGAGGTTTTCTCATTAGCTTATATAATTTTTTATCTTAATTTTGCCCCCTGTAGATCTTAGTATTATCTGAAAAAATACATGATATATTTCCACGTCTAGCGAAAAAGCGTTTTAAAGCACCAATCACTGCATTTAAAGTGAGATTAGTCACTACTTCTAAATGAATCACCTCAGTTTCAAAATAAAGATTGAGAGGTATATCCTTTGAAATGTGTCCGCATTGACTCTTGTACTTAATAAAAAAAAAATCTACAGAAAGATTATGATTGATTATTTCAACAGCTAAGTTTCCAAATAATTTTTTGTGAGAAATAGATTTGTTTTATAAACAAGAAACACGTTTGTCAACAATTTTTGTCACAAATTCTATTTTTCCTATTTGCCAGGATTCTCACCTAACACAGAGCAACAAAGCTCAAGAGCCTAAGTGAACTTTTTGTGAAAGCTTTCAATTTTAATTTTCGTAAATCCATGTCTGGAGGGCAACAGTTTTGGATGTTCTACATTTTCATTAACATTTCCGTTTTGCAAACGACCACCTATTCGAAGAATTTTATTACTATCAAAAATACAGTTTTATTACTTATTTTACTGTGCTTAATACCTTTATCTTAGACTCTCCATGGGATTTCTTCAGAAAACTTATTTAATTGAACCAAAACTTTAAATTCATGGTTGAGCTCTTCAAAAGTCAAACTACCTACCTTTATCTTCTTAGAATTCTTAATTTAAAGATAAAACCGGAAAATATAACTTAAAAATGACAACATTTAGTGGAGTAATTTCAAAGATTTAGAAAGTTATCGACAAAATCATATTTAAAATCATAAGATTACTAATATTAATAGAATCTACTAATAATAACCAGGCCACTACAGAGAATTCTGCAATAAACCTGTAACTGTTATTCCCCAAGATATAATGTCTGAAGGAATGCTGAAAGACGGAATAAGTCTCTAATCATAATCAGGTCACAATGAGTTTATCAGTCTTACTCCGTAGGACACAAACGTTTTGAGGCTTTCAGGATGAGTGCGAATCCAGGCTTATACAGTCTTATAATCACTGCACGTGTATATGCGATTGAAAAGTGCATTTGAGAATAGAATCACTCTTGAAACAAAGCGAACCAATAGTAGAGCAGCTTATAACTCAAGACGAAGTATCGTTAATATATTAAATGGGCGAACTCTTAATTTGCTGCTCACTAAAATATTTTTTTATTTCTCCATTGATAAATTTAGAATGGCTGCACCAAACACCTTTTCCGAAGAATCACAAACATCGTGTAGATCTATAGAGTTAGCGACTGAGAGAAGGATATACCTTTGGATTTGCAGTTGATCTACTTCAGGTAAATAATCAAAAAAATTTAACCAGTCGTATTGGTGGTAAAGCATCATTCAAATTTAGTTTTAAATGTCAAAGTCTCAGACGAAATATTTTTGATCTTGTGTTTACTACATTAATGAAACCCGTGAATTAAAGAGTCTAGCGAAAGTGGAAAGAATTTCACGCTTTGTAAAGTTTTCTGATAGTGGCATTGTAACTTTAAAGATAAAAATAATGGAATGTGGGTTGCCACAACATACCAAGTCTTTAAACTGTGAGTATATCTGAAAAAAAAATGTATTTTTCTCAGTTTTGTTGACATTTAACAAATCAAGATGATTAGATACTCATTTGTACTACTACAGGCCTCCTATTTCTAGGAGCTTAATAAATAGAACTTATAAATCAATTTATGATTCCAATAAAATATCATATACGTAGGTATCATTAAGCACCACAGATGATGCTCGATGATACCTTTTTTGCTCGATTTCCGAAAATGCCTTTACTGTTCTGGTTGCCAAAAATGGTACACAAGATGTTCTGTAAGTTACAGTTTTAGTCTCTAAGTTTCGAAAAAATCAAAAGTTCTTTGTTTCAATACTTTTTTTTTGTAAACTTCTGTCTAATTCATCAATGTGAACTTACCTATACTCGTACATATTTTTAATATCCAGTCAGTAATAATTCAATAAAAATTATATATATGTATATTTGCATTATATTATACATGTATAATACATATGTACATTATTATATAAACGTAATATATATATACATGTATACACACACATATATATATGTGTGTGTGCGTGTGTGCGAAGCGTACTGCTTATCAAACATTTTTGTTAGTTACATATATAATAGTATTAAAAGGAATATGAAATCGCTATGAGCAATATTTCACTTATTTATATCGTAGCTAAGGCATGTACATATTTTGCATCGTTTCAAATTTTGATATCCAAATAAAGAAATTCTCACATTCAGAGTTCAAGCAAATAACATCCTTTATTATAGGACTCTACCAACTCATCTAGTAAGGCGAGCATTATATTGTATTCTAAACTGATATAGAAGGTTGAAAAAGCTTTCAGTAGCACTCGATATTATACACTACGAATTTCAGTTAAATTAATAGATTCGAATAAAAATGTTGGTTATTAAGTCCTAATTTTCCTTTAGTAATTTATAGAAACGATAAAAAAAAAACAGTTCTAAAAATATTTTTTAAGATACTAGATTTTCATTCGAAAAAAATTTGTGCTATTTTTCAATTAATTTTATTGAAGTATTTTATTTAGTCCTTCCACTAAAGATTAGTAAAAAGAGGAGGAAACATTTGAGAATCAATTTTTTTTAATTAAAAATGACTTTTAAATTCAAAATATGTTCTTTAATTAGGAAATTAATTCCACCTTGTATTTTATAGAATTTCAAACATAAATCAATTATATTTGAACAAAATTGTAGAGAATCAGAAGTTTATTTGAATGATAAAAGTGGTATTTGTTCATCATATTTTAAAATGCGGTAATTTTGAAATTTTCTATGGGATAAAGGATTACAGTTTATTTGGTTAATAAAATTTAGTTGTTTATTAGTATAATATGCTACGTAATTTAGACAAATTTCAATGAAAAACAAGGAATTGTACAGTAATTAATAAAAAGGAGATACATTGAAAAAAAATTTATCGAACAGGTATTTTTGGAAATTTAATTTTATATACATAAAATAAAATTTCAATAACTCATTCTTAAACCTCCTTAAAGTACTGTAGAAATGTGCTCTACCAAAAATAATTATTGATCAAGTGCATCAATGTTCAGAGCCAACATTACACATATGTCGCTTAGAATATTTTCTTAAAAAAATATGCTATTTTAACTTTATGTTCAAATTGAAGATAATACACGCAAAAATTGTGTACTATAGAAATTAACACTTTTATTCGGAGGAAATGGAATGCATAAATATGTCATAAGTGAAACTTCATATAGCAGCAGAAAGAAATCATCGAGTATTTGTTTCGACATGTACATAATAGATCAAAACTTTAATAATCTGATGCATCATTTGTTTTGAAGGACTTCACCAATAGCAAGTAAGATCATTAAAGACCTTGAAGAAACGAGCAAATAAGAGTTAATATGGTAAAGTTACGGTTTTACACATCTTATTTTTTCTGCAAGCTTTTGGACCTCAATGACGTTTGTAGAGCACCTCAATGATGCTCAATAAAATTTACTTTTTCTCAAAGAAATCTATTCCAGGTGAAAATTTTGTACCTTCTAATAATTTTAAGTTAAACAGTACTATTATTGTTCCATAAAAGGGGAATTGGTAGGAGCTCAAAGAAGACATTTCTCATTGTCAAGAATCTGATAACCACATACATGTGTGATCACAGAACTTGTATAAAACTGTGTAATGGAATGCAGCAATTAGATATAATACCACCACACTGACTATCTTCCACGTAATTAAAATTATCCATTTATCTTAGAGTGGAAAATGATAACGTCATCCAGGTTCCTCCATGTTAATTACGGCCAAGAAATCTTTAGTATTTGCTGTCGAGATTTATCACTGAAAAGAAAGAAAAAGGTGCCATTTTCCTACAAAAATGATTAGTTTTGACTCGAAAAACCAGGTTTTTGAAACGGTTTATCACAGCGAAGACTTAAAAGAACACCTATTCTGTTACGAATATACTATTCTTCTAAAAAAACTGTTAAATAAGCAGAGGAGAGAATTTTTTTTAAATATCAGAACTTGGCCATTTATGCACACTATTTCACATTTATTACTTGATGATGGCCCTGTGCAAATGTTGGCTTTGAAATTGCCTTAGTTTGATCTTCTAATAAAGTTACTCACTATAATAATTAATTAAATAAACTGAGCATCAATTTAATAAAAATTGGTACTAATGAGAAATCACATTTGTTAATCAATTTAAAACTTTAATGACATATTATCTCATCGAATAACCTAAAAATATTTGAGAATCATTTTGTAATGCTCTGTAATCAGATGTTTTTGCTCTGTAATCAGTAAATCGTTTGATTTTTTTTACCCAAAACTAAACACTCTGAAAATAAAAACCGAAGATGGTAAAATAGTCATTTAGTGTTGTTTTATAACTATATTCTTAACAAAACCATTTAAGTAGAGGGTCAAAATAACATGTTTTGCATCTGAGAGTGAACTGCGTTCACCATAGTATAAACAACTGGAGGTTTCATTGAAGTTATTTCCAAACACATTTACATTTATAATAAATTGTTTATTACACTAAACTTCTCCATACGAGTAATTTTATTAAAAAAAGAGGGGGGATAAAAAAAAATGTGATAAAATGATTGATACGCATTGATTATCTGATGCAATACATGTCGATGGAAAAAACTGGCAGTTGATTGAGTTCCTTCTAAAAAATTTTTATCATTGAAAACTTCAAGGGATAAAATCTGAATAACAAAAAAGTAATACTTTGAGAAGAAAAAAAAGTTTAAGCTCATAGAGCATTAAAGGCTTAAAAAACTAATTAAAACTAAGCGCATTAGAACACATAAGAAAAGATACTGAAATGTTTGAAAAATAGCTTTTAATTTATTATCTGTGTATTAATCCCACTAGTTAACATCCATTTATCCTCTAATGGGCTTATCTGTGTTATTTGTTAATGAGGAATTCATCATATGTTAAGTAATTTATTTTTTTTTAGAACAATGAAGAAATGATAATGATTTAAAACATACAGATATTGTCATTTTTCAATTAAGTTATTTCTTTATTCATGTTAAAAACGGTGTAATTTTTTTTATCAATTCCTAAATGGATACCATTAGACATAACAATTAGAAAGTTCCGTCTTTTACAGAGCACAAAAATATGAAAATTAATTAAGCTTAAGAGTTAATTAAGAATATAAACTTTAAAAACCAAGGGACTAAATTGCTTGTTTTTAATCAAACTGGTTCTTAAAAATCTCATTTATAATAGAGGGTATAACAGTGAAAGAAAATTAGCTTAATTCTTGAATGATTGTTTAAAAATATTTTTTGAATAAGTCATTCGTGAAAAAATTGTTCCTGATATTCTCTAAATGTTTCATTTAAAAATATATATAAATTATTACTATATTACAGGTTTGAAATTTTAATACATTATTTTTCATTTGAGTGATATTTTATTCAACAAAAAACTGTTACCTTTTAATGGATATAATTATTATCAATTTAATCTTAAATAAAACAGGAAACAATATTCATAGTAAGGGCTTGAAGAAAACACACAAAACGTTCTAGAAAAATATATTCATTTAAAATTATTTATATAAATATACTTTAACAACCTGATATACTTGAAAAAATTCTAATCACAACCTTTGAGAGCTTTTTTTTTGTTTTGCTACTATTATTTTCATACAGATTTCATTATAAAATATGTATGCTTTAATTATTCGAAGTAATTATTTTTAAATAAAAATAGAGAAATAATTTCCTTCGATAATCTCTCCCTTTCTGTATTATATATATATATATATATATATATATATATATATATATATATATACCGGGTTGTTATAATTTTATAATTAAACTTTCAAACTCTGTATGTAAGGTGTTCTTTGAGCCAGAATGGCATGAAATTTGAAACAAAGATTTTGAGATAATGTGCTCGAGTTTTATTAAATAAAACATCAGTACATAAATTCGCCCATTGGAGGAGGCTGTAGAGTGTGGTATGGGTCATAGTGACATGGAATGTGGGCAGCAGACACTACAGATCATGTGCTTGATGCTGGGGTAGCCGAGAGATTGAAGTGCTTTTCTGCGACCAAGACGTTCGAAGGTTTTTGTTCCAATGCCCTGAAGAATCTTAGCGTCTCCAACCAAATATTTTCAAGTGATTAAAAAATGAACAAAAAAGGTTATGCGCTCTTGATTTGAAAAATAAAAATAAATATATTATATAACTTGACAGATAGGTAGATTATTAACACTGATTAAACGTGATTTGCATTAACAGAGAATCTTTGCAACAATTGGGAATATGAAAATCACAAGCTTCTTTAAAGTGCAAGACACGCAGAGCAGAGACGACTGTTTTTAGTTTGCTGTTGCATCATGCTGGAGTTAAAATACAAGACTGTTAATCAAACGTTTTTAAAAAAAATTGAAGAGAACACCCATTTTGCTTTTAGAGAGTTTCGTCCCTTTAAGATACGCCATGGACCAATGACAAATACATTTCCATTTGAAATGAAGAATAAGTTAGAAAGCAGAATATTTTGCCAGGTAGATGATGACATACTATAGACTTTGAACTTATGTGACTTCGGCGTCTATCCAATCATCATATGGTGTTATCAGTAAACCATTTCTCGCATTATTGATATGCCATATTCAGCTGTTTAGAATATTTTGTGAAAATAATCCTAGGTTATAACTTTTATTAAATTCATATTTTTCGTGAACTGTCCGACGGAGATGCTAGAGCTCGAGAAACTTTTGGGTTGCTATTATTTGCACAAGTATAATTCGAAGCTGTTATGCCAAGGAACATTCTGTTTCAGAAGTTTTGTTGTCTCATAACTGCTAAAATCCATACGGTTCCTCAATTGCACTTGCGTTCTGCAAAGGTTACGGTATATATGGTACGGGTTCAAAGCTACTTTAATTATTGACCATTATTTTTTTAACATGGGACTTCTTCATAATTTAAAACCTGTTCCGTACCTGGATAATGGAATCAGAATATGTTTAGAGCCTTATTCTGATACTCAACTTACACCAGTAATGGTCTACAGAAAAAAAAATATGGAAGAGGAGCTCCTCCTGTTAATCAGTGACGAAGATCGAAAGAAAGACTTGCTCCTTCGAACTAATTCATCTAAAATTAAGCGATAACACCCTAGTTAATGGTCTATCAAATACCTGTTCTTTGCTGTTCCAAACTATTACAAGACATTTTTTCCTCTCTGCCTTCTCAGGAGTATAACCTTCTTATTCTTGTGATAAGAAACCAGAAGATATAACCAGCATTACAAGATGAGACTCACTTTTATACTGGAAGCTAGCAAATGTGTGCCTCAACAAACACTCCACCCACTGACGAATCATCCTATCGAAGAAGGGTTAGTGACTCACACCCATAACCATTTCCACACAGTTTCCTGAACAGAGTCATCAACTGACAAACATGATGGCGAACTCCTATATGGCGAACACCGCAGCGAGAATGCAATGACAATGAAAGAACTAGATCAAACGGTTCCAGGTGAACTACAGTGATGGAGAGAAACTTCTCCAAACGAGCTCTTTCCGTGGGGAGTAAAAGACCTGTTAAAGCAGGTCTTAGTCTTCTAATAGACATATTAAAATAGGTTGAGGAACGTTAAAGATTAGGGTAAGTGATTCCAAACAGAAATGGGTCACTCCGATCGGTAGATCTATGATATTTTTTTTTATTTTTAATTTTATAAACCACTTCTAAATTTACCACATTTTTAATCGGTTAGAACTGGAAAAATCATTTACATGATGTGCATAATGATGCATAAAAATTTGCTTATGGACTTATAATTTTCGTAAAAAATATTTTTGATTGTCAACATGCATTTTAGGTTTACAATGTATGACTTTTCAAAGACGTTTAGCTACAGCAGGTTTATACATATATATTAATGTAAAATCAATTATACATAGAATTTGATGAAATTTAAAAAAAAAATTAAAAGGAGGTTGTGTAAAGAATTTCTTATGAAAATGTTTTCTCTTTTTTTTATTCTTATTAGTGCGCATTAAGAAAGCAAATAAGAGTAAGATATGAATTTAAATATTTAATACATTTCATACGTATACTTTTATTAATTTGTGTCTCTTCTACTAAAAACATAGGAAATAATTAAACAAGCTTATGCACTTAACATTTAATTTTTGCAGGTAGTGCAAATTAAAATGAAATATATTTATATATGTTATGCTGTGTTTTAACAAGAGTATAATATCTTGTGTCTTTTAGTAAGAGTATAATATACGGATATTAAAGTATTTGAAGTGGATTTTCTAATTAATTCTTTTCTATAAAAATATTAAATGATTTTGCCTAAGATTTCCAATACTCTATAAGACACAAAAACAATTTTCAATTATTTTTTACCTCCATTCACTTCAATTTATTATTACTTAAATATGAAAATGTATAAAAAATACTAATATTAAGAAACTACCAAAAATACTTTGTTTGCACTATCTACTGTTAAAATTAGGAAATAATAAGTTTTTATAAAATTCTTCTTTAAAATGAATTTTTAAATAAATACAAAATATGATTTTGTTTCTGAAATTCAACGAATTTTATTTTTCTTAAAATTATATGTAGTAATTATATAATGCTACAATCATTTGAATATCTTTGAGAATTTATTCGAGAAATCTGAAGAGCAGGTGGATTAAATAAGTGATTAAACAGCAGTTTGAACAGGAGAACAAGTGAGATCAATTCATGCGAAAGTAAGAAATTCTCATCCATACTCATAATCATCGTGGTGTACAATGGTTTTTCCGGCTTACTTTCACTGAAGCACGTGTAACCTGGCTTTGTTTTTCTACAGCTTCGTCTCTATTCTATTATGATATCATCTCATGCATAGATAGTTTGGAGTTGAAAGAACTAAGAAGAAAATTCGAATTACAAACGCTTCCCTTATGAGAATAATATTTATTTAAAAGAAGAATTAGAACAAATAGTTAACACAAAAACTTAATTTAACGAAGTGTATACATATTGCAATGTTTGTATTTATATTATTCAAATAAAATCAAATATTTTTACTGTGTCATTTTACAAGCTGGAATGTTTTTTTAAAAGCAATCAAATATTTTTACTTTCCTCTTTTTGTGCAAAAGATTCCAGTCTGTCAATTGATAAAAGAATTGAATCTTTTACATAAGAGAAATATTCGAAGAGCCGCGAAACTTAAGTATTTGTATCAAAGCTTCTGTACGATGTACATGATATTTCTACATTTCCTAGCCGTCTTCATTCCCACATACTCCATTTCCAGCCGGATTGTTCTCTGATAATTGATCAATGATATTCTCGTCAACAGATCTACAACTTAGTTTACTTTGACATTATTCTTTATACTAGATTGCTAAATCTTGTCACCTCTTCCAAATTATCGAAAGCAGACACAGTATCTGTTTCTTCTAAGTTTTCTCTTACATTTATTCCTTCAATTTCTTCCTTTACAAATTCCTCTTTACTCACTCATGATGTCTAATTAATGTTCAGTTTCTTGCTTGCAAAATATCCAAAAAAGTTATTTTCAACCAACAGACACCTGTAGAAATAAATGTCACAGTTTTAACGATGCATCTTCGAATGAGTTAAATAATAGATGCCACATTATTCTTCATAATATCTTCAGACTTTGTATTAAGGAGAATGTTGTTATAAGCCGGACAGTTGTCAACAGAAAGTAAGAATCTTTCTTCTTTCTTTTCAAATTTTTTGTCCAGATTCAAAAGCTATTTTTTAAAAAGATTCCTTCAAAGAGAAAGTGATATTCCTAAATTATTAATTTCCCTTATTCTTAAAAATACCGTTAAAATAATAATGCATGTCAAGTGAAAAGTCCAATGAGCATTTTCATCATAATGATCTAAGAATAATCATGCCAAAAATTCAAATTATCTGAAATTTTGATGATATATATTGCAGTTCTAGACCAAATGGGAGATTTATTCAAGAATCCAATCGTTGTAAATTGAGATAGTGAATAAGGCACCCGTATGGTCCGAATGCAATCGTTGACCAGAGGTGAGCTCACGTGAGGTCAAAGAAAATAACATTCTGATTTCTCATATATCTATGTTCTGTACCTTTTTATGAACTTTTATAAGGAAATGTTATCGCCTATAGTTAAGACCTGTAGGTGGCTTAAAGCGTACCCATACTACTAAAATAGGTACTTTTTAAACCACCGTAGTAATGTGCAATATATGCACATATAAAAGAGTATTCTTAAGATTATTAAAATGTTGAATAATTATCGAAACTTTGATAAAAAAAATATAATATATTAAAGAGATTAATTAAGAAACTGCTTAATATTTAAATTGGAGATTTAAATATTAAGCAGTGCCGATTGGAGCATTTCTCTAAGATGATGACTGCTCAACGATGAATAATATTTCAACTTCATGAATTTTATTGTGAAACACAATGTTTCACAGTGCATCAAAAAATTGACTCTTTTAAAGATTAAAAACAAGGATTTTAATTTTCAATGAGAATTGCACTCAACACAGTTAAGAGTAGCATAGGCTGCAAAAACCTTATTTATTCACTCTTGGAATATACTGATAATATTCAAGGATTATGTCTTATGTGAGATGTTGACAAATTATTTTCTACCTTCGTGCCAGATTAGAAACATTCTCTGACGCTTTCGGTTGCATTTCCATCGTGTCCAATCGTATTCTTTGGGGAATCAAAGTTCTACATTATCAAGGAAATGTTTGGCAAGTTTGAAGATAATTTATAGGAATGGACAAGCATGTGCAGCAGGGCATTATTTTGATAACCTTTAAAGCTGGTTCATGGGATGGTGGAGGTGCGGAAACTCATTGGATTGAAAAACTTCGCCTACAAATCTGCTGTAAATGGGGCCTCAATGAAATAAGAAAAGCGTCCGGCTGTTGATGAAAATTGCACAACATAATATAATATATTGTTGCAGCTGTGGTGTGGCTAAAGGAAGAATATCAACTTCTCTATGAAATGCACAAATCAGTACATACAATCTGTGCGATAAATCCGGTGATATGAAAGCCATTATGACTGTCACTCTGTTTTTCATTTTGTTGCGACCCTTTATTGACCTCTGCTGTTCTAACAGACTTTAATATCTGGTAGCAAACGGCTTTCCTTTTCCATTAATTGTCTTAATGTTTGCTAAAAACTTTTAAAACCACCTAAGAAATCTGATTTATTCCTGAAGAATACATTTGGAACCTTATGGAAAGGCTTCTGCAAGCATTCAAGAATACTTTTGATTTATCCCGACAAATGGTTATATTTGAGGCACAAATACTGGTTTACAACATCTGGGAAATTTATCGATCTGTGCCACGGTGGTTGAAAGATTTCATATACATTGATTTACTCGCTGAACTAACGCTTTACAGTATGTCTCACTTTGTTATGTTCACCACACCTGAAATTAACCATCTATTTGTTGTTTATTTTAATTGTTTCATCTCTAGTTTCTGAACTGTTTTTTTCTTCTTCTTTTAAATTCATTTATGGAACCTAGAATAATAGAATTTTATATTTTAGGTGTATTGTGTAATATGAGCGTAAAATACACAATTATCAAGCTGGAGCACTCATAAAAATTCCGATATTGTTTGTGCCCTTTTTTAAAAATAATTTTAGATATAATTCAAAATGAACAAACTATTTGCCGTTGTCACATAACTCATGCACATTTTGATTCTCCTGTAAAAATCAAATGTGCATCGTTATATCAAATATAAAATCTCTTACAAAGTCTGCTGAATTATTTTTGTAAATTTTGAAAAATGAGCAGGATTTTAAATCTAACATTTTCTGATAATTAGAGGATGGTTATGCATAAAATGTTTCAAAATATTATAAATAAATTTTCCAATCTTACTGCGTAATATTGGACTATATTTGGTAAATTGTTTCTTTGTTTTAGGATTTCATTAATTTATCTATAGTCTAATAAAATTTCACTAATTTATCTCAAATTGTATTTAAGAAATTCAGACACATATATTTAAACTCTCAAACACAAATAGTGTAATAATATTTATGACAAATACTTGATAATCCAATTTTTAACAATCGTTTGAAGCAGAATTTCTTTTCATACGTATAAACATTGCATAGTAACACGATAGATGTCTGTAATGTGTAAAATGGGATGAATGGCTATAGTTAGCAGTTGTGATTAAAATCACTTAGAAATTATTCCTAGTTCAAGTAAGTGGTCATTGGAGTCAAAACTGCCATATTGGAAGATGTTCTCACTCGATGGGAGGGAGTTGGTAAAACAGAAATTTATTGTTTAATTCTACGCTTTAATTCAAACCAATTGAGACAGATTCGAGACAGAGCAATATTTAATAATCTATAAAAACAATTAATAGACTATATTGTTTTTCTCTAATGTGTTTTCAATTGGATTTGTGAGCCTATTTACTGATTCATTAAACTTTACAAGGTCTGTAGATTTAAATAATGAAGGACAGCCACAAAAACTTTTGTAAATAAATTGTTTATTATTATTAAATTATAATATTGATGAATGAAAATGTATACACAAATATTTATATACAAATAAAAAATGAATACGAAATATTTTTCTTCTCTTTAATTTTAAATTCTTCTTTTTATTCAAGAAATTCAAGCGACATAAATGATCTAAAAGCTTTCTAAAAACATTGTATTTATTCAGTAACGTCTAGAATTTGAGAAACATGGTAATCAACACATGTAAGTAAATTTGAAAACTCATTATAAAATCAAATTTTATTCAACTATTTTTTTGAAACAGTGCATTTTTGCATTACTTAACAGAAACCTTTGTGCATTAAAAAGGAGTCATATCTTGAAACAAGTCACAGCACACATTCTTCTCTTTTAGATTTAAAGCACTCACATTGATAAAACAAGTGGGGCAAGAACTGATCGAACTTAGACTTGACATACGTCACTGGTAACGGAAGCATGGTATGCCCTTAAAAGAAGCTTCTGTGGCCAGAAACTGATTATTCGCTTCAGTGACCTCAACCATTAGATAAATGGAATATCTTTCACTAGTAAATGAAACTACAGGATTGAAAGCTTTAAAGAAAGTATTAGATTTTATAAAATCATTTTGCTGTATTTACCGAGGAAAACAGATTTTGAACTACTTTTCTTTCTCATGCTGTTAAAGATCGATAACATAAAAATTCTGTTTATTTATGTTTGAGAACTAATATTTATCATGCAAAAGTAAATTTTGCCTACTTTTTTTAATTATGGTTTTAAAAAGGTCATATGACATAAGAAATTATTTGCATGAAAATAGAAAAAGGGCATTCCTGAACGAATTTTGATATGTTATTTGTTCCTGTACGAGAGATTTTATCTGTCGTTAATCATTAAATATTATAACCAATCACACTTCGTATAAAGGTTGTAACAAAACCTTCTTCAGCACCAAAAGAAAGTTAAAATAAATCTATTTTTTCTAAATTAATAGAATAAACTTCTTTTATCAAAATACTTCTATCTAATCCCTTTAAAATTTTGTTAGAACTATACAATATAAACAAGAAACACCAAATTATTTTATTGCTGTAAAGAAAGAGATATAATATTAATACTAACATTTATAATGAAAGTAAAATATACGTAAGAAACATGCATTTATAAGTTAACTTACGTGTTATGTTACTGCAGCGTGATCACAATAAAAAGATTTCATATTTCGAAATTTCTTAAAGTGTGTTTGTACAGCTTATTCAAAAGTATTCTTCCAAAAAAAATTTTTTTTTCTTAGATAGAATTTGTTGAAATATTTCAAGTTTCATATTCATTGCTAATACCAGATAACATTCATGCTCACTATAATTATATTATTTGTATCAGACTATACTAAATTCTAAAAAATATTACTTCACTATTTATTCGTGGGATACACAAAGCGGTTTCTTAGGGGATCGGTACTCTTTACACAATTTATTTTTACTTATGTAGTTAAAAATTAAACTTTAGCATGCTATATAGTAAGCTGGAAAACGATTTCACATGAAAATTTAAATTCATTGTTGACACTATTTTATAAATTTACATTTTATAGAAATATGTTGAAAATTTTCAAAACACTACTTCTATATTTATTAATATTTTGCAGAGAAAGTTTTTTGTAATATTTTCGAGAATATTTTAAATAACTTAAGGGATATTTTTTGCAATAACTTATTTAGTTTTGTAGGAAAAAATAAAATGATATATATATATATATTAAAATTCAACAAAAGCGCCGATATCTCTTACATTTTAATTTTTTTAAGCAAGTATTCCTTTTTTTTGTAGAAAGGAATTTTAATTTTGTTAGAAGTATGATATACAAAACACAGAAAAAAATGAAAAATTGATAAATATTTTTGGGGAAAGAAGCATTTTAAATGTCCTGATGTATTGAAAAAACACAAACTGAGAAAAACTCTTTTAAAGTTTAAGACTCTGAAAAATTACATATAATATACTTCAACTAACTTAAAATACCATTTTATATCATTAGCTATATGTTTTTCTTAGAAGTAATACCCTTTTCGTATATTTTCAGTAACTGGTCACATTTTTCAATGTATTAATTGTAATTGACGAGCAAGAAAAGTGAAGGAAAATGTAAAGTAATATTTATTATTAAACAATAAAACCATTTTGAAACTTATCTGCTTCATGTAATATCAAAATATTATATTTGCATGAAAATATATTTTGAATAAGAACAAAAATTATGAAATAATTAATGTTAACTTTCTTAATTTAAATATCTTACATGCACAAATTTAAAAAGAAAAAAAAATCATTTGTTGCTAATTTACATTGATATTTATACCTCAAACTTATCCTGCTCTATATGTAGCACCTTCATTTTTTTTTCTCTAATATCTCTATTTTAAAAATTGCTCTCTCCACCAGTTTACGTGGATGCTAGTCTTTGATGCTTTTTCGTCCCATTCTAAGCATTTTTTTTGTCGAAAATCCAACATTACACCAGGATCATGCGTGGATTTTCCAAAAGGTAAACACATACGGGTAGCTCTTTTATTTTCTTTGACACTTCATAAAGTCCCTATGCTGAATAACAAATGACTTCAGTTACTTTACGCTTCACACGACCTATTTTCCACAAATATCTCTTTTGGACACTTCGACCTAATCATAATATGAAAACTTTCATTCGTATTCCATCTTCTGAATTTTAAATACCTTTTTAAAAGTTCAACAAAAACAACACATTAATAATTAGATAATTGAAAGCTTTGCAATCCCCATCAAACAATAGTGTAGAATAACGAATTCCAAATTATTACTGTGTTTCACTCAGAATAAATGCTGCCTCCGTTTCCCTTGAACTCGATGAACATTTGTAATTGATAACACTCTCATTTTATGGTCTCTAAACCACATATCAAATTATGCATTTCATTCCCAAGTTCTCTTTTTTTCAGTGGAATAATGATGGCATACCTCCCATGTAATTTCATAATCGATTTCTCAGTATAAAATAATCAAATCTATAATATAATCAAAGCCAATTAAAGATGTATGGAGTGTTAATCAACTACCATCAAAAGAAGCACTTATGTCAACAAATCGAACGTCAAATAGTGCTTCGTTAACATATCGTATTTCACTCTGTACTTCTCTAAATGTAGCCTTTGTAGAAGGATCATAAGCTTTGTGAAGAAGTTTTGTACATTTGAGGTATGTCCTCGATTTAAAAGGCAAGGTATTTATAGCCACACCAAAAGTTTAAAAAACAGAATAATTTTTTCCGATGTTACAGAATGTTTGCGTAACACGTAAATTCATATCAGGAATAGTATTTATAAGTATTCCATTTAGTATTTCTAAAATAAAAACGTTTGAAATAAAAGAACAACAGTTTAAATTTAAAATTATTGAAAGTGCTACATTTTTTCCACAAGTTCAAGCTTTAAAAGATTTTTTGACATATTCCGAGCATTTCAGTTTGATAAACATTCAACTGATTGTGCAAAGTTCCCAATAAGGAAATTTCCAATACCGGAAAATGCAGTCTTCTCAATATTTAATAATTGCTTAATTTTGTCATTAGGAATATTTGCATGGAATAATATCGCCATTTTACGTGAGACATTTATATGTGAAGTCATCAAGAGTTGAAAAAAAAAAACACGAAAAACATCAACAGTTCTAACAAAAACAATAAGGAAAAAAAGTCTTTATAAATAATGTTTTTTCCCGATATAAAATGAATTTAGAATTAGTTTGATACCCAACAATAAACAAAACACGAGATATCAACATTAAATTGCTCGTAATGAAGTTGTAGTGTCAAAAATAGAACAATAAAACGTTAAGTTATGATTGAAACAAGATAAAATTAGTTTTTGAAAAGTTATGATAAAAAATAGCATAAAATTATTGATATCTCTAAAGAGTAAAACTATCCTTGGATGATAGATACAGGCAACGTTTTCCATGTTACTTGAAATCTATGCCACACTTTCCGCCGTATTAGCTGGAAAGTGGTGGAGGGTCAGTCTCTCAGCAATCCATGACCAAGTGTTTTTAATAGGTGAAAGATCTGGATACCTTTTAGGTCAGGGGAACAATCGAATCCCCTGTATATCGATGGTTAGAATACGACTTGCAACTAGTGGTTTTACCTCATCTTGTTAGAAGATGGCATTTCGTTGGCCTCGAAGATAGTGCTCAACCACTGGACGTAAGATTTTGGAAATGTACCGATCTGCTTTCAAATTACTGTTGATCCTAACTAGAGATGTGTGTGCAATGTACCCAATGGATGCCCAAACCGGCAAACCAAGCGCATGTCTTCTATCCCGATCGTGAATGCAAGCAGACGACGAGCGGTCTACTCGGACCCTCAAAACACGTATACGGCCATCAGTAGTTATACTGTACGCAAAACCAGAACTCGTCTAAAAAGACGACATTGTGCTACTCATGTATCCAGCTTTTTTGTTCGGTCCACCAGAGTTGCTGCCTCTCTCTTTGCTGCAATGTCAAGGGAAGCCGAAATAATGGTCTCCGTGCAGACAGTCCACACTGTTGCAAACTTAGTTGCACCATACGAGTGGATACTGGCATGCCCATTTCCTGCCTATTGGTCCTTGATGTGGTTGTACGGTTTTGCAGGCAGACATCAGAATTTATTTTTCCTCTCGAGCGTTAGTCATGGGTGGGCATGAAGATTCTACATGCCATTTTGTACGGCCCTCAGCAACAAATTGATTCCATATTCTCATGATAGTGGTTGAGTTTCGACCGGTGAGACGGGTAAAATCACGGAACGATAATCCATACTCTGGATTAGCAACAATCCTGTCTCTATTGATTTTCAACTATTTCTGGTAAGTATGTCTTCCTATTCGAGGCATAAGACAATATTCTGAGCAAACTCTATCCTTACAAAGTAAATTCTGAATGAGAACGCACAGCTTTTCTATTATGTAGTGCTTGAGATGTCATTTATCCCTCTTGGGTTGTTTAAATGCGCTAAAATACTGATCATTTGCATTTCTGAAATTCTTCTTCCTTTCATGTGATTTTAATATTCGTCAGGTGTTTACTACCTGGCGTTGCAATCTTAATGGTCAGCAGTTTATATGTATTATAATGATACAAAAAATTTGTCGAGAAGAAAATAATGATGTTCTTAAGAGAAAGAAAAGGATAGAAAAAATAGAAGAAAAATTATGATTAAGGAAGATATTAATAACAAAATTTTCTCGCCCTTAATGATAATGTTGAGAAAGGTTTGATATTTAAAAAAAAATTAAGTAGTTCCTATTTTTTTTAAAAAAAATTATTTAAATGAAGATCATGCATTACTTGATGATAAATTTTAAAATTAGTGTATTCACATTAAAAATATATGTGTACGTATATGTGTTTTCAGTAATTATATAATTAAATACTTTTCCATAAATACTGTATGAAAGATTCTAATTTAGAACATAAAAAAATTGAATAATATTGCAATGACATTTCTGTAGAAATATTTATATAAGATTAATTTTAATAATCTTAAAACATATATAAAATTAATGCCTATTAAATATTTCAATATTAAATGCTTTGAAATATAAAACAAACTTTGGTCCCAATGTTTTTAATTTCAATAGTAATTTAATTACAAAAATGTTGGTATTGTTATGTGTAATGTTTAAAGTGGTATATCAACAAGTGGTATATGAACAAGTGCTTACAAGGTATTTGAATATTTTTGAGTATTAAATAATTGGTCTGTAGAAAAGTAGTTATTATTAATAATGAGGATTTTTATTTGATAGATTTAGAAACTGTGTGCTATTATTAATGTCAAAGATAGATTAATTATTACTTAAGTAGACAAAGTACTTAATAATTATGTTATTATATATAAAATATTAAACTTTAATTAGTAAATATATTGAGAATAATAACTCCTTTAGAGTAGTGAGTTATATTCAGAACATTTAAAGAAAAATTACTGTTACATAATGAATTTCATAAGATTTAAGTAAACGCAATTATTTTATTTCTCTATACCAGAAAAAAATATTTTTATTTTTGAGTCACATTGCACAAATGATCGAAAATATATTTATTTAAGCATAAAACAGCAGAAAAATAAGTTACTTTTTCAGAAAATAGCACTATTTATAGAAAAAAAATTTAGATTGTTTAATATGAAACTAATACTCGTTATTATCAATCGTATAGTTATTTTTTTTAATATGCGACTTGCTAATATATAAGATAGTATATTTTCTTCATTCAAAAATAATTAAATTCTATAAACGGAAGTCTATCACAAAAATGAATAATGATTTAAAGTATCATATAACTATAGCTCTAAAATTAGTTTACACTCACTTAGATCCCTGTTGCAAAAATATAGCATTTGAAATGTTAGAAGAATACTTAAGTTAAACGAATCAGAAGGGGTTTTTTTTCGAATTTAGTTATCAAATACGGGGATGGTTCAAGCGATACCCAAGTTAAGAATGGGAAATGAGAATGTAGTAACTCACTGTAATATTGTACAGTTATTATTTCATTTCTTTTTTAGGCAGTGCAAAAGAATGATAGCCTTTGCCTCACACAGACTTTTCATCTTAGCTTTTCGGACCATCGAGTCTATTTTCACCATCTTTGGAGCAGATTAACAGGAATCAACTCGTAGTTTCCATTGCTGCTTGATTTCCGGGGTATAATGATGAATCCAGGTCTTATCGACGGAGATGACGCATTGTAAAATAACAAAAACTCAATGTGGCAGCAATCGAATTTTGATTTCGCACCAGATGGCTGCCAAATTGAAACTAACTAATGAATTTATTTGGACACATTTTAGCAGATGGAACAGATGACAACATGCAATAGCAAAACCAACTTGTCAACTTTTACTTAATGGACCACCTTTCTGTACGGAATATAATTCTGCAAATTTTCGTGATATACTTGGATACACTTTGACATAATTAATTAGTTAATAATATAGGACAGTGAAAGTAATTGCGTACTATTACATATTTACGAATATGTAATAGTAATGGAATATGTAGTGTCCAGGCAGGAATATATATATATATATATACGAGGGGATACTAAAGTCACTTGCCACCCACTTAACTTCGGAACAACTGCTGCTATATTCATAAAAGGGGTGTCAAAGTATATTAAAGCAACCGTGAGCTACTGAATGAAACCGCCTACGTCACCCCGAAATAAAAAACAGAGGAGTTTGGATTCCTATCTCAAAAACCGAAACGAGCTAGGTGGAAAAAGTGATTTACAAAGTTGTAGAAAATCATCGATTTATTTGGAGCAGATACCTAGTGGATATTAAAGCGAAAAATAGAACGGTTAAAACTCTCATTTGTTTTTTCGTAATTTCGTAGATTATATTGTGACAAAACGATCAGAGAAAGAAAAAAAAAGCAATTAATTATAACAATACACCCTTATTTGAGATGTTCAAACTTCTCACCGTCAGCTGTAATGTACATTTGGATCCTCGTTTGAATGTCTTGCAGCAAAAAGCATGACATGTTGGTACATTTTTTAAAAAGAGGCGTTATAGGTCCTGCTATGTTTATGGAGAGGTCGCATACACCTACTCCTTCAAGTATCCCCACAGGAAAAAATCCAGTGGAGTCAGTCAGGTGGAAGTGGAGACCACTCTTCGAAACCACCATAGCCAATTATTTGGTTCCCGTATTCCTTGACGAGATGCTGCTTCAAAGGAGATGTCTTGTGAGCAGGTGCGTGGTCATGTTGAAACTATAGATTCCTAAGAATTTCATGGATTACAACGGCAGATTCTTCACAAAATTAGGTATTACAATCTGTATCAATTGTAAATATCGTGCACCCGTTCACTTGCCATCATAAAGTATTGTGCCTATCAGCTTGTTATTGTAAATTGCACACCAAATGTTTATAGCATATCGCCTTTGATGTTGAACGGCGGTAAAACATCTAGATTTTTCCAGCACCCTGTAAAGGTGCTACGCTTATTGTACATGCTATTCCGTGAAAGACATGCCTCAGCCATCCGCTCTATACCTGCCAAGATTGTTGACTTGACCTGTATCTGATTAATGACAAAGTTGTACCATGCGTAGAATTGCTGGGCATCTCCATCCAGAAAAACCTGTTGAGGCGTTGGTCGGTATGGATATGCCCCTAATTCGCTTAGGATTTTCCAAACGTATTTTTGGAGAGGCCATAGAATTGCCTGATCTCTCTTGTTCTCTAATACTTCATCAGATTAAACTTATCATTTTACCTTAGCTGGTCTGCCAGATCAAGCTCGACTAATTACGCAGCCTATCTCCCTTAAGTGTTTTACAACAGTTAGGATGGTTTGATGAGAAGGATGCATTTCTGCAAGGAAAAGTTGACGGTACAACCTTACTGCTGTTCATGTCTTCCGTCCACAATCACCGTACAATAAAACCATCTCATAATACTCAGCTTCTTAAAATCGCTTTCATGACTGTGACTATCAACAAACTACTACCCCTAGAAGATGTCCATTTTATAGCTGGCTCAGATGAACAGGCGTGACATTTCTTACGTATTTGCATCCTGAAAATAATTCAAACATGCGCAAGTTGCGTTCAGTTGATGCGACATTATATTACACGATATACGTATTGTCTACTCTGTTTACAAACATGATCAGTACAAGGATGCAACCCTCGGGGTATGAACTGCGGTCCTTTTGTTTGGGAATCGCAAGCGATACCACTATACTAACATACACTAGCTGATACCCGCCCGCTCCGCTAAGCAGACAATAATATATTTTGGAAACTATACGTAAAATATCAAGAAAATTTTCAATTTTTAAACAATAATTACAATCTGAATTTAAAATTTTAAGAAATTGATTGTCTGTAATAATGCGGTTAATCACGACTTTCAAATATATGAGAAAAGTATTTAATTGTTAATAGTTTATCAATGAAAATGTAATTTAGTAAGTAAATCTGTCGTTGAACAGAATTCCGCATCATCCATGAGGTATTGTGTAATGTGATGCGTTCACATTATTCTACATGGCGGGACCATGTAAATATTGCCAACATAAAAATAAAAATACATTTTTATATATATTTTATTATTTTTTAAACCTATTGAATCAATTTTTTTTATTATTATTACATTTCTATTATCTTTATTTTGTATGCAGGGCAATTTTTGAGAATGACAACTACATTTTTATTTTATATTATATCAATTTATTTATCTTAATTATTACATTCATTATTTTATCTTATTCCAATTTCAGAAATAGTTAAATATAAGAAAAATATGAAATAATATGCCTACTTTTCCAAAACTTCTCTGTAGACAACATTCTTCATTCGTTTTTCTGGTTGAAGGATGATTAGATTTTCACTTGAACTAACTCTTGAACATGCCACATAAAATTGACCATGTAGAAAACAGTCACTTTGTAAATCTACACCAGCTAATTTTAAACTCTGCCCTTGTGCTTTCTTGATGATAGTTATCGCAAAGCAAACTGTAACTGGAAACTGCAAACGCTTAAATTCAAAATGATAATCTGATGGAATTAGTGATATTCTTGTAATGAATACATTTTCATCCTCATACTTTCCTGCAAAAATAGTCGCTTCTATAACGTTTTTTCTTAGAGTTTTCACTTTGAGTCTGGTGCCATTACATAATTTAGTAGGATTTATATTACGCAACAACATTATTGGTGTACCAATCTTTAGATAAAGAATATGAGGGGGTGTACCTGGTGGATATAGCATTTAAACCGATCCCAGTTGTTAAACACGTGAGAAACAATAATATTTCTTATTTATACGCCATCGATATGTCACCGAACACCAGCAACGACAGAGAAGAAAATAAACATGCTCCGTCGCCAAGAATTTTAAAAACTTTTAAGGTATCCGTACACCTTCGAAGAAAATTTTTTGAAATACATTGATATTTGTTATAAAAATACTTTTTTATGCTAAAATATAACCTAAAACTATGAAAAACACATTTAATAATTTGCTTTTAAATCAAAAAAAAAAATTTTGGAGTGAAAAACATAGTGAAAATAGTACATAAATTGATTATTAGAATAACGCTCATAACTCAAAAGTAAACAAAAATATCATTATTCTGTAACTTTTATCTTATTCATCATAACATTTTTTGGGGCTGGTACTACTTTCATGATGAAAATCTTATTACAATAATTTTTATTGTGTTTCGAGTCAAATAACAATGAAAAATCATAAAAAAGTTACAACAATACATGATTTACACCTTTGTTACTAAAAATATATCAATTTTATAATCATGAAAGTGGTAGGGGTCCTTAACAATTGTATAAGGAAGACACTTGCAAAATTTCAATTAATTTGGTTCATAACTTTTTCTGATATCTACGTTGCCATATGTAAATATGTCAAGAAAACTCATTTTGAGAAAAATCAAAAACAAACTTTCAATTGCAATTTTTAATAATAAACATAATAAAATATATTTAAAATGCCCCTGATTTATATATAACACCTTCTTTGCTTTCTAATACATTAATTTTTTTTCCCTAAGAGCTCTGAGTATTTTTCGACGCTGCTTTACATTTGGTGTTGAATGACGTGCAGCATCAAAAATTCGACAACTGTCAAGGTGTTTGTAAGATTTTAAGGTAAAATAACCAGGCGTTACATTTAATTTCCTTAAAATTTCAACACAGCCCTTGTACCCATCATTAAACTGTATAACAGCATCCAATGCACCAGATTTTAAAATTTTAAGGCACACGAAAACCTCTTTCGGTACCCTCTGCCAAATTATGCCATTAAAACATTCATTGGCATTCTGTGTCTTTCCATGAAGGCACTTTGACAGAAGTTCTTTAGAACACAGTTCTAAATATGTAGGTTTAATTAAATTTAATACATCATTGGATAAGCCATTATATTTTTCTTTGGGCTTTTTGCCGCATGACAGTGCTCGCTGATAATAACACCAGCTATCTTTCCCGATATGGCACTGTCCATGCATGGGTTTCTTGCCACTCGATGCACAGTGGTACAAGGCCGCAATGACGTTCTGTTGAAGTTTGAGTAGATTGCCAACATTACTTCGAACAGCAATTCCATAGTAATTTTGCAATCTGTCAATAAACGAATCGGTAAGTTTACCTTTACCAGATAAACTTTTATTTTTGGATTTCAGTTTGCGCAATCTCGCACCTACTCTTTTCTGAACATGCCCAATGCATTCCAGTTTAGTTACGCTATCTTTCCCATATGTGTCTTTCACGCTGATGAAGCCTTTAGAATCCCCGTCTCCATAATAGTGTGAATACTTCAAACCTCGTTTCACAATTGATCGTTTGAAGATCCTGTTTGCGCCAACAGCTTCCATCTTTAATGAGGAACCTTTAAAATTGCTTCGACACACATGATCTGCTTCAAGCGTCTCGGATACAATACCTTTAGGCATTTTCGAAAGCTTTCTGCAGGTCGGACAATATGATGACATTATTTCAATGTCCACTACTTTGCCAGTGTCGATTGACAAAGCAGCAACACACCCATTCATAGAAGTGTAACCTCTACGCTGCCATGTTCCATCGACAGAAACACCGCATTCAGCTAATTTATTTTTAGATGAATGAATATTCAAAACTTCCTTAGCTGCCTTTTGCATCGACAGTTCACTTACTTCTGAAATCACAGACATAAGTTTATTCTCATGATTGGTGTATGCAGTTTTACTGAGCCTGGGTAAATTTAATGTTGCACATAATTTATATGCAGCAGAAAAACCTTTCCCAATTTGTCTCATGGCATAAACAAATCTTGCATTTATCTCAGGATAGTTTAATGTTTTCTTCGAGCTGGAAAATCCTGTGCAAAAGTCACAATGCTTACATTTTATTGCAAAACTTGAGCACAATCCATACCTCGAGTCTTCATGTAACAGCAAACCATCGTGGAAGCATTTGGGGCAACAAAGTTGTAAAATTGAGCATAGAAGGAGTTCTATGTCAATAATTCTGTTGCCGGTTAGCGGTTTATTTTCATATTCAGCAATTTCTTCATCTAGAATGGCAGAAAGGTTCAATTTTGAAGCACTGGCATTAGCAGTTACAATACACTATTTTTTGCTATCATTTTGGTGAAACCATTACCACGAAGTGTCTTTTTCTTTTAACTAATTCTCCTTTTTGAATTTCCCATTTTAAACGAAAAAAATTGAGCTTTTCAACAATAAAAACAATCTTAATCAGAAACTTATAAGAATGAGAACAGAAATCAAAACAGATGTAAACAAACAATAACGATTCTCTTTTCTTGCCAGATTCAAGATAAAAATGTATTTAAAAACCTGTTGCCAAATGTATTTTCAAACATTCAGATTCATGATCTGAAAATTCAGATTCATGTTTTAAAATTTATTTATTTTGTACCATTGTACATATAAAAGATATTTCGAAAAATAAAAATGTAAACAAACATTTCTTCCAACTTCCTGTCTGCAGAAATGCACTTCCGGTTTCAAAAATCAGCTAACGAGTAAAATTCAAATCCCTGTAACTTAAGTTCTAAATAAGGTATAAGCAAAATTCAAACACTATTAGAAAGAAAAAAGTTTAAAATTTAAACTGATGTTAAAATTAGAAAATCGAAAATTTTGACAAAAATGACGCTTTAAAGGTGTACGGATACCTTAAAGGAGTAGGTATTCCATCTATCCAAATATATTCAACATTAATTATTAAGAACTATAACTGAAAAGTAAATATAAAAAATCAATTTGTATTAACCTACAATGAAATACTTTTCAAGTTAAAAAATATAACCGAAATTAAATTTTTAAAATCAAATTATTTAAAAATTCAACAAAAAATACTAACAAAAAAAAATAAAATATAATAAAAAATTTTAGTAAAATGTCACCCGTATTACGTTATCCTTTTTGCAAAGGAATAACTATTATGCTAGCAGCATATCTGGAACTGCAATCGAATAGACAGAATAGCTCTTAAAAATCATAGCATTAAAAATAATTATCTATTCTAAAGCGATAAAATATCCAGCCATTTTAAAAAATCAAAAACGTTTATTTCCCAGAAAACAAAAACTAAAAATTGCCAAAATACAGAAACAAAACTTTTGCATAATATTTACATTAGATTACAGTTAATGAGTACATCAAAGTAAATATTTTGACAACTACTTATTTCTTTTTATCAATGACACGAATAACATACCGTTATTATTCGTTTGTTAAAAGCCAACTTCTATATCTTCGTAAGATTGTGTTTAGATTTACAAATGTAATTTATCAAACATTATTAATAATAAAATATTTTTTTCATAAATTTAAAACTTATGTCTAGGTTCCACAACAATAAAAAATTA
>BMAW01114549.1:0-10603 GCA_019974015.1 Nephila pilipes | reverse complement strand
CCCCTCCTGCTAGTGACATATTTATATAAAAATAACATTATAAACTTAAATATTAATATATATGTATGTGTATATATATATATATATATATACAAACACATATATATACACACACACATATATATATATATATACAAACACATATATATACACACACATATATATATATATGTGTATGTTAGTCTTTAATGTTGTTTTGAAAAAAAAATGTCACTAGCAGGAGGGGTGTGTTGGGTTTTGTGCCAGAGAACTATTTTTTATACTCAATACTAAGAACATTTACGTTTGTGCTGCACCCACTCTCCCAATAGGCCCCTAGGAGACGAAAGCGCGAAGCATTGATGGACGTCATGTAAAAGCAATGTCCATTACGAACGATTCTGCTCTGTTCTATGTTGTTTAAATGAATCCATTTTTTATTCATCTGTTAGTGCATCAAAAAATGTGTTCATCCGAAAATCACGACTAATCAATCAGATTAAAACCAACACACACGCACGCACGCACTCTCTCTCACACACACACATTATATATATATTGCTTAATCAAAAATCTTTTTGCAATGCTATTTTTGATTAAAAGTTTTACTTTATATTATCGTTTCGTAATCAAAAGTCTTCGAATTTTATATTTTTATTATTTATTTCGAATATTTCAAGTTTGGGTAGTTCAAAAGTATGTTAGGCAAAATTAAATAAATAACAAGGAAGTTTTTTGTTCTTTTTTCGTTATTAATTTTTTTTACTTAATATTTATATTATTACTTACAACTACTTTACATTTCATTTTAATATTATAATAATATATATTAAAATAATATTTGATATTATAGTAATATAATAATTAATACTTAATATTTATCTATATTTACTTAATATTTCCGTATTATTTATGTGTTTACTTTTATATTTATATTATTACCTATGTCAAATAAATGGCACAATAGATTCATTTCTGTACACAGATACGTATTCTAGAAAAACACATGATAACGTATGTTTTAAAGACTGTACCGAAGAACTTCGTTTCCAGCTTGATAATGACAAAAAACACTTCTCACTTGTTGTTCGACAATTCTTACGCAGCAAACAAGCTAAAGTTTTAAAATGGCCGTGCCGATTACCAAACGTACATCTTGTAGAATATCGGTGAAAAAAGTCATATAAAGTGGTTCAATCACAAAAATCTTGTTTATTTGAATTGCAGATTGACTGAAAAATTATAGCTATACGTAAGCTAAAAAGTTAATAGACCTCATACTTAAGAGATGTGAAGTAGTTTAATGGTTTTCTGACTAAATCTCGTGATAATTGAAGCAATAATTTACTGTTTTGTTTAATATAATACTTACATGTAAGAAAAAAATTGTCAAATGTTTTTTAACCGTTATGAATTATATATATATAACTATACTTATTATATATATATAACATTTTGTTTTGACATACATTTGCATTGTATTGTTTAGTCTACTTAAAGTTTTTGTGTGGCGATGTCATGGTTTGGGCTTATGGCACAAGAGTCATTTTTGGCTAATTTGAGCCAAATATTTGTCTAAAATTGTGTTCTAGACACAAGAAAGATGGAAGAAAAGGGCGAAAAATTGACTGAAAAAAAAGGAGGATCTAAAATAGAGAAGTATTTCTAGGTATCCCAGGGATGCGTTACCCGAGCTCATCGAAAACAGCAAACCCCAATGGAAAGTACAAGATAGCTACGGGGCCTTAGAGTCATGATTCTCGTACTCACCAAAGAGAGGTAAGTCCCTGAAAGGAACTTTTGAGTGGCATTAGTTATATGGCGAGCACAAATAATTTAACTGGTTGATCGAGCTTGTTATAATTAAAATTAGCTTTATAAAAAGACTTTTGAATTCTAATATTGTGTGTATGTGTGTGTATTTTTCTCATTTTATTCTTGTCTCTAGGATATACAAGCAACACATTAAGTACTGCAATCTATTCGGAATGAAATATCAAACATTTTCATTTTCATTTGTGGACAGTTTGCAATATCTTGCTTTCATTAAATGATATAAACTAGAAAAGTCGGAAAAATCTAAATCTGTAAAATATATTTTTAATGGAAAATGAATCTGATTTTTAAGTGGGAACTGACGTCAAAAATATGTTTGAAATATTAGTTATGTGTTACAAATTAACGTATTGTTTTATTTCTAACGTAGTGTTATTTCTTCCACGTTAGGTGACAGATAGCTTGCTGCTGTCTTCACAAATAAACAACACATACATGCAGATGAATCTATACTACGGTGTGTTCGTGAACCATTGATTATTGATCTACAGGTATTTTGTTCATTGCGTGATTGAGATTTCTTTTGTGTCAGTGACCGCAATGATTGATAGTTGAGGAAGAGATACTATCAAGAGACTTCCTTGCCTCTACAATACCGAATAAATGTTTTACGACTTTCGCATATTCCTAGGTTGCAATTGTTTCCATTCGAACCAGAATTATCACGCTATTACAGAAACACTAACATATCATATGTGAATTGGAATGGGTATACTAGGTGTATATTCCGTATCCTGGATAGTAAAAATTTAACATACGTACCCAACGCATTATAATCATTTCATGATATAACTTTAATATCATCCTTAGAACATAGTATTCTTCCAAAACGTGTTTTTTTAAGGTTTGAATCCGGTATTACACATTATCTTCATCCCCTAGTTATTACGACTAAGGACTTAGTTATCTAGATACTCAAATGTAAAACAGTAGACTAATTTTTTTCCCAGTGACCTAAATATATTTGCCTCATAAATGTGAATACCACAAATTATGCAATTCATATATAAATAAGTTTCATTTTTGTGAAGAAAAAGATCAGTACTGTTTACATTCATACCTTACTTTTATGAACTAAATAGTCTTTCTCTCTGTGTTAGAAAAATTTAATACTGTGAAATGAAATTTTAAAAGTCGTCTAATAGTATAAGTTATAGGATCATTGTATTTTTTAATATAGATGAATTTTCAACTAAAAATTAGACTAAAAGCTCATATATATATATATGAGTTCTTATTGAAACTAATTTGAATAGGAGAAAATTCAAATGCATGTGTATTTTGTCGATATTTCTCTCTAAAATACCAGTTATTGCATGGAAATTATATTCTTTTGGCCTATAAAACCGATAAATGTAATAAACGTTTCAAAGGTAACGTCTTTAACATATGGCTTTACTGAATGAGAGCAGAATGTTTTCGAGTTTTATAATATTTATTTTTCATTCGAGAATGAATTTTGAGCCAAATGGGAGATTTGTTGGCTTTTCTAAACTTCTAACTGTTGGCAAGCCAAGCGCATGCGTTGTCTTTCCGGAACGTCATATCCTGCAACAAAGTCCTAAAATATCTGTCGGTCTTCAAGGAGATAGTTTTATAAATAGGATGTTGGTTTGTGGGTTTCGTTGCCAAACATCTGTTCGGCGACACTGTCCGGATAGTCTTACCGCAAACCCAGAGGCGCCCAGAGGCGGCACACCGCTCGCTCGCTCCCGTCGCATTCAAAGGTGGTTTCTCCGCCGAACACTCACTTGTCTTTCATTGACGTCTTTCAACTATTAAGTCTTTATGCAAACATTATTTGCTAGGAGCGCGAGAAATGCGTATTTATGTGACTTTACATGTTAACTCGACTCGAAAAAAATCTTGAAAAATAAATTTGAGACTCTGATGGTGTAGTAACAGACTTAAACGAAACGATTCGAACTCATTTTTAATAAGAATATTTTATTTGTAGCGCAAAAAACCTGAATACTTAGAAATTCTTGCCAAATCCAAACAATGTGATGAATTAATCCATTATTAACATATACAGGTGAGAAAGAAAACTCAAGTCTTACTTAAGAAATTTATATAAATATATTCAGGAATGTAGTTTAGTTGGATGATAAAAAAAAAAAAAGCTTTGCTGCGGCGAAAAAATATTTTTGAAAAATAAAAACGAGTATCTCAAATTTTCATTTTCACGGGTAATCTAATGGCTAAAAATATAAATTTTCCAAAAGTTTGAGAGAAAAATCACAATAATGTAACATTTCTTTACGAAATATATATGTATTTTCCTCTCACTATCACAAATCAATATACGTTGTTCTTTGTCACTCAAATCACACATATTTCAACGTCGCTAAAAATCTGTGGCTACCTGTTTGTTTCACATACGATTCTTTGTGGGTTTTTTTTCAAAAATAACTTCTTCTCGGTCGTGATAAGTGTTTTACTGCATATTGCATTCTCATAAGCCAACTGAATTTTTCAAATGGGTCATGGACTATTGAAAACTGCCTCTGTCATTTATTGATGTAATATTTAAGTGTTTCAACAAATCAATGTTGAATTCGTTGATTATATATCCACGCGGTTAGAAAAACTTAAATTTGCCAACGCACAGAATTAATTATGCTTCACGTACGAGCCCGACACGCACACAAAGATTATATATATATATATATATATATATATATATATATATGTGTGTGTGTGTGTGTGTGTGTGTGTATACAAACACAAAAACATTTTTAAACAAAAATTACGAGAAAAAAACCCAAATATTTAGTAAATAACCCTAAAATCAAATTATAAAAAAAATTATGAAATCGTTCCAAAAGTTTTATTGATTTAAATAATCTAACTATCCCAATTTAAAAACTTAATCATAAAATAAAAATCAGACCAATTTAAAACAAAAACAAAGTAATAGAAGCAAACATTTAGAAAGGCAGACATAGTGTAATAATAATTACATTGTTCCATACTGGGATGTGTGTTTATCCCGGCATTAATATAATTTATCAAGAACGTGTGTGTGTGTGTGTGTGTGTGTGTGTGTGTGTGTGTGTGTGTGTGTGTGTGTGTGTGTGTGTGTGTGTGTGTGTGTGTGTGTGTGTGTGTGTGTGTGTGTGTGTGTGTGTGTGTGTAATGATCTCTCATAAACTAATTTATTCCTGTCCTAATTTTCCCTTTCTCTAACTCAAAAGTAAAGATTTCCTGATCCAATTCCAAATTTTCTTTTTATTTATTACATCACAGGCTAATAAATTCTGTTAAATCAATTTTCCCATAGTCGTAAATTTATCAGAATTAATCCCTCTAGAATTATAGACGTCAGAGAAATTCCCTCAGAATATTTTCATCTTATACCACTTGACTTAGAAATATTCCTTGAAAATCCCCATTATAAATTCACATGCGCGGGAACATGCGCTCTTCTACTCTTTTCGCTGTTATCGAAATAGTGGAGTTGCGTCTCTCTCCCTCCAGCCTTATCGATAATTCTGTGTTGCTTCTCCTCTCAACTAAATGAATAAACACTCGTAAGTCAAAAAGGACTCTTCATTTGTATGTATTTAATTTACTATGAAATGTCAATCATGTCACAGTTTTGTTATATAAGATTTGACTCTTAAATAAGGAGACTGACGCAGTGTAAAACAATTTATTTTGATCTCATACATATTTACTTATTATCACCTTCAATATACTCCCCTCCTCTATCCCTCAACACTCCATACGAATCTTCCATTGCTCAAACAGTGCTTCAAGTCAGCTTCTGTCAGCTGCTTCAGGACGTTTTCTCATTCACATCTTCAACGGACTCAAATCATGTTCCTTTCAATGCAGATTGCCCCTTAGGAAACAGTAGTCAAGGTTTTTACAAGGAGGATGGTCTAACACTGGGATGCTGTACTTGGCAAGAAAACTCTTGACAGACAATATGGGATGAGGCGAATCATTGTCTTGGTGGAAAAATTTGCCTTACGGATTCTTTGTCGATTCTCACAATTTCAGCAATCGCTCGAATGATTAACCAACGGTCAGATCGAGCCATATAACCAAATTTTTCGATATTATCATCCGTTCTTGACTCGAGCGTGAATCATCTTCAGTGTCTTCTCGGCCATTTTGAAAACGCTTAAACCACTCAAAATCCAGTGCACGTGATAAAATTTCATTGCTATACACTTCTTTTAATAAGTTATAAGTTTCAGTAACGGTTTTTTCTCATTTTTGCAGCATACGAAAAATAACTCTAGTGCAAACGAAGGCTACAGGTATACGAATTAATTTACAGAAGCGAGAAGCACTGCATTCGAAAGAGAAGGCTTCACGCTAAGCAGTTGTCGGTTGCTGGCGTTTGGCGCATGCGTACTTTTTCTGTAGCAACATCAGTCTCGTTAATTAATAGCCACTCCACTTACTGAAAGAAATTTATTTATTCAAATTTGTGCGTACTGAAACATTCGGATATCTATACATTAGAAAAGTCCAAAAAGGATATAAATATTGAGATATTTATATTTTAATTATCGTTCTGCAAGAACCTGTAATATAAGCTACTGTGATCTTACAAGTCTGAATCAAAATCAGATGACAAGGAAAATTTTTAGCTCATTTCCCATTTTTTTCACATCACATTATGCGAATTTTTAATTTTTGGAACTCTGTTAATAATGAAATGAGCAGTTTTTATGAATATACAAGATGAACTTTGGTTCATCAAAGTTAAGTGCTGTTAAAAGGAAGGGGAGAGAGTGTATTTCCTTATTTTTTTTTTTATTATTATTAACATCAAATCTGTTGCAAAATTATGAAGCAGTTTGAAGTTATAATCTGTTAAAAGTTTTCATATTCCTCTAGTTGCTTTGCTTACTTATAAATGACATTAAAAACATAACATTTCATTCCCATTAAAAATTTAGGTGCACGCATTATTAATTTGCATAAAGTTTTTGTTCGTACGTAGGGTAATAAAGATGTAAAACAGTACGATATCTCGATTGAATCCTGAAGAATTGCAGCAGAATTACTCTGAGGTGTAAAAATAGCACATTGAATTGCAATACAAACAATTCACCGAACTTCACATGATCTTCCAAATAGAAAAGCGTGCGAAAACATTACATGCAGAAAATTTCTTTGTGTTTCTGTTATTCGTTTGATAACACAACAATCGACAAAAACTTATTTTCAGTTTTTAAACTTGCATTCTCAAGAGAAATGAGTTTGACACGTGTAGAACAATTTGGGTTTTTTCTTATAGGAGTTTTGTTTGTGTGAAATATAGAGAAATATCAAAAATAGAACTGTAAAAATGTTGTCAATTAGATTGTTTTTTCGATCAGTGTGGGAAATATATTTCAATGTTTTTCCCCATGCTTGTGACATCCTTTCTTCATTATTCAATTCTACTACCATCTTTTAGTGTAATTAAATGGTCAATTATTTTTAGACTACAAAAAGACTTTATAGAAAAAATTAAGGAAAAATATTTTATTAATCACTAATGAATAGATAAGGCCTCTCTCTCGAGTCTCTCTTAGCTCGTCAGCCCTAGATTGTGATCTAATAATAAAATCTTAGCTTACCAAATCACTTTTTCTGATTCAAACACTTCTCGCTAACCGTAGATTCGTGTCTCATGACTTCAATCCTAAAGATTAATTACGATGCTTCAATCTAATTTACAAATATTCATAAACCTGTCATTATCCTCTATCTCCCTTCTCTTTCATTCAATTCTGTTTCTTTTATATATCACTATCAAAAACTTAATTCACTACATTTCTTATGTTCATCTTCTTTTTGGTTGGGAAGAAATTGTAATTTTATGCAATTCAAATTACCAAAACAGTCCCAGAGGTTACTAAAGAGGAAATCGTGAATAGCCCAACGTCACACTCTTTTAGAACGACTGATGGTGTAATTCTGATGCGATCGATAGCGGAAATAATTATTTAAGAGCAATAATTATTATTATTAGAGAGGAGAGAGGAAAAAATCATTCACGTGATCCTTTGCAAAATGTTTGCCTTTTGCCTTGCCTGAAGACCAAGACAAAAATTCCCGGTAGGCAAGCCATGAACTCAAGTTATGATTCAACTAAATTAGTAGTACTGAATATAATGAGTACTGCTGCTTTTTAAATTCAAATAAGGCCTTTTAGTATATGCCTAGCACGATTTCGAGTTTGAAGAAAGCGATATCAGCTAATACTCCATATTTTTTTTTTTAATATATTGTTTTGAAACATTAGAATAGGAGTCAAATGTAAGACAATTTATTTTTTTTCAGTCGTTCGGACAAGAGAATCTTTTCATATGCTCCGTAATCTGTAAAAACGCAAAAGATATCTGTAAATTTTTATACATAATGTAGCATTTTTAATATTTAATTATGAGATTGTTGATTTATAATGTAATTCTTCGATCAATTTAAATGATTTATGTCATTTCTTCCAATTTATAAAAGCATAATTTAGAGATTTATTATCAAATTTGAAAATCTTTACTGTCTAAAGCAGGCCTTACCAGTCTACGGCCCTCGGGTCGATTGTGGCCTGCCCAGTGATAGCCTGTGGCCCGAGGAGCTAGGTAATCTAAACCAAAATTTAAATTTTTAATGAACATTAAGGTATCAAACAACATTCCATCATCGTATCATATTCCATTACTATGGGAATACCTAATTATACTGACTCAACTATCATCTCAATTTTTTTTCTATATCTTGTTCAGAAACAATGCCACAGTTGAACTCATCTTAAAAAAAGCGCTGGCCGCCTTATGTGAGTTAGTGATGCGCAATGTATACATAACCAGAATCCTACTGAAGAGCGCGGGTATTCATTACTACACGCGGGGGGGGGGGGATGCGACGTGCAGTTTATGCGGAACAGCAGCAGCCAGTCTGTCTATAGCAAATCTAATATACCTGATCCAGAAGCGTATGGTTCCAGACAGACTGTCTATTCGGTGTATTTTGATCACTAATAATTTTGCACCAACGTTATGTTGTAACCAGGACAGTTTTTTTAAAATTATATTTTGTAATTAATTTGATAAAATATAAATTCCCTTAATTTACCGCAGAATGCTCTTGATTTCTCTAATGTGACTCGGGAAGATGAATCGCTTGACGCGACTAGAGAGGTGAGATAGTAGTGGTTTTTAACGTGTGAATTTTTTGGAATTGGCATTGAAAGAGCCAAAATTAAAAAGGAAGTAATAAATTAACTTCATCACACACACGTGTATGTGTGTTAAGTAAGGGATATATAGTTCTACAATATTTTAATAAGTCATTATGCTGCTATCGCACTAAATCAGATTATTTAGAATGAAAAACTCTTTTCAGAGTTTGCAAACTTTTAGTAAGGAAAACAAACTCTCGGTGATGAGATTTTTTGGGGGAGCTTATCAAGGAGATTCATCTAAGTGTCGAAAGAAACAATGTTTTTGATAGGAAAGAAATATTTAGGGAAATAATTTGCCTCAGCTCTCTTCAACAATCACCACAGAAGTTAAAACATCTTAATAACTAACAAAAAAGTAATTTATTTTAGCTTAATTGTTAAAGGCACTGCAATGTTCTCTGGGTCGACAGGTCGAGGGTTCGAATAGCCCTCGTCACCCAAGGTTAACCAACCATTCTCATCACGGAGTAGAAAACTGATCCCCAAAAGTGGTGGGGCTTAAGCAATTTCGGGCCGAAAGTTAAATAATTAAGAATAATGCTTATAATTAGTAAACTTCGTAATTTTAGGACTGAAGAGAAAGTAGAGCTAAATTCAAAATTATGATATCATTATCTAGCAATCCAAATGTTAGCAAGATATTTTTACAAAAAATATTAATTTTATTTGAATTTCTTAATGTTTCAAATCAAATTTTACTTATCTTAGGAGAAATTTTGTGTAGTCATAGAAATGTAATATCCACGTCGGAATGGAAAGATGAAGGGGTTATGTAATAATGTTATGCACAGTATGTAAGAAGTATATGCTTCATATATATTTATTTACATGCTTTATATACTTAATATTTTATATTTATATTATATTTATACTATGTTTATATTAATTATTCAGCTATCCCTTTGTAATCCGGTACTTCGCATTTCCAGATCTACCAGTAACCTAGACTTTTTTACATAGACTGACAAGTCATAGAAAATTAGTTTATACCTCCTACCTGAATGGAGTATTGTAAGTTATCAATATAAAACAGTTCATTTTTGGTAGTATGAGTTATTTCGTGGGCTTAACACTTTGCTTGAGTGTAATTTTATTAAATTTTATAATATATATATATATATATATATATATATATATATATATATATATAATGATCCAAAATATATATATATATATATATATATATATATATATATTTTGGATCATGATTATCCAATAAATTTCTTAAATACTTATATACATCACAAATATATTAAACATCTTTGCGAATCGTGATCCAATTTCAAATCCACCACACAACAATAGGTCCACAAAGTCGGCTTGTTAGTGGTCTAGCCGTGAAGAATTTATTTATTTACATTTACACAGCTTACATTTTTACTCACTCTCTGGACCGTTATACTCCTTTACCATACAACTTATTACCAACCAATTGTTTGCATCCTTTTACATTTTATTACCAATCAAACAATGATTTAAATCTTTTTTCAATTTATATGGTGATGATGTGTTATATTTTTTTCATTTTGAGTATGTGATATACATCTTGAAGCTTAAAGAAAATTCCGTCTTACTACTCACATATTTGAATCTTCA
>BMAW01114545.1:576-14186 GCA_019974015.1 Nephila pilipes | reverse complement strand
GCATTTCGTTCGCTAGCGCATTTTGCCGAATTTCTTGGTGTTTTTTTGCAGCAATCGCTTATATTAAAATTCAAACAGTAAAACTGTGTACCCACCAACTTTAGATACTCGCTATAAGGAGTCAAATTGTTGGTAGGCTAGAAGCAGGCCAGTCTCAATTGCAGATTTGCAGAGAATTCAATTTAACGCCCAACGTCGTGTCCAACTTATGGATACAGTTTCAGGATATCGGATCCGTCGAGAGAAAGCCCGATCAAGGTCATCAAAGATCCTTGACGACCAGCGAAGATCGCCATTTGTCCATTATAGCGAGGCGTAACAGGAATGCTACAGCTTCTCAGGTTTCTCATGAGTTGTATGTGGCCACAAGAAACTGTTTCAAGAAGACTTCATGAGAAAGGGCTGTTTGCAAGAAGACCTGTTGTTTATGTCTCGCTCAGTTCTGTGAACTAGAGAATCCACTTTAAATGAAGCAGAGATAATAATGATTGAAGCATGGATCAATGGGTGAACCGTTCCCTTCTCTGAAGAGTTCCTGCTCAGCATAACCAGTAATTGTTACCGAACTTTCATATGGAGAGAACCAGAGACCCGCTACCTGTCCTCCAATGTCTGAGAAGTCGACTATTACGATAGTGGAGGCTTGATGGTATGGACTAGCATCATGTTGGATGGCTACACACACCGCCATGTTTTTGAAAGAGGCACTGCGACTTTTGAGAGGGATAGAGAAGAGGTCTTGGATTCTTATATCCGCCTTTTCAGGGGTCGAGTTGGTCAAGATTTTCTTTTAAATCGATGACAACGCGAGGTCACATAGAGCTCAACAAGTTGATGAATTTCTGGAAAGTGAGGATATTAGCCGTATGTAATGGCCAGTCAGTTCTTTAGACTTCAATCTTATAGAGCATACCTGGGACGCTCTGGAGAGGGCAATTGCAAGCCCCTTCAGAGAACCATCCAAGACATGAAAACAGCGTTGTTGAACGAGTGGGACCAATGGTCATAAACTCCCTCATTTCCAGCATAAAATTACGGTGCAAGTCCTATATATCTGTAAGAGGTAACAGTGTTCCTATTAACCCGTTTTTGGGGTTCTATTCTGCAACTGCTGTCTCATACCTTGAGACTCCATTGAGTGTGTGTGAGTATTATGCACGATCATGCGTATGTATTATATCCGTTGAATGGTTATTTTCTTGTATTATGTACAAAGCAAATTTCATTAAAATCTGTCCAGCAGTTATAGAGATAACGGACCAAATCGGAAAATTCTCTTAATTTTGGACACCAGTGTATATACATTTATTAGTTTTATGAGGATTAATTTAATTTATTTTAATTAATGACAACAAATTTTTGTTATTATATGTGAAACAGACTGAATAAATTTCAAAAGTAATTGTATATCTTATATCTGAAATGCAATTGTAACAAATCTCAATGAACTTTGAATATTTGTGTGAAAAAATATTCTTTTTATTCATATGAACTTAATTCTATTTATTTTCCGTTTGTAATATCAATTGTTTTTTTCTGGGAACTAGGAATTGATTATTTAGAAGTGAAGGAAAAATTTCTTGCCCAGTTATTGATTGTTTATTAATGTAAAATACAAATTTCTTCGGAAAGTCTAAATTTCTCAATTATGTATTATTTTTGAGGCATAATTATATAATTTAAGCTTGGTAATAGGATCCTACCTTTTTGATAAGTAATTACCTAGTATTTATATTATATTTTTATTTTAACTATGATTACATATAAATATTACTTATTTTATCAAAACACCATGATATTATTAATCAAATATTTAAATTTACGTTCAATGTACTTATTTCAACCCATAAATTTTCATATCAATATACTTCAAATGGTTTAAATCTCTCGTGTTAACTGCTTATTATTTTTTATATAAATTTATTCCATCTAAAAAGTTTGAAATTGAAATGGATATAACAGTTGTTACCATCAAAATATACTTACTTTCAATTTTTTTTATTTTCTGTACTTTGACATCAGGTCTCAACCACAGTGAATTTATTGTAAAGCAAAAATTTGGCGAATCTCCATCGCTATAATATGAACCAATTATAGCATTGTCAATGCTGCAAGCAATAGTGAAGAAAAAGAAATTAAAAACTAATGCAACAAATGTACAGATGTTCAATTAAATTTTAGGATGAATTGACGACAAAGAGTGAAAGAAATATGAAGGAACAATTAAGTAATATTTGATAATGGAGTTTGATTGAACTTTATTTTTTATATACACATGTATTCTGTATTGTTCGAAAATTGAAATTTAGAGAATTACATTGCTGGCCACACAAAATGCAGCACCCTGAAGGAAGCATGTAAACCATGTGAAATTTACATCATGCGTTTGCGACGATGAGCTATATAAATCATTAGCATTGCAGCGCAGACGCATATCACAGGCAACCTCAGCGCCACTCGCAAGCGCTATATAAGGGGAGAACAGATTGGCGAGCAATTGTTTACCTCTGAAACCATCTCTCAGAATGTTTAAACTCCATCTTTTTCAATGTTCAAATGCTTCATTTCACCGACCCGAGCTTAAGGGCCGCTCCGCGGCCTATGTGCTCGAATAACATTCCAGCGAGCAATTGTTTTTTCGTGCGGTTTTTTTTTTTTTTGCGTAAGCTGTTTACCTATGCCTCGTGGAAGACTTTTTCTTTATTGCCATTTAAGTTTTTTAAGGAATCTTTCTAATTCTGATCATTACTATTTGAAGTTAAGTTTTATTAATTTTATTTAAAAGTTTTTTCTTAATAGTTTATTATGTCTTTTGTCTATAATATATATTAATATTTTTATTTTTTACTCATTGTATATTTATTTATAATGGTGCTCCTAAATGTGTGATAGTCTAGATTAATCTTATTAAGGGAACAAAACAATATCTTACTCGCATTTCCTTTCTCCGGCCCCGCTGACAATTTTGCACTTGAAGTATTCATGCAAAGGCAACCTTAACATTCCTGCAACTGTTGAATTTAGATCTATTTCCGAGAAGAACTTGTAATATGACACAATCTATTCCAACAGGAAGAAATACACAGTTAAAAATGTTTGATTACTTTTTAAGGCCTGTTTCATATTTATAAAATAAATGTATCTTCCGACTTATGAAAATCCATGTTTAATTTTAGTGCAGCGAAAATAAAAGATTAATTATTCTAGAAAATTGTAGAGACTTCGACATGACATAAGACTAATTGTTTTTAATATATAGAACTCTGTTTTGTTTTGCATTTATATATGAATCTTAAAATGTTTTGTAATAATCAGGATTTATAGGGAAACGGTGAATTAAAAATGGGAAATGAGAATAGAGTAACATGATGTAATATTGTCCAGTGTTCGTTGTACCTTATATTAAGAGATCCATGAGTATAATACCTTTCAAAACCCATAGAACTGTAACCATAATTTTTCCTGTGGATGAGTTCGCTTTCATTGGAGCAGATTCACTAGAGCTAACTTATTATTTTGATTATTGCTTGGTTTTAGGTGTATAATGTGGTATCCGGATATCAATGATAAGGACAACTAGACGCAGATTGAGAATAAATCTTCGCGGTTCGAATCAAATTTTGAATTGACAGGTATTTGCTGCCAATCCAAAATTAACCTATAAATCAAAGTCAAATTGGTTTTAGTTTAGTGGCAGCACGCAATGACATCACTAATCCGTTTCAGCGATGCTTTTATCTCTTAGCAAAATAAATATGTCTTAACCATCCTTGTATAAAACCATTAATTTTAGGTATAATCATTATAGCTGAGATAGAGATTAAAATAAATTGTAGAAAATATAGAATGCCATTGGCACATTTGCTTAACAGATGTTTTCATTTTAACTTCATCGCTTAGTTTCGTAGAACTGTTTAAAGGATATTTTTCTTTTTCGTCTTATTTTATTTAGAAATGAATCCGAAATAGTTAATCATTGTTATTGCTACTGTACTCAATTTCAGTGATTTAAATTTTAGGAGAACAAAAATCACCAAATCAATCAATCGCATTCCTTCGTAAACCGCATAATAACAGAATTTTGAAAATACATTTTCACATTATTTAAATAAAAGGCATTGCTTTATTTATCTTATAATACCAAATACGTATCATTTTTGATCACCATGGATTAAAACATAATGGTTCTGAGCCTGTGAAAAAAAATGATTTTAAAGTGACATGTATAATATTTTATGATCTGATGGTGATAATAAAGATGAAAATAAGCAGTAAAGGGAACAATCATGAGTCTAAAGTGATACGTATAATATTTATATAATCTACAATGTGTTTGCATGTATTTATAAGATTAAAGTTCATACTGATCATGATGATGATCAAATTATGGAAGAGTATTTATTCGTTTTCCCAAGTACTGAAGAAACTAAACAAATCACATTGAATACTTTTTGTTTACAAAACAATGTATCTATGCAACATAAAAATATTTATTACATCAAGCATAAGTATTTAAAGCATATAATATTATACTTGTATAGATGATTTTGTTTAACTCTTCTTTAATTTTGTCTGCGACTCTTTATTCATGTTTAAGAAATGTCATTTTGCCCTCATTTTATTTAGAAATATAAGGTTGATGAATTTCCAGGAGCACGTAAGTTTTGCAGCTTTTAATCTCCGAGTCTTTTAGATTTTTTAACATTGCTTTGGCTTAACCTTGTCCAGAGTTGCATATCTTATGATGTTAAAATAAGAATTTGTAATACAATTTAAAAGGAAAAAAGATAATTAAAAACATTTAGTTAAAAAAATTTAATCATATGTTAAGTTAAGTGTAATAGCACTCCATTGACAACTAGGCAGAAAATGGTGTGTTAAAATTTATATTCCTAGCCAATGAGGTAGCATCGTATACTGTTAGTGGTTCAGGGAAAGAATTAATGAGGGAAAAATCTAGTCGAAGGCGAGTACGAGAATTTCTGGATTGGTGGAATGGTCTTTCTCTAGTGAAGAAGATATTGTGGAAACTGCTGATGGAATTGGGGAAGATTTTAAAGAGAACGCTAAAAATAAGATATTAAGAAATATATTTTGAGGTCTTTTAATTATTTGGATCAATATTATAATTTGGAGTTACTTGTAAGAATCTATTGCTGATATTTGTTATGTTCTCAGAGAATTTAAATGCCTTTTTTTACATGGTGTTTTTGATAGATGGGATATTAATTGCCTTAAAAAGATCACAAAATTTCTCAAATACCAGTTAGCACAAAATCTTGATCTAATGATGTGATTTTGGGATCTTCCAAGTTCATTAATATGGGGATTTGCTTCTAACTTATGTCTGTCCAGTGTGTCAAAACTGTCAAAAAATATATATAAGTTAGAATAGGGTCTAAGAATCAGAGTGCAGATAAGCATTAATTTTTTTTTCAGGTCATTTTTGAATCCTGAGTAATTAAGGGGTAAATATGACTGTCGCTAGCTCAGAATTTCTTTTTAACATATGTTTTATGTTGGGAGAAGAAAACCTAATTTAATCTAGTATCACACCAAGACAACTTGGTGTGCTCGGAGCAGATTTTTTGATTTTGAATGAAGATATCTGGATTCATTATTTTGATATTGTTTGAGAAAATAACTGCTTCTGTTATATTGGCATTAATTTCGATTTCTGACTTCCCAAACCCTTTTTTAGTTTAGAGATTTGATTATTAAATTTAAATGCAATTAGAGCCGAATTTAAGAGCTGTAACAGAATCGGAGTATCATCTGCATCATGTAAGAGATGGTGTTAACAGGCTTTAAGATATCCTTCACAAATAAACTGAAAAGGGATGGTCCGAGGTCCGATCCCTGTAAGATCATATAATTAATTTTTTTAATTAATGAATAATCATCATTTACTATTATATAAAAATTTCTGTATTGGAAGAATAATTTAGAAAGTTTAATTATTTGAGGGGGGTGTATTGATTTGGATAAGTTTGTAGATCAATCGCTCCTGCCAAACTCTATCAAATGCGTTTTGAATATCCAGAAAAATTACACCTATTTATTTTCTATTATTAGACCAGGACTTTATGTGTTCAACAACATGAAGAAGCTGATGGATGGTGGACAGTTTTTCTCCAAAACCATGTGTTCAGGAATTAGAATATCATCGTTAAGGTGATTATTATGTCTATGCTGAGAATAGGAAATAAGGAAATGGGTCGGTAACTATGTAGCGTAGGATCTTTACTTATCTTATTAATAAGATTGAAAGATGCTGTTAAAAAAAAACCCGGGGAAATAACTAATTTTAAGAATACTGTAAATGATGTTGGTGATATTAAAAATAATTCTTAGTGCTATTTGCTTATTCATTTTATTTATTATTCCTTCGTTTTCTGAAGCCTTTTCAATTTTTATTTTCAGTATGTATTGTAAAATCTCGGAAGGTTTAGTAAGGAGAATGGGTGGATCGTTAAGAAAACTAATTTCTTTTTTTTTCAAAATATTTGGGTTCAAAATCTTCAATACTTTTATCATAATTCGGATTCGTAATTTTATTTTATTGAAATTTTTTTTTCTAGCGAATACGTTAAAACATTTGCTTTTTCAGAATCCCGAAGAGATACTCTTGCGGAACATTTCAGATTGGAAACAGATCTTTCCTAGAGTAGGATTCTGGCCATCTTCCAAAGAAAGCTGTATTTGGCAGCTAGCTCTAGAAAAATAACTTCTTAGGGTTTTTGGTTCAAGGCAAAAAGTGCCTTTTAATGTGGCTTTGTACGTTGTTGAGGATATTTTTATCAGTGGAATCCTCAGAACTTTCCAAGTCTCCATGTCTTGGAAGAAGGTTTTCTAAGTTCCTAGCTGATGTAATTGGAGTTGTCACTATCACTGGTTTGGAGGGGATTGATTGAACATTAATAATTTTTTTTATTTAGATTGGAGACATGCTCGTCGATTTCTACTCCGGTGATGTATAGGAGAAATGTGAATGTTGTGTTTATATTTCAAAAATTTCGGAAAATCTCCCAATTTGAGGAAATGTTTCTTTCGTTTAAAGATATTTGTATAGAGGTTTTTTTTAGGTTAATAATGAATTGATTGTGGTCTTAGAGAAGTTCATGCAGAGAGGAAATTTCAGTCAGCTAATGTAAAATTTTGTGAGAGGGCAGGGTAAAGGATGTAAGCAGAGTTATGGCCTAACGAGTAAATATGAATGGGGCCTTGATATCAATGACGGTTGATCGTTTATGTTTATAAAGGCAATTCCTCTTGTATTGTTAAAATTATACCCCAGATAGTGTGATGGGCGTTAACATTTCTTCAAATAATAGAAATATCTCCAAGTTAAGCAATTGTTTCTAGGTCCTTAATACTTGAAGTATGAGGTATATAAAGGCTAATAGAAGTGGGTCTTCGTTTGGAGGTGTCAAGGTAACAATAGTTTCTTCGTTTGCTCCGAGAGAAGGTGTAGAAAAGCAATGGTGTGGGATAGAGTTTCTAAACAGAAGGCAAGTGTGAATTTGATCAATTCTGTCGTTTCTATAAGTGGTATAGCTGGGAACTTTAAAATTTTAACCTAGTGTCTGGTGCGTTTCTTGTTTTTTAATAATATCAGGAAGATGTTTTAATATGAAATCCCTTAGTTCATTTGCCAGCGGCATCACTCCATTTCCGTTCCAGGATGCAATTCCAAGACTGAAGTAGTTGTAATCCATTATCCGAAATGGGAGCATGAATACAGGCTCCGGTTTAAACTTTTCAAAAGTGTCGTTTTTCTGGGACATCCTTTATATTACTTTAAGGAGGTTAGGATAAATATTGAAATTACGAAGTTGTTCTATGGCTGCGAACATGTTGCGTCTGGGGTTTGTTGGATATTTTTATTTGAATTTAATTTTGGTTGTTCTTATTCTCAGAATGTGCTTCCTTTGACCTCCATTTGCGAGGCGCCATCTGTTATAATGGCAATGCTTCTTGTACTTTATGGACCTTTGGTAATGTTAGTAAAAGAAAGAGTTTCGCAAACAGTTTAAAAGTTTTTGGTATTTTGGGCTCATTTCTAGGTTGTTGCTTTTCCTTTTAGGGCTAAAGCTTGTGTAAACTGGAGAATCCCTGCCTTGAGTCAATGTGAACACCTTTACGGATGATGTATGTAGGATTATCTATTTAATTTTGATAATGCAGTCTCCTATTTTGAGGTTTTCACTACATTTTGAACAGCCCGAGTATACTTGTGTGAAAAGTGTGTGAAAGTAATTGAAGTGTATGTAAATTTGTTTTTCAAGAAAGAAATAATGTGCTAAGTGTGAAGAGCAGAATAATATTGCGAATGATGTGAGATATATTAAATCGCAAAGTTTTTACATCAATTCAAATGATTTAAAAATTGATTTTAGATCTTACAGAAATTTGATCAATGACATTGAGTGAGCAGTATTAACCTATATGATTCTGAGACGAATGAAGAACAATTAGTCTCAGATTGTTTCTAAGCAACTGAAATGAAAATTAAATCTGCATAACTAAAGAGAATATTATCTATTTTATGTTATATTTTGGCTTCAAATAAAATAACATAGTAAAGTTTTGGAGTATAAGTAAAAATATTTATTGTTTAACCAATCTTACAGTAGAGCTGCATTTATTCATATAGTTCATTGATGAACACAAATTCTACAAATTTCGATCATGATCGGGTGATGAGGACAACACCTGAACTTGCACCTAATTCTACAAACTCTCTCTTAATATCATTTAATAACAGTGAAGTCAGTTAAATATAAAGTGTCAGTCTTATTCCATTTATGTAAGGAATTTTGATAAAATCAAATTTAAAATCATCCTGCTAATAGGTTAAGAATTTAACAGAAGATTTGTGATTAGAGATGTTCAACATAATTACTAAAAGAATTATTACATGATTAGCACGGAATTATTTACCTTCATTACATGCTGAATTTTAAAAGCTTGATATTTTTGAGAGTTTTGGTAAAAAATAGTATCCGAATAAATTAAGAGAAACTTTTAAAACTGTGAAAGTAAAATGAAAATGAGTAATAAAAGAACTTTTTTTTAAAAAAATTCTTGTATACTGCAACGAAAGCATATGAAACTAAATTGTATTTTGATCATAAATAATTTTCAAAGAAATTCAATATTTTTATAACAGATTATAATTAATATTTATATGTGAGAATAATTTTCTCGAGGAAAACAATTATAATAATGAAAATTGCTTGGGGCAATATGTTTCGAAGAACAAATGCAACAGAAATGCTAATTTTTCCTAAAAAAGAATTATTAAATTATTCAAATAAGCTTCAGAGTTAAAGCAAACAATAAAATATTCAAGTGGACTGTATATATGTGGAATATTTGTTGTTGGGGTGCATAACCCTCATGGGCTTTAATTCCTAGAATTTACTATTGTATTATGTTGTAGCTGAACTATGGTTTTTCATTTGCCCAGGAGTTAGAATTTAAAATATGAAAAGTATTATATTTAAGTGAGCAATCGTAAACTATTTTTTAAAGAAATGCATTAGAGTTAAGATTTTTCTTTCAGAAGAGTTAGTTTATATACTTAGTCAAATATAGGTTAATTATTGTAGTGGTGTTGGTTTTATGATATTTTTTAAAATATTTAAGATGAAGATTTAAAAAGATTAATATGTTGGCGGCAGTAGATATTTTTTTAATCAGTTTGAGACCGAGGAGGGTGAATTTTAATCAGGGCTTCAAATAACTTAGGAAGTTTGTTAAATAGATTTCGTAATTCACCTATTGCAGTAAGGAAGTTAAAATTACTTGGGCTATTGTTACTTATATTGCTAGATGAGGTAGTAGGGGTTTCGCCGGTTCAAACTGTTTAGATGCTTTGGCTGGTTTTTGTGCTATTATGGGGGCTATCTCTTGAGGGATTTGATTACTACAAACTTTCGCAAATGAAAGGTTTGTTGTAACCGTCTTGATTCTATTGTGTTTCTCTCGATGACTTTTTGCGTTGTATCACCTTTCTTGGGTTTCCTCTTTGGGAATAGTGGGCAACCCTGCTAGGATGAAATGTGATTTGATTTGCAGTTAATGCTCTGCGGATTTTCTAGCTTTTCCTTGATCTCGAATTTGTTGGTGCGGTGATTTACTCCGCATTTTAGAAGTGGGCAGTAATATCCTTTTCATACATTAAAATTAATGCAAAAGATAAATTATTAAAATGAATTTATTTTAAGATAAATATAATTATTGTTTTGATAAGTAAATTTTTATAATTTATTTTATTTTAAATCTAAAAATTTTTTACAGAAAACTTGTTCTGACATATATTTGAAAATTAAGTTCAATATTGGTGAAAGCAAGCATAAAGCTTAAAAGCAAAAACTTTTTATGATAAAAATTTAAAAGATACTCAGGCGACACAACACTAAGAAAACACTTTCAAAAAATTGCATAAATTTCTTTAATTCACTTTTAAACATCAACAATTTCAAGATTAAATATCTAGAAACTTATCCTATCTCCCATAATATTAAAAGACCCAAACAAATTCTCTGTAATTTCTATGAACCTGCCTGAAAACAAATTTTTATTTCAATTAATTTTCTTAAGATTATCATCATTTAAATTCAGACTTTTCTGACCATTTTTAACTCCCATTCGAAACTTTCACCTCACACGGGATATGCTTTAAACTTCGTAGACCACCAGATTTGGGGTAAAGGAACTTCGCAGACCACCAGATTTGGAGTAAAATAGCGCCCCGCTCTCTAGGCGTCTGTGGAACTCAACGTCATGCACAGACGACCAAATTGTAGTTGACTAAAACAATAGCCTATTGAGAAATTAATAATATTTAACAAGAAATGCCTAATACAGGCTTTTTTTTCTTTTCAATCCCACCATCAATACGACAGTACTTGATTCAACTTGCTACCCTTATTTTATACTTGGTTAGGGTTAACAGTAAGATTACAAAATAAATTCTGAAAGGTGCAGGGTTTAAATGTAAAGTAATAATGTTTACAATAAAAATTAATAAGAATTAAATGACATTTAAAATTAAATTGTAATCTAAGTTCTTATGTATCATGCAGTATTTACTCTTTGGTTTGAATACATTAGAAAATCTTATATCCATATGTATTCAAATATTTTTTATCATGAAACGTAGTTTCTCAATCAACAGTTTGGAAATAGACATTCCTGATAATTTTAAAGCAAAAACACTTTCGAAACGCCACTGTCAGTAACTGAAATTCAACCTGTTTTAAAACATATTATATCTAGTGTTAATATTATGATTCTATCTAATTTTCAGAAGAAGAAACCAAAGAGAGATATCTTTCAAAGAAACAACAACATAGTTTCCAAAAACTGAATAGAATGCCTGTAGTATGGAATCAAACAAAAAAAGGCTTTATTGAACCCATAGTATCGTTACACATGACTGTCTGTCCAAGAGGATGAACAATAAGCGGATGTTTCTTAATATGGGATATGCCCTCCCCTCACTTCAATGGTTGCTTCGCACCGTCCGTCCATAAACAGCACCAGATTGTCAAACAGTTCTTGCAGTAAAAGCGCCCATTCCTCAATCAGCTTCTGTTTCAGTTGTAGGTGTTTCACGGAGGATGTAGTTGTACCGCAAGGCATCTCCTCAAAGCCACCCACACATGTTATATGGGATTTAAATCAAGGTAGAACGCTGGACAATCTATTTGAGTAATATTTTAACTTTCCAGTAGCTGCTGAACATCAGCAGTCCAATGTGGCCAAGCATTGTCATCCATGAAAACGAAGCCTGGTCCAATAGCACATCGGAACCCAAGCACATAGGGAAATATTACTTCCTTACAATAGTAACCTCCAGTTACAGAGTCTCTGTTGAAAATATGGAGATCAGTTGGCCCGTTCAGCATAATGCTTCCGCAGACGACAACACCCGGACCATCGTAACGTTCTCCTTCCCTGATGTTTCTATGGTCTCAATCGACAAAATATATTGGATTCTTTTTGGACAAACAACTCACTTGGAAACAACACCTTAAAGAGAAATTCGAAAAATTCTGGAACTAAACTCGTAAGCTCTTCCCCCTAATCTGCGGGATTTCTAAAATGTCTTCAGAAAACAAGATGCTTCTCTATACCCCTGTTTTGCAACCTGTTATTAGCTATACGGGCACTGTGTGAGCGTATGCCGCCAAAACGAACACCTAAATTCTAGAAAATAAACAAAATTCCATATTACGTACGATTTACAAAGCCCGGTGGTTCATGAAAAACACTCAAATTAGAAGAGCTCTTAAAACAACCAACTTTCGCAATTATATCCGAGATATTTCAGTTAATTTCTTTAATAAGCTCTCAAACATCAATACTCTTAACATTCAAATCCTCGAACAAGATCAATATCCCGTTAATAACCTTACCAAAAGACCCAGAAAAGTACTTCACGTTTTTTATGAAACACCAGAATTATAAAATTCATTTGAATTCAACTTTATTATTTTTAACACAACTTTAAATGTCTACGAGAATTTTTCCCATTCAACATTCTATCCCTCTTTTGGGCGGAGCTTCGGCTCTTTCGCCTACTTCACTCCCTACTCACCGACCAATAGAAATCCAGGTTTTCAGCTCGGCCACCTCTTATTCCTACACGGTGCACGCAAATTAAACTTTTCAACTTTCTTCAAAAGTTTTTTTGATTAATTTGTTCAAATTTCAACTCTTCAATAGACTTTTCACAAACTACCCTGCATGAAAAATCCTCTACACACAACTAATGTGGGCTCCCACAGCTACAAGATGTGGGCTTGAAGGCGCCCGCAGAAATCAACATCAACATTTTTCCTTGATATTACTGGGATGAAACCATGTCCCGACCTCTTTCCAAGTCGACTAGTGTTGATAATCGCTTGTGGCACTGAAAAGACCCTCATCCGTAAAAAAAGAACACGACTCTATCGATGAGATGTCCAGTTTTAGTGCTCCTTACACCACTCTATATGGTGCCTTTGATGGCCATCTTTCAAAAGGATACAGCATTCACGACGACGGACGAATGGGCCACCTTTGTTAAAAACCGCGTTACTTGTCGCCCTGTTGCTGTACACAACTGCTGAGCAATGGCGCTTGCTCACTGGCATCTGGCTCTTTTCGCCTGCAAAACGATATATCGGTCATCCACTGCAGTTGTTTTTTTAGCGAGGCCACCACCAACCTTTCTAACAGCTGTACTTATAATTTGGAAGGCTTTCCAAGCGCGAAACGACACTTTTGTTGATTCCGAACACTTCAGCTACACTGGTCAAACTACGCCCCTCCTCCAACTTTCCTATCATACTTGCAAGTCTGAAGTCGCCCAGATGATTTCATCTAGCCATATTTCACGAAAGAATTCGCTCGCAGCAGATGTCTTTAACTGCGCCTATATTAACCCTTTTATTGTAATCTTGAACTTCTGCACGCGTTTTGCGTACACTCTCGTCGCCTATGATGTTTTGTTCTAGATATTTGCATGCGCATAACCTTTCTTTTGAATTGGGTGTTCATTGTATTAATCGCAACAACTCCTCTTCTACAATTTCATGGATATCTGCTTAAAATTT
>BMAW01114533.1:35077-62986 GCA_019974015.1 Nephila pilipes | reverse complement strand
CATTTTAAGATAGGTTTAATGGACTAACAGAACATTGGAAAGTACTTTCTTATGCAGTTTTCCTTATTATTGCAACCTGCAAGGTATAAGGAGTACCAGATTTTAAAGTGATTTATATGTGGAAGGATTATATTCGATGTACATAGTATAGAGGTTTTTATATCTGTATGCAACTCTGAGAGTAAAATTTAAGATGTGGGACTCATGTAATATTGTAATTCAGAACATTTTATTTTATTCTTACCTATTGTACTTAAACAATCATTATTTGATAAATAATTATATGTTAAAGACCTTTATTTGTTCATTTATTTTCTTTGAACATATCAGATTAGATGCCATTTTTTTAAAAAAAGATTCTGAACTTGTAACATTTAAAACAATAATGCATGAAGAAACAATTTAAGTTTGCCTAAGTTTAACTTGGCTACAATGACTCACAACCTTTTCTTACAAATACTCGATGGTTTTTCAAAAATCATTTAGACATTAAATGAAGCAAAGGTAAAAAAAAAAATGTCTGATTTAGTTCGTTTTTCTTAAAAGTTAAAGACAGTTATTATTGCACCAAACAAATATTCAAAATTATGTTATGTAAACAATATAAAAACACTCTGGTTGGAGGATTAACTTTTTATTCCTTCAACAATCCAAACATCTTGTTAATGATACATTCTTTATTAAAGGTAGTTTCAGACTAAACTAACACAACTGCAGTAACATTAGTACTTAAATAGCATGACTAACGTGTCTGCTAGTACATGAAGAAACCAACATCATCCCACGAACATGAAGTCACATGAATTTAATGAAATGCCGTTAAATTTACGAACGCAACGCTATAAAGTTTTAGGAAAACAGAACGAGTTCGTAATTGCCAACAAGTGGATACTAGCTATATTCATGCAATGTTGGAACACAGAGCCGTTGCATAATCGAATACGTACTTTATTTAATGGACTGCCTTTAACAAAGGCTTGCTCGCCCAACCTCGTTAACAGGAGAATAGAAATTATACCGTACCAGAGCGTTATAGAAGTGTAAGATAAGAAGTTTGGTGAATTGAGCGAGGATTAAATGTTTTAATGGTACAAGTTTTTCGGGTATGAATATTTCTTATCCGACAATTAAATTAAAGAAATAAGCGAGGATCTATATAAAAAGAAATGTTCTAATAGCAATTAAATAATTTCTTCATCAACTTAAATAACTATGAATCGACACAATTTTTTGTATAAAAAAGTTTCAAAGAGATATAAAATACTCGCAACGTTTATTAGAGTTCTATTCAAAATGCAAATGTAATTTCAAAAAATTTTGAAACTTTTATTTATGAAAATGTTTGATATAGGTCTGTGTATTTTTGTTTTCCTACAAAATTTAATGCAATATCAGAGAATATATATTCTCTCATAAGAAACAAATTTTGGAAACATTTTTTCCTTTCTGAAAAACAATTAAAATATTTAATGAAAAAACCACTTGCAAACGTAATATTTATTTTCATGAGTGAAATTTAATGGATATTTAATTTTCAAAATCTGACTTAGTTACCAAAATAAATAAATAGAGTATTAGTCCCTACTTATTACCTATAAAGATCGTATATAATTTTAGTTAATATGTATAGTTTATTGCATTATTGCATTACTTAAAAGAAATATTCAGTTAAAAGTGAGCTAGTTGTAGGATATATTTATTTTCATGGAAATAAATTAAATTTGTAAAGAGAATTTTGATACAGCAACGAATTTGATGGAAATAAATATAAAACACACATTTTTCATTCGACTTGATGTGTCCAAATTTACATATATTACCTGACTTTGAAATAAAACTACTCACAATATTTTAGAAAATATCTCTGAAATTAAATTTCGAAGGTAAGCCGATGATATGTAAGATATTTTAACGGAAAAAATAAATAATGTCATTAATTTTCAATGAAGAAAAGAGGAAAATATATTAAATATTAATAATATTTCTCTTAATTTGAAAAGTTATTCTGATGACAGTTAGTTTGATTATGATTAGTTTGAAAAGTTACCTTCAGATGTGCATGATTCAATTAATGGAAAATATATTTGAAGTCTTTTATTCAAAGATCAGTAATAACTAAAAACATATTCAACATCATTTTTATTTACCAAAAATATAAATAAATTGTTCACTTTATGCAGTAATAGTAGTTATTATACACTGTTCCATAAGCTGTTTTCTATGCTTGAAAATAAATAACACATATTTTAGTTATACTATAATAAACATTTTATAATACAAAGAAAGCATAAAAAGTTTGTTATTTGAGTTTTTAATAGGGTAATAAAGTTAATAACCGTAAATTAAATAGTTCTAAACAATACCTTCTCCAAAATAAAGAATATTTTAGAGGCTTAATATTAATCTGTGTAAACATATTAATTTATTGTACAATTTGGAAAGACTTTACTGTCTGATAACTGATTTCAGAGATTTTTTATCATATAAAATTATGTTAAATTGTTTCGATACGATATCATAAAAATAAACATTGAATTTATTAAGATCAATTAAAATGTTCTTTTGTGTTCTGGTATTTAGTTTTACTTTATTTTCTGTATAAATAACTAGATAAACCGAGTCTAGACCAGAGATTACAAATTTTAGCTAAAATTTACTTCGGAAGTCTATTGTATAATTTGTTGTTATCTTTAAAATTTCTATCTATATATATTCATAAAAATATATTATATTCATTGAAACAATAAGTAAAATATTTATAAAATGTATAAAACTCGTAAAAAAGTATAATATTATAATATATTAAAATCAAAATATATATTCCTCGAACTTAAAGAGAAATAAAACGTATATTTGTATCAACTGATAATTGTGGTGGAAAATAATTACCTACAATTTTTATGTGGGAAAAAGTTCATATGATTATAAATATTCTATCTTATGAAGAACGTATTTACTATTGAAATGTCGAGTTTTTGGTTGGAAAACTGCTCAATAATTATTTTGAACAAAAAGAAATAAACAATAAATATGGTTTTTAAATTGAACACTTGCCATGATAAAGCATGAATGAAGCCTATATTAAAAATAATCTATTCGTAAAAAATATAATACTTATAAAATTGTTTTATTATATAAGAGTACAGAGATAATAGAATCTTGATATTTGTTCAATTCTCATGAACAATTAAAATTAATTTCAAGAAAACTTCTGATAGTGATTAGTATCTTGAGTATTTTTAAGAGGAAACTACGCTTTTTGCAAACTTTCAAAGAAAGTAAAGTATTTTCGTGACTTTCTCAATATATATATATATATATATATATAGCCAAGGAAAAATAAACAGTAATTAGAAATGATATACAATAATTATCTTTACTCCAACAGTAATATATCAAGTTTTCTTACATTAGTAATATAGAAATTATTTTAGCAAGATTTTTATTTTAAACATTGATAATTTCTAAAAAAAGTGTCGAAAACACATTTATTTAATATTCCGAACATTTATTTATAAAATATGTAATTTATAACTTAAATCAGCTTTAATTGCATTAAGTACATAACTTTACTTACGTTTTGAATTATTTAAAGGCGTTTTATATTCATTCTTACCAAGAGTCTTGACAAATAATGGCGCTTAGTTTCAGAATTATTTTACATTAAATTACAGTATCACTAGTTACTAAAATACAAATATTAAATAACAGGAAAATTTTTTGTAACTAATTATAATTTCAATATTAATGATACATTCACACACACACACACACACACACATATATATATATATATATATATATACATAAATAAATGTGTGTATATATATTAATAATCGGAGCTCTATTTTGTATTACTTTAATACAAAATACAAAGAAATTTTTTCCCAATAATTAAAATCAAAGAAAGATGATATATTCCTTTTTTTCTATTGATCTATTCAATTACATTTCTATGTCCAAAAAAGGTTTTCAATTTTGAAGTGATTCTTCTTAAAAGGTTTATTCTAGTAATTAACCTTCAAAAATTTAGTAAATTCCAAAAATATAGTAGTTTTGCTTAATAGAAGTTTTTGGAAATATATTGGGATCATCTACTTCAAAGCCGTAAAACTATTTGGCTTATAGGATTAACACTCCTTAAATCATCCAACCAACTTCTAATCTCTTTTTACTTACTAATGTATTTTATCCCCTCTTCTTAGGAAATACCCGAATTTTTACGTGACATATCAAAACTACTTTTGATAATAAAGTATCTTATCAAGTAATAAAAACTTTCATGCTTTGATTTGATAATAAAAACCTATGTAAGATAAATTTCATGAGCTTTTTGTTACCTTTGTTGACTTTTATTCCATCGTTAGAAGAAACAAAAATATTTTTTTTAAAAGTATATGTAAGTTGAAAAGAAAGTTAAGGAGACCAAGGTTTTAGAGTTAATATTTCATTTATATGTTTTTGATGGATATATAAAAAAATTTCTAATAAGATGTATGAAAAAAAAAATTTATTACTTCACATTCATAAACTTATTATCACTCATTTTTATTCCTTTAGAAATACCTTCTTTCACGAAAAATTGATTAACAAAAAAAAATAGATATTTACCATTTGTTCAATGTTATGATATTTTTAATTAACACAATTCTAAAGAAATATAACTTTTTTTATTATATAAAATTTAAACTTTTGTTTGTAGATTTTAATATTTTTAGGTGTTAAAGGAAATAAAATTAGCGTCCTTAAACTTAATTTTATTTTTAATTTCCATAGTTATCAAAAAACTATCAAAATACAAATACAGTGCTATCTTGATAATCCGGCAGATATCGAAATATAGCACAGCTGGATTACCGAAAATGCCTAAATGCTGGAAAATCACTATTAATAAATCAATTTATTAGAAGACGCTACTTATTATTGAATAAATTTCAAAACAGTATACTCAAATAAGTGTCAAACATACGATATAATTGAAATCACAAAATGTATAGTTGTTTTTTGATTATATATTATTTCGTTGAGACAAAATACATGAAATATAATTCAATGATTTATCAGCTGATGTAAAAACACCAGATTCCTAAAAATTAGTTTTAACATAAAATTGTTCCACTTTCAATTTTAAAAATATACCACTGAAATATGCCTAAAGAAAATTTCGTGCAACATATTTTATTTTATACAAATGTTTATGTTTAGCTTCGATAATATTCAAATTATTCCAAAGTTTAGTAACAAAGTAGTTTAGTAAAATAGTCTGAAGTAAATTAAGTAATATATAATTCTTTTAAATATTGATAAAGAATCTGGATTTTCATTCATACTTTGGTTACATTGAATATCGGGTGTCCATTGTCGACTTTCGGAAAAAACTCAAAATTAGAAAACAGTTCGCCAAATTAGACATATGTAATGAAGTAGAGAGGTGAAGGACCACCATAACCTAAATCACCACATTTAAATTGCTATCGTACCCAAAAGTTGCTAAATGCAGAGGGGAACCGGAAACTTCCCTTGAACCCATATTTTTAATTGGATCGACTCTGATCTAATAAGGAGAAAGTCACAATCTCTATTTGAAGTGGACATCTGTTTTCATAAGACACTTCTCTTACATATAGATATATTCATAAAAGGTATAAGAAATTACAAATGAAATTAATTAAAAGTACGTTTTAACAAGTTAAACTTAATTAAACATATAGAGAAATATTTATTGTAATATGAATGTAGTTTTAAAATTTTAATTCTTTACTGCAATATTAATAATACATAAATAATAATACATGTTTAAAGAAATTAAATAAAATTATTGTGAATTTGAATAATACGTAAATGTATTTTATGCGTTGAAAATGGAAATATTGGAAAGAGTTAATGCGTAGGAAAATTCAAGTAATATTCTACTTATTTAATATTGTTAATGTGGAAGCTTTTTAAAATAGAACTAGTGTGTTAAGATATGTCGAATTATTCCTATTATCCCAATAGCTTAATATCAATGAACTCTTCATTGATCATAATTATAAATAAAAATGAAATTAATTATTATTAATTAATTATGGATTATAACTTATTTTTTATAAAAGTTTTAAAACCCTAAATATTCCAATCGATTGCTAAGAACTTATACGCTATTTTATTTTTTAAGAAATTAAACAAATGGACGAATAAATGCAGCTTGAACATAATTTTAATTAACAATATGTTTAATTTCTATGAGAAACAAAAAAAATTTTAAAATGACATTTGCCTTGTTTACTATAAGTTGGATCGTCTACAATTATTTTTTATTACCTCGAAAATAAGGGACAAAGAATTCGTAGCATACTAAATTTAGCTCACATCTACCTTGACATACATCAGTAAATACGTGGGTGATCTACTACCGCTAAAGTAGAGTATTTGTAGAAAGCAGGTGAATCAGCTGTTCTTCTATATTTCATTGTCCCATTTTGTTTTTTTTAAAAAAAAATATCGTCCCTTTTTCAACAGAAATATCTGTAAATAAGTTTTGAATTGAATTATTCGAAAGAGAAACTCATTACGTGTTATGAATATATGTATAAATGATTGCATCAAAATAATTTTGACTTCACCTAAAACTCCACTTCATTAGAAAAATTTTATATTCTTACATTAAAAACGAAGCGAAAAATTATTTCTAATAAAAATACTTTTAAGTTACAAATGAAAAAAGATACAATTAATAAAAAATTTAAAGACAAGCACTTTATACATTTTGTCTCTAATTACCAGATGAGCATATTTTCTGGACAAATTGATTTGTAAAATAATAGTAACAAAACATTCAATTAACAAGAATAATTAGAGAGTTATTCTTAATTAAGAGAAGCTGAAAGTGGAAATGAAAATCTAAACAGTACAGACATAAAAAATGGAATAAATTCAGCTAATCCAAATAATCACGCATTACTAAATATGAAAAAATGAATCTCTTTTGATGCAATGTTCAGTCGAATTATTTCCAAAGAGCCATAGAAAATTATTTTCAAATTTTCATGAAATAGAAAGCTTCTGTAATTGATGCATTTATTCGTACTGGGATAGAATATTTAAATTCTAAATAAATTTCATTTATGAATTATTCATAAGTACTTATGTCTTCAACACTTTAAAACGACATCTAAAAACGTATTTCAGCAAGTTATCTGAATGCTCTATTTTAGAAGTATAATATTATTATTTTTATTTTCCAAGTACAAATATGAATTAAAATCTTAATTTAAAAATTGACGTATACCTGATTCTGAACCTTATATTCAAAACATTATCATTTTACTCAATTTCATTTTTTTACTCTTACATTTTTAATACAGAAACAAGGATTATATTATACTTGCTTACTTTTCACAGGATTTCATTCTGCTTATTACTTACATGCATGCATTCTTCTATGCAAATTGAAAAATACAAAAAAAGGGGGGAAATTGCATGTAGTTCCTTCTAAAATTGCAATAATTTCCCTAAGGAAAATTTGACATTTTTATTTTTAAGTTGTAATTAATTCTACCTGAATCACTATTTTTCTTAATTATCTATCGTTCTTAAAGTATAATTTAATATAATCTGTTAAAAACAGGAAAGAGATTCCTCAGTTATTTCCATCACATGGTTTCATTTTTAATGTCGATTGAAGCGAGAATATTCTGTTTTTTTAGAAAAAATTTAAAAAAAAAAAAAATTCTTAGGCCTGGCTTAACACCAAAAAAATCAAAGTTCAGTTGGATGAAGATTATGGTACATCTGCTTCTGTGTTTTTAACAGCTTACAATTGGATAAATGAATTTAAACGAGGCAGTATTTCTATAAAGGAAGAAAGTCGTTCGGGACGTTCAATGGAGCAAATACTCACGGAATGAGTGAAAAAATCCAACATGTTTTTGAGTAATCGACGAATTAAAGTGCGTAAAATAGATGATGCCACTGGTATATAGCAAGGTACAGTGCTTTCAATTTCGCAAGAAAAATTGGAAGTGAAAAAAAATTCTCGGCGAGATAGGAGCCGTGTTTACTTTCAACGGAAAATAAACGCAATCGTGGGGTCAACTCTCAGGCTATATTGGCACTTTTTCTTTGCAATCCGAAGAGTTTCTGCATGGATACATAACCGAACATTGTAATATTACAGAGACAAAGTAATGGTCAAAACAATGAGGATTGAAGGCAAATGGGCTCCGAAGAATATCAAGACGGCGATATTGGCCACAAGGTTACTGCCACAGTTTTTTAAGATGTATGCAGAATCATTTACGACAATTACTTATAAAAATAACAATAACTGGAGAGTATTATGGGTTGTTATTGCACCGGTTGAGTAAAGAAATAAAAAAAAGCGTCACCATTTGAAAAAAAAAAAAGGTTCCTCTTCTATTAAAACAATGTATGGGGTCACACCTGTGCAGTTTAGATGGTCAAAATCATGGGGGAAAAGTTCCAATCATTACAACTACCACCGTATTCACCGTATGTGGCTTCCAGTTACTTTTTTTGTTTTCAAAATTTAAATAAAATGGCTCCATGGACAATGGTTTACGGCGAACAAAGAGGTCATTGGCTAAACAAATGCCGATTTAAAGGATCTTCCGATTATTTTTTTTCACATATATTTAAAAAATTAGAGAAATGCATTAAAAAGTACATAGAGATAAAAGATATTATGCTAAGAAATTATAAAGGAAAAACTACTTAAAATAATTTGTTTTTCTATCTTTTTCTATGAACTTACAGAACGACATTCGTGATTGACAAATATTATTTTAAATGTGCGATTTAATGACTATTTTTGGATGCGAACTCATCAATTTTTTTTTCCATCCTTTCTAACTTCCAGACTATAATTTTGACTATTTCAATATTTTTTGGTGAAATTATTTATATTTCTTTTGTTTTAAGTTTTTATTTATTTGCTTAACTTGAATAAAAGAAGACTGATTTTAAGAAAAGGATCTCATGATTCCCAGGAAAATAGTTCATAAATTTCTTTTATATGTATCACATTGTATTATATTATATAACATTTTATCCCAGGCTACAAAATAGCAAGTGAAGGAAATCCATATGAAAATTTATGAGGATTTATTTCGACAAAATAGAAGTAAAGATCTTTCAGAAGGGCATTTTGTATTATAAAAAGGTGGGCGTATCTCAAGTCTCTGTATTTACACGATTTAAGGTTAGAAACTATTTCTATCTTTATTTATTTTTAAAATGACTATTTGAAGAATGAATTACTTTTTTCTTAACAGTAATTAACTTATGTAGTCAAAAATAAGCCGAGTAAAAAAATTGAATGGAAAAGTTAGTTTTTAAGGAATGCAAGTTTGTAAGTTTATTGCACTGTTTTCAAAAATAGCCAGTGGGAAATTACTTACATTTTTTTGCTATAGCTACAGATTCATATAAATATAAAAATTTATATTTTTTCAAGCAAGTGCTCCATGTTAATCGAGTTTTCTATAACTAGGTGTTGTAATTAAATGAATGTTGAGAAAAAACTTTCAACAAAAACATCATTATGGAAACATTTAAAACCTGTGTAATATAAATAATTTTTAATTAAAGATCATTTTGATCAGAATTAATTTAAAATGTTATCCCCATAAAATAGCTAAAAGGTATTTAATTAATAAGTTTAATGAATGCAAATATTTTAAATGAGCTGCTTAAGGTATGAAATTCGTCGCATTATTTACAATTCTTAACAACTCTCTTTATATTTTATATAGATATAAAGTCGACCTAATAATTTTTAGTAAATGTAAAGATTTTAAGCCGAACATTGAATTTTATCCTAATTATTTGATTTTATTGCAGACAAATTCAAATACGGGTTGGGCTGAATATTTGGATACAAAGTTAAAGATAAAGGATTACATCATTTGTAGTAATTTATTTGATAAAAGAGATGCATTCGGGTTTAAGAAAATTAAAATGCCTTATTGGGAAAGCAATATTCATTTACCCATATACAGAAACATTATATTAATTTTTTTGCATCGTAATAAACTGTTAGTTACAAATGATAAAGATATATTCAATAATATTAAGAAATTTATGACAGAATGTAAAGAATGCTATTATCCATTAGATTTTTAAAGAGATATATTCTCAATAATTTATATGATGAACTATTTTGATGTGTTTTTAAGATTTCCCATGAGGACTCCCTAGGGGACTCTAGAAGGTATTGAAGTATCATTATATAGATTGTATCTGATATCTAAAGAAATTTTTATATTATAGTGGTTTCTCAATGGAATCTTTGTTTCATGGGTTAATTTATATGTATTTTTAATATTTACATCTTGGAATAAGAGCTTACTCTAATATCTTTTGGATTGGTGACTTATTCAAAAAATAATCTTATACATAAGGGCTATTACCTATCAGGACATTCATGAATTTTTAAACTTTCGTTTCAAAACAAATCCACCACACAACATAGGATTACAAAGTCAGCTAATTAGTGGTCTTGTTGTAAAGATATTTTAAAACATTTCTGTATTATTACACATTTACACACATATTTCACTCAATTGAATTTTAAGTAATTATAACAAATAAAATTCTGATTTAAGTATCATTTAATATGATTTCTGGTCATAATTGGTTTATTGGTGGATTCTTATTAAATATTCTATATTGAAACTTTTTATACTCAAATTAGTTAAATACTATGGACTTAAAAATTTTATCTGACAACAGTGCATCGTGGTGGATATTATCACTTAAAAAGTTCCTTTGCCTATTGCACTCAGGTTTATGATCACTTGTCAAAGATATGATCTTTTGAATCTTTGCCTTTACAATTGTGAAATTTGAATTGATTTTTCATGAAAAGCATGGATTCAGGTATGTAGATTTAAAGTTTTAAATCTTTAACTGGAAATATTTAATTATAATGCTTTATTGTTTCTAAAAAAAATCTTAATTTTTAATTGAATAATTTTTAATTGGATAATTTAATTAATAGATGATTTTTGTTTAAAAAAAATTGTAATTGGAAGGTTTATAGGTGAAGAATATATTTTATTAGTTTGGAAAACAATTGTTTTTGAAAATAATTAGTAATTGAGATATCTCGCCATTCAATTATGCTTCTTTGTTTATTGTTTCTTTTCTTTAAATTACAATTTGAATTTTGGAGTAATCCATTTTTACGCAACAAGATGCATTGGGGGAGGGTTAATACCAAAGAACTACTTACACCCCACAATTCAGTCCCCAGTCTGAATATGCATGTTTTGTTTTGTGGGTATTCAAATTATTCTTTGGTTCAAATTAGTTTCAAATTTGATTAAATTTTTATTCATCTTTTAGTTTAAAATTTGATTCGGTTTCATTTTTTTACTTAGCTCTAATAAATGTTTTTTTGTTGTTGTTGTTGATTTTGGATTTTAATTGTTCTCTTACTTTCATGTTTTTTAATGATAAATTCATTGCTTTATCTTATATTTATACATAAATATATATATAGATATATATTTATATATATACATGAAAAATTTGATTTTATTATTATATTAAAAATTAATAGAATAGAATATGTAATTGGTCTCTAAAATGCTGCACCAGGAAGAAAGTAAATGACAGAACCTTATTTCCTGTATAATAGAAGGAAAAAAATAATTTATTTTACGGGATCTTTGGGGGTACATAACGTGTAATATTCCTCATCTAGAGCTAGCGTTTCTGGGAGTAATAACAGCTGCAATACGCATGAATATTGAATTTAACTTATCATGGATTATATATAAGCAGATATACACCATTACGTGCTCTTTCAACTCTGTGCCAAAGTACATCGGTTGAATTGACTTACGAGTATTGGGGCGTGAGCTTCTGGCTACAAGTGCAAAAATGTTTTCAATGGTGACAAATCTGATTAAGGTGCTGTCCATCACATATACTGAGGAATCAGGAAAATTCAGAATATCCCGCCAATGTGCCCTTTCTCGATGCCCATATAATATCGATAAATGTCATACAGATGAGCATTGTCTTTTGAAAGTACCATCGCAGTGGGCATGAAAATGAGCATATCCACAGACTTTAACATGTCGTAAATGTAACGACACCTGTTTGAAGTACTGGCAACACGAAAAAAGTGGTGATTGAACGTACAACTAATGATACTACATGCCATTATTCCAGATACGGGTCCTGAACGACGTTGACGAATTTAAGCTGGAAGAGTTATCCTCGTTTGTTTTATTGTGTGGATACGCGTATTATATCCACACAATAATACGCGTATCAAGAATTTTTTTACAGAACCAGGATTCGTTTGATATGATGGAGGGGATCTAATCTTGCTTTCAACGCACTTCTGTATACTCGCCTGTGTCTGCTACAGCGTCAAGAGAAGCCGACTTAATGTTCAATATGATGACAGTGGATGGTGCCTTAAATGAAGTCACATTGTCCTTGATGAAACATTGGGGCATTGCTTTCAAGTCAAATTCTTAGGACGAACATTTTTTGAGAGGTTGTGCATCAACGTAATGTTCCTTAACATTAAGTTGATGCAAGTCCCTTGAAACACATGTGGACATCACATGTGTGTCCTCTTAAGTATTAGTGTGTGGAGCATGATGTTCTATATGTCCCTCCTAAACAGTAATTTAATGTTCACATGACATACATGGTATCTCGACTAACGCGAGTATCAATATCTTGGAATGATAAATCACAGACCCGGTAAATCATGATATTACTCTGGTCAAATTTCGACGCTTGCTGGTAAGAGTTATTGTGCTTCTAAGTATATTGTCATTACGCGAGGAGTGAACATGACCAATATACAAAAGCTCACGTTCAGATGTGATTTTTAAAATAGAAATCCACCGTACAATTTTCATTTTATACAGACTACAGAGGACGTTACTCTTATCTACTTAATCAAATGTGCTAAAATGATTATGAACAACTAATGAAAACCTTAAAGAAGTCATCCTTCAAAGAATATTGTTTCAAAAAATACCACTATCAACAAAAGGTTTTGTACAGATTAATATTCTTACAGATAAGTATTTGGCACACAGCAGTTTAACAATCTACAGCCGAAGATACAGATGTTCCAATTAGTTAGCGTATCACTTCCATAGGAGTATGCACTTAATTGTCACATATCACGGAATCTACCATGATACTAATATACACCCCTAGGGCGAAAAGTAGGCGCTGGTTTTAAAAAAATATATATTTCCATTTCGAATGGGTTTTTATATTTTATTTACATCTAATTTTGAGCTGATTTCCTTCCATTGTATTATATCACATCTAAGAGAATCTAATAAAGATATATGAATGTCCGTTTGGGACCATTATAACACTTTCGTTAGAAACTACAATATATTTTTGTCAATCTTGGAGATCAACGTTAAATCGGGAGTATCGGATCAATAAGTACTTAAAATTTGCTGCACATTATCCGGTATCTCGATAAATTCTTTCATTAGATTTACCACAAATGAGATTATCCATCTGCGAAGTAACCAAGGAGGGTATTAGTCATCTAATTATAATTCACTACGTAGCAGCCTATTCTGTGAACTTTTCCATGGTCCATAAAAAGAGAGTATGCAAGTTTACTTCATGCATTATTACCTGTGGTTTATGTGCAATATCACGAATACATCTTAATACAATAAAATATAATGCTTCAGTAACTACGTGAAATTTAGTTAAATCATTAGTAATATTATAAATAATGAATTGGGATTTTACTTGACATAACCAAACCGCAGGATCCGATTCCCGAAATGCTGAAGCTATCACCGAAACTCTACACAAAATAGAGTCAAATGAAAATTCCAATTTCTCATCGAGTTGAACTTCTTCCGTAAGTTCTGTCGACATGTTAAAGGTTTCGGACTACAAAGTGCAAAATTTATCAGCGAAGTATAGATAAAGTAAATTAAAAGCACGTTAAAAGTGTTTCATATTTGTAGTAGGGGTCAAGTGAATCGATGAAAAACTTTCACCTGTCTGTAATTGGGAATTTGATAAATGAATCTCAGGTTCTGTATCAGCGAAAGTGAAATCTATGAATTAAGACTAGGAAGTTGTATCAAATTATTCAGTTCTCAGAATCATCATTTTTTAATGAAAAAAACTGTATCCAATGTATAAAATTTATTTGAAAAGATTGTAAGACATTGAATCTGAAATATATAAAAGTTATTTGTAAGATTTCTTTGTTATTTTTTAATAAAAAACATTCTTATATTTTAATCCTTGTTTTTATGCAAATTTTAGTTGATTATTTAAATTACTTACATATTTATTGAGTTACTATTTTTTTATATTAATTTACACACACACACACACACACACACATATATATATATATATATATATATATGTTTGTGTGTGTGTGTTCGTGCATGTTTAATATATGTATGATTTTAAAATAAACTTAATTGATATTTTAAGTAAAAAAAAATATGACAATTCCCTATATATTATGGAAAATAATTTGAGTTAAATAAGTCAGTAAATTAAGATGGTGGTTTAAAATAAACAATAGTTGTTAACAAGACATTATTTGAAATGTTTTTAAATGCACAAAAAATTACCCGCTGTCGAAACTATGGATTAAATCAAAATGAGCAATATTCGAATAAATTTAACAGCGTATCTATTTAACAGCAAAAACTACAAACATGCATATCCACATGTAATTTCAATTACATCAACAAACCAAAAATCTACTTTTTAAAATCAGGCCAAAAACATCCGTTTAACTGTACTACAAGGCTCAGAACTGTAATATATTATTACACAAAACGAAAGCTCTACTTTAAGAAATATTTCCTTATATTTTACTTCTTCCTTAAACAATTTACAGAAATAATCTCTTATTAAGGATTTTGCGAGAAATATGACATTATTCATAATATTCATTAATTATATGTTCATTAGTATAACAACAAATGACGCTCTTAAAAATGCCTCACCACTCTCTATGATTTAGTCAATCTTTTTTTTTCTGAGCTTATATTATTTCACAGACTAAGGTTGTGATTTTTTATTAGCTAGGTCCATTTGTTAGAAATAATTCTCAAATTATCATGCTAAGTTTTTGGGAACAAAATTCGCACACAGTTTTACAATAACTGAAGAAGAGCAAATTTTAGATGGAATTCAATATTTTTTAATTCGATATTTTTAATAAATATTTATAAATGAACAATGCATAGTAAATATTTTCTTATACAATTATTTATGGGACGAAATTTGCTGAAGTGCTTAGACAGGTTATAATCATATATTTAATAAAGAATTTCTCAAAACGAAAAATAACCAATAATATATATATATATATATATATATATATATATATATATATTGTTTAAAATTATTTTATAAAATAAGTTAACAAATCCCTCATTTAAATAAAAATTAAATATTTTTAGAAAAATAATTGCATAAGAAATATTGCTTGAAAATAAATAAAAGACCATTAAATATTTCTTTCTATTTATTGTCTTCAATAAATATTAAAAATCAAAATTGGTGGCATATTTCTTCTTTGGAACTTGAGAGAAATGATTTTAATAATAAATCTATAACAGTGACTTAAATTTTCTTTTTAGCAACTATTAAGTATTTGAGTTACGAAAGCTAAATTATTATACCTTGAATGCATATATGCATATATATATATATGTGTGTTTGTGTGTATGTGTGCGTGTGCGTGCGTGCGTGTGTGTGCGTGTGTGTGTTTGAATCTCCCTGATATACGTGAATAACTATTCATTTTATGTTTTTATTGTATTTCATTGGATGAAAATTTTAATTTCTGAAAAGAATAAAATGAGTTAAAGAAAAATAATTCCATATAATCGTAAGATGTCTAGTTGCACTCATGAGGTTTCAGAGAAATTTCTGCATAATAAATAAAATATGTTCATCATTCTTATATGCGTAAAACAAATTTCTTATGGCAAGTCATATATACTAAAAACTACAAAATGCATAGTATGCAGCACTTTATTTAAAACTGAGTAATAACGTTGTTTTCAAAAGCATTCATTTGAAAGCATGAAAATTTAAACAATAAAAAAACTGGATGGAGAGAAATACGAGTAAAATGCTGGCAATTTTGCATCCGCATAATACGCTCTAATTTATGAATATTTCCTTTCTTAGAAATAAAACTATCCTCTTTTTTTACAGTAAATAAACCTGAGATTTAAGGATAAGGGTAAACAAATAGTGAATAAGAATCTAAAGGAAAAAGTAAATACTGCCATTTATTTTCATTGCCGAAAAGTGAAAAAAAAATATTATTTTACTTCGATTCTACTGAAATGAAATTCTTTTTCTATGTACTTGATTTAAAACCACATTTCTAAATATTTTTGAACATATTTGTTGAAAGCTTTTATTATAAGATAACTAATAGTGAGAGATTTAAGGTACATCTTGACAGAAAATATAAATCATGTACATTTTATCCAAAAACGAATGGTTTGGATATTATTTTTAGAAGTAGTTTTCTAAGTGATTGTAACAATAAATATTATTATAAGTAAACATCCAATTATTGTAAATGTTGAGATGCATCGAGTGTTTTATTAATCACTTTTCTTAAATATTTTCCATAATGAATCATTAAAAGTTATTCTTTGACTTACATTTATTAAAACCATTTTATAGTAATTTTATTAAAAAATAATAATTGTTTATAACTCTTATTTAATTTCCAAACATTTCAAAATATTTTTATCAATTACAGACAACTTTAAACGAGAGTGGCTAAAAAATTCATGTTTTTGACGACACAGTACACAATGGACGTAAGTAAGGGTTACCATTGTGTGCTGTCATATATTAAACAGCACCCAAAGAAACTTGGTGCTCATTAATCATTAATAGGTTGGAATTAAAATGACAACCATTTCCTAGGAAATCAAAATACATTAGACGCTTCGAGTTGTCGTCGTCATTTTGCGTTGAATGTTTACCGTAGTTGGGACACACACACACATATAAATATATATATATATATGGGTATATGTGTATGTGTGTGCGTGTGCTTGTGAGCTTATAATAAAATATTCACAGGATAATCCTGCACATAAAATCCATTTTTCCATTTTACAAATCCTAATAACCAGTTCTAACTATAGGTACTTTTTATACCTCTTATATTAAAATAGCTATGTGTTGATGAAAGGAACATATATCGGTTTTGACCAAATAGAAAAAAAAATTCCGTACAATAATTAACAAGGTAAAATAAAAGAGTCTAGACTTGGTATTAGGAATTTAAGCCACAATTTATTTTAGAGCGTCATTGGATTTTCCCCTCTGTTAGCTTTAAATCTTAAATACCATTTATTTCTGGATGAATAGATAGTTATCAGAGTGTGTCTATTTCTAATTTTAAATTTTAACAAAATGCTATTAAAAGTTTCTTAGTACTGATGAGGTAAAATCTGCAATAGCTAAACATAATAGTAGTTTTACTGGTATTCAGGGAAAAAAATCGATTATTCGAAGAGGAAATGTGCAAAAATCCTATCTATCCTGAGAATGGCATCAGACAGATACAAAATTAATTTTTCAAACGTCTATGAATCTTTTAAGGAGTCTATGTCTGAGTGCATTTGAGAATTGTATTTAAAATATTGAATTTTTGGTTTGAGACATAGAAAATGAGTTTTGTTGAATTATGTTCATTTTGTTCAGAACATGATGTTTGCCAAGGGATGAAAATTCCATTTCTAATCCAAATTTGTTTATTTAACTGAAATTAAATTCTAAATTAAATATATTAAACAAGTATGTGGAAATGATTTTAAATACAGTTTAGTTAAAAAGAAGATATCAGATATAAAAGTGTGCTTTTGTATATAAGAAACGAATTAATCCTTAATTTTCTTTCGTTTAAATTGACTGATTTATTGTTTATTAATCTCAGATTTAGAAACAACACGTGAGTTATTGAAGACAATCCTCGAAATTTTAAACATCAATCAAATGATGAGAACGCACCTGAGTTGGCCCCTCCCTCTCATAACTTCCACCTTCCTCCACTGGAAGCCTTGGAGTCTCAGCAATTTTAATGCTTCATCAATCCGCTAGGTGGATCCTTACAGACATCGTAATATGAACCCATAACTCATTGAAAATTACGACAATCACAAGTTCACGATCATGAACATCAGGTTTACGCGGCTAATATTTCGCCTCATAAAAGAAAAAAAGTTATACTTTCAATGTCAATGCTTTGAATTTCTAAAGCAAAATTATTATTAAAAGAAATAAAGTAATGTTACTCTGATGTTTGTATCTTTAGCAGTTGTAAAATTAAATGTTTATTGATAAAAATATATGATAAGAATACGAATATTAAATAATATACTAAAACATTTTTTTTGAAACTTTGTAAATAATACAGAAATATAATTTGTGAAATTCATAGAAATTTATACATATTCAAAAATTAAGACACTTAAATATTTCTTGGACACACTTCTCATTTTTAAGACAAAACGAATTAATGTGATACATCTTAAAAAAAATTTATTTACTTCGTAAATATTAGTCATGAAACGTTTAATCGGGATTGTTTTATTCAAGATTAGGTTTTATTAGTGATCGTTAAAAAATAATATCCTTATGTTAAATTTAACAATGTTTAGGGATAAATAGCAATATACTACAGCCTCAAAATATTAACTTAAAAAATTATACTAGAGTAAAAATGTTACAGGATTTGCTTTAATACCTCTTTACTTTAATTTCATTTTAACTATGAGCGTTACTTTCTGTATAAATTGTTGAATAACTGATAACAACGCATTCTGAAAGTTTATGTTGTTATGGCCAAATTTAAATTCGTTTTTGTTATAATAATAACATAATCATACAACATAATGCATGTATCAACCAATATATGTATTATATTGGTTTAAATTAATGCAGGATATAATTCAGTGCAATAGATGCTTTTTTCTAATAGTAGTTTTTAACAGAGCAATGCAGTTTTCTGAAACTTTCTTTCCTTGATATCAGTGAATAGGGTCTAAGATAAGACAACCTGTTAAAATCGAAAAACTTTTTTTTTTCTTGATATGATTTTTTTTATCTGTAACGCATTTATTTATATCATTTATCATCAGCAATTTGAAACTATAATTACAGAGTTTCCATTTTTACATGTAGAGTGTAACATGAATTTGTCAGTATGTTACAGGATGTAAAATATTGAAAATATCTTAAATGTGAAGAAATGAAATGATTCAAATAATGATGATTGATACAGTAAAGTTTAACGTCTACAAGCTCAAGAATTACACATATGAACATACTACTGTGTAATCCATTACTTAAAGTATAAGTTATATTCAATAACATGAGACCAAGAATATCTAAAAATATGTTTAAGCAAATATCTCTCATCAAGAATTCCGTTCAACTATAGATGAAAATTGTTTTTATTTATTGAATAGTTATAAGAAACTAAGCACCATTAATATATCCATACCATGAAGTAAACATATTTCCCTTTAAATATATTCATAATAATCTTTTTCATCTTAATTCTTTAATATATCGCAGCTTTTATTCCCAGAAACCATTGTTTTCCTGACAGCAATCATAAGAGATACTTATTTCAGAAATATGGAGTTTCACAATGAACTAACACTAAATTGCTTCATATTGTTATAAAAGTGTGAATGAGGCTGACCATTTTTTACTTCTGTGCATACGAATAATTAATAAAAGCCATGCAAATCAGTTTAATTTTAAAACTTTGATTTTTTTTTATTCTATTGAAGAAATAATTATTATTCTTCCTTTAAATGTATCATGTATTAATTTTCATAACGAATTTTTCATGAAATTCATCATCAATATTAATGCATGTTGACAATAAAATACTTTAAATATTTTATTTAAAAAAATGTAAATTTTAAAGAAAGATAAATAAATTTAAAATTCACGAGCAGAATTTCGTTGAGAAAAAATTTAAAGCACCGGAGCAGTTCTCAACAAAAACCATTTGAATATACTACAGTGTAAACTGTTATTTATAATAAAACATTAAAAGTAATTTTAATCTGATAAGTTTTATTTTCTGAAAGAGAAAACAATGAAAAGCGATGACATTTCAATTATGTCATCTGTACATTGAGGTATGGTATCTGAAAAAAAAAATGTATGCGTTCAACAGCAATTATGTTTACAAATATATACTTAATTAAATTGTGTTTTTTTTTCAAAACATATATTTCTTTGCAACTGTTTTTAAGTTTATTGCTTAAGACAACACTAATTATCAATGTTTGTTTTCTTTAATTTTATTTCAGCCAAAAGTTGTGATTATAATAATGATAAAGAAAATAATTAAATGGCATAAAGAACCAAATTATCTTTTTGCTTCCATTTGCGCTTGTATTCTTATCAATATAAATGCAAATTTAAATACGATAAGATTGAGTCTATGTCAATTAATTGTGATGTATAATGTTGACATAACGTATTTTATTACAAAATTATTTTTTTTTCTTAAATACCGAAAAATTGGTTAAGAGGGTCTTACTTAAATAAAACGGAAAATATCATTATTTATTCTTAGAATTAGATTTGAGCAAATTAAGAGATTTTCAAGAATAATTTTCATAAAAAAGTGTTCATTACATTTAATTCAATTCAGGCAAAAAAAAAAAAAAAACCGCAAAATATTTTTTTCGCCAAAGAAATGGTTCGCGAAACATTGAATGATTTATAAAAACGAATTCATAATTTATTTACTTATGTTTCTGTTTAAAAATGTGTTCATCTCTTATTTACCGTGATCTGTAAAGCGTGAAACATGTTTAAAAATTAAGAATCTGCCGTAGATTTTTAACCTCAAACATATGAAATATTTTCAATAAAAAGAGCAAAATTTGTTGAATAAGAAAAAGCATTTAAAATACATCAGAATTAAAAAGTAAAATGAATTTCAAATCTTCTTAATATGTATCTCATTCTATAAGAAATTATTTATACAAAAAGGTAATAATAACGCAAATGTATTTTGCTTTTATTTAATTAGATCTTCCGTTGTGTGTGTGTGCATGCGTTTGTGTGTGTAAATTACTGGCTGTTAAAATTGCTACATCAGGTAGAAATGCAAATAATAAGAAAGTATTTATTGGAAAAGTACATTATCCTGGAAATACAGTGATTAAATTTTCAAGAAATTTGAAGAATAGATCCTGAAAAACCATTGCCCAGAATAACCATATCTAGCAGCAATAACAGCTGTTAATCTACTAAGCATTGAGTCAAACAAAGATTGGTTGCCGTGTGCACGTACAGCTGCCCAAGCAGCTTCTACTCTTTGCCAAAATTCATCTACAGCAGTGACTGGAGTATGGTGATGAGCCGGCCGTTTGTCAACCATTGACCAGACGTTTCCTACTGGTGAGAGATCTGAAGAACTTGCTGGCCAAGGCAGCAACTAAATATATTCTGTATGAAAGAAGGCTCCTACTATACCAGAAGTATTGGGCAAGATAATGCTTGTGCATTATTCTGCGAAACGTAGCGTTTCGCAAGGCTCGAGGGAGGGCAGATTCACGGGCGTTAACACAATATATATGTAACAGCCACTATTCGAAGTACCATCAAGGCAAACAATAGATCATCGAGACGAGTATCCAATGGCATCTTATCAATCACTGTAAGTGATGGGCCAGTGTGCCGAAGTCGAATGCACGCTAATAATGAACACTTTCACGATGCCCCAAACGCATAGGCAACCATTATGATGCTGTAAACAGAACCTAGATTTATTTGAAAAAATGTCGTCACAGCATTGTTACTTCCAGATTCATCGTTGATCACATCATTGAAGACGCTCCTATCTGTGATTTATCGTCATGGGTAGTCGAAACCATGGTCACGAAGCTGACAGTCCATTCAGCTGCAAACGAACTGTTTCAGCAAAGACTTGTCTTGCAAACGATCCAATTTATAACTCAGAGGACATGACATGGCTGTATGTTCCAATAAGGTCATGCGGTTAACATGTCTGTCTTCCCGGGTGTTAGTGGTTGGGGGCTGTATGACTATTCTTAACTCATCGATAACATATTCTGCAGACAGACATAGGATGTCGACTGACGCGAGCTGCAGTACTGCGATACGATAAATCAGAATCTTTATAGGCTACAATTCGACTTCCATCAAAGTCAGAAACATGCTGGTAAGCATCTCTTTCTCACACAAGGCATCCAAACAACTTTTAATCGGGGAACAACGTTCAAATGTACTTCGTGTATAAGAAACCATTACTTCATCGTGTACATTTAATACTTTTAAACTCACTGTAGATGTCGCTCCCGGCGCTTGTTTTGCATTATGACAGCATCTGCTGCCTGTCATGTAAATTTCACATGTGTTGCATATCGTCTTGATGTAACTATTTTAATGATCCCAGTCGAATATAAATGTATATGTATATATATATATGTATATATACTGCTGTTTGTAGAAAATGCAACACCATGAAAGAATCATCAGAATCAAATGAAATTTAATGCAGAAACGACTTGTACTGATACAAATAAATGATGAAATTTTCAAAACAAAAGAAACAAATTAAGCGTCCGAAATCAGTATTTGGTGCTGCCACCATGCGCTGCAATAAGTGCTGCTATACGACGTGGCATGGAGTCAAACAGATGTTGAATATCTGCTTGAGGAAGAGAATTCCATATCGCTTGTATGCGCAACCAAAGTTCGTCTTTGGAAACTGCAGGACGCGGATCACGAGCGAGACGCCGACCAACCATATCCCACACGTGCTCAATAGGCGACATATCCGGTGAATAAGCAGGCCAAGGAAGAAGTTGCATGCGTTGTGCTGAACAGAAGTCTCGAACAGTCCGCGCAACATGTGGGCGTGCATTATCCTGCTGAACGATAGCTCCAGGGATGCCTTGAAGGAAAGGAACGACTTCGGGCTTTAGCACTTCACGGACGTACCTGTTGCTATTGCGATTACCCTCAATTCGTATCAAATTGGATCGTCCATGATACGAAATCGCACCCTAGACCATAATTCCGGGTGTTCGACCACTATGTCGTTCAATAATACACTCAGGAAGGCAGCGTTGACCGGCATAACGTCTAACACGAACACGGCCATCATGGGTCCACAAATTGAAGCGTGATTCATCTGAAAAGACAACTTGGTGCCAATCAGCTCGCCTGTCTCTGTGCTCAAGAGCCCACTGCCGACGCAGCCGTCGATGATTCGCCGTGAGGGGAATCCTGTATAAAGGCACCCTTGCACGCAATCCACGGCGCAGCAGACGACGACGAATTGACGAAGCCGACAATTGTACACCCGTAGCAGTAGACCAACGTGCTGCCAGCTGCCTGGAGGAAGCTGTGCGATCATTCACCGCCATGTGGAGCAGGTGTCGATCATCGCGCTCTGACGTCACCTTCTGTCGTCCAGTGCCTGTTTTTTGAGTTGTTCGGTGCTCGTCGGTCCACTGCTTCCAAACTCGCATCACTGTGGAACTGTTCCGCTGCATACGAGCTGCTATTGCGCGATAGGAAAATCCTCCTTCTCGAAGGCCGATTATCCTCCCTCGTTCAAACTCCGTAAATTGCTTGAATTTCTTATTCTTCCGTCGTGGAGGCATACTCAGGTCTCACTAAACGTTTGCCACTAACAAATAATCATAGACTTTTTTCAACGTCCCGCTACAGCACTTTATTTATACGCTTTCAGCATCAATTCAGAGGGCGCTGCGCGCGCCGCGCACGCGCGATGGCTCTGAAACTTTATTAATTTGCATAATATCCTATAATTGACATTTGCTGCGAATTTCATTTGATTCTGATGATTCCTTCATGGTGTTGCATTTTCTACAAACAGCAGTTTATATATATATATATATATATATATATATATATATATAAAAGATATGTATATTTTATAACAGTATTTAAAAGTAACATATGCATGCATTAGATTCATCTTTGAATTTCCCAAATAAAAGTAGTATTATCATTTTAATTAATATGATTTCTTATATTCAGAATTGGTTAGTACTTATATATAACTTCAAAAATCTAAATGAAATGCCAATTTTGTGTATAACATTTTATTCAATATAAGGGTTAGAACAGGGGTCGCCAAACTTTTTTGATCATCGCCCCCTATATAATTTTTCGAAATCTCCATAGACCCCCACAAAGGTAATTTTCAGGTAATTAAAATCAAACTATATATTAGTCTAAATATTTAATAAATCAGAAACAGTAAGTAAAGTAGCTACAGATTTTTTACTTCTTAATGAGATGAGAGTGCCTGGTGTTTCTTGGCAAGGTTCGCTATATTGGGTTCCAAATTACTCAATTTTAACCGTAAATCCTCTCGAAGCTCCACATTTAATTTATCTCTGTTTTTAGTTAAAATTGAATTAACGTGACAGAAACCGGCTTCAACCATATACGAACTTGGAAACGCCAACATAAATGGCTGAGCCATTTCGCAAAGTTTCACATATTTTTGCTTTATATTTATATTAGTACAAAATTTATGTATTGTCAAATTTTTAATAAGCGTTTTTGCTTCAAGATCGGACAATAGTTCAGCAAGCTCATCTTGTATGTTGATATCGACGTTATCAATTTGCGCCGAAAATGGCGCAATAATCCAATCAGGGATGTCGATGTTTTCCAAATCAACAAAGTGCAGTTTGAAATTTTGCTTAATTTTTGAAGATGATTTGTATATATTTCCAAGTCTTCTTCTTTTATTTTTAATTGTTGCAGATTTGAAAAATACTTATAATCCTTACGTAGCAATGGAGATCTAAATAAATTTAATTTTACTTGGAAGCCTAACAGTATTGTCCGAGCTTGGATAATTGTTACATCTTTTCCTTCCAGTTTTGTTTGAACGTCATTAAAATTTCCAAATAAGTCTGCTAAATAAAAAATATGGTTCTTATTGTTTTGGAGTTCATTGCTTAGAACAGGATTTATTTCGTTCAGAAATTCTGTCGTGGAGTCAAATAAATTGACGAGCCGTTGCAAGCATACACCTCTAGACAACCATCTAACCATTATTTTATTTTCTATAAAGAATATAATATTAAGTCAAATATAAAAATATTTTAAATTTTTACGTACGCAGTTAGATATGTGTGATTTGCATATTAAGAACTGTTTTTCCTTCGAGTCCCAATAGACCCCCATTCGACCCCTTGGGTCAGATAGACCCCCTACTGTTGTTAAATAGACCCCTAGGGGTCTATATAGACCACTTTGGCGACCCCTGGGTTAGAATAATGAAGATAATGTAGGATTATATATGTACCTAGATTTACAGAATGATCATCTTCGTATTCCAAATACATGGTGCTAAGGATGGATGACCTTATCACCCATAACAACCACAGACTGAAAGAAAGCCAATTATGAAAATTTAGAATAAGCGCTGGATGTAGAAAGAAAAACAGTGCACAAACAATTTGCCTTTTCCTTGAAATTCTTGTAATAACACTGATAAGATAATTAAAGAATTTATTTTGATCGGGCATCTATAGATCTATTTAAAAGTTTATAGGGAAACAGTTTATTGACGAATTGTAAATTTTAGGTTATTTCCCAATATCAGTTAGAATGGAAAAATAAATTGAGATATTTAAAAATTTTCCGTATATGTCTTCCCAATATAACTTAGATGATTTTGCGCGTAGCCTTTCTCTGGAGATATTAAATTAAGGCGAAAAATAACAGATTTATCTGAAGCTTAACTTCAGTGTGGTTTCAAGGATGTGTGAATCACTTAAAGCAACTGGTATTTGAAAAATGCCGGATGGGAGAGAAGTACAATGTTCACAGGATACAAACTGATTGCCTCATCGACAAAAAGGTACAGAAGCACTATAGTTCAGACTGTGGCTAATGAGTATTTTCCTACTACAAATGAATATGGTCTCCCGAAAACTCTATAAAGAGACGTTTGGGAGGATTCTTCGACCAAACACCTGTTATGGGTGTCTCATTGTCCAGGCCACAAATCACAGTCTAGTTGCAATGGTGTTCGTGGGCATCAAAATATGACCCACCCCTCCTGAAAAATTGCACTTTTCTTAGCGGGTAGTAGGTTCTGTATGCAATCGGATCATAGACCCCAACTGATCTGGTGTAAGAGTGGTACTGAATATCGTCCAGAAAATTTCCAGCAATGAGTTGGATATATAACATTTAGTATCAGTACCAATATCATAATCAGTGGCTGCAAGCACATCTGGTAATAAGCACTGTCAAAGGTGCATTGATGTTGGCTTTTTCCATGTTTGTTGTCAGTCATAAATTTGTTATCATAAAGGCAACGCACTATGTCACCAATCAGTTGCTGTTCAGGAACAGCTAATGAGCGAAATCATTCAATTCCTCGCATTGCTAGCACGTTCTACGGATCTTACCTCCACCGAAAATGTTTGGGAGGCTTTTGGTTGATGATTTGCTTCTTGAAAATATCCTTCAACACTCAAAAATATCCTTATCCAGATCTCATGACCAATTCCTGTTTTTCGATGGAGTCTGTGAACGTTAAGCCTAGTTTTCTAGTAGAACTGTTTCTTTGACGTCGTGCAATTATTGCCAGATATAATGATCTGGCCAGAAAGATATGATTCTTGGTAAACCTGTAATGATCATTAGTTAATATTTTCCGTTCCTCTATATTCTTGAGATTACTTTCATAATTCTTGACACTTCGATTTGTGATCGTCTGTACTCTAACATTCGAACAATTCTTTCTTTTGCTAATGTATTCAGAGATCATATTTGTTCTATCATCCGTTTTGTTTAGTCGTTAACAAAGTTACCTTGAGGCTTAACAATAATCTTTTTTTTAAATAAACTATTTAAAATAATAATCTTAATAACTATTTTAATAACTAAATTATTTCAAATTATAATGTTCCATATATAATTGAAGTTATTATAACTAAGTTAGTTTGATCTACCATACAAAAGAGCGCTGTGAATTCTCTTTATACACGCGTAACTCCTTAATAAATTACGTATTAAACTAAAATGTTTCTAGTTGTAAAAAAAAAAACGAAATAATAATAATTTGAAACTAATAGTCTGTATGGTTACAGTATGTCGAATGAACACGAGGATGTATCTGAATAATTTCTTTAATGAATGAATCATACATTTAATTAATGGAGCCTTTATAAAAATTTACACATATCATATTTTGTTACATCTATATATTTTCCAGCTTTATGCAATATCATTCTTTTACTTACCATTATTTAAGTCTACACTATTTTCTTTTTCACTCTTAAACTTAAATACAATTTGTATTTTCTGTTTCTCAGTTATCTTTTTCAATCGGACATTCACTAAGTATACTTATATTTCCTCTTACTCTAATACTGATTAAATATATGAAAGCCCAATATTTTTGTTGAAACATTTAATTTAAAAAGAATTTCAAAGCAGATTATGTTTGGCATTAATATTGTTTTTAGTATTAATATATTATCATCTTACGTAATATGAATTTAAAGTTATTGATTTTATAATCTTTTTATTCTGATATTTCAACAAATAGACAAATTACTGAATAATAAGCATTGCTTTTACTTTCATGGAACCATTCTTCCAAAAAAAATTTTTATTTACTATTCCATTAATATTATATGGGACTTCCCTTTAAATAATGTATTTTAAATCATTAGAAATATTTTTACTATAGTTATGTACAGAAAAATTCATGTATAAATATATATCAAAAAAATTGTAACTTTTATATACATTATATTTTATTCTGAATATACAAATGGTTTTTCAATCCATATGGATATTAGTGGTTTGATTAACAAG
>BMAW01114533.1:0-30077 GCA_019974015.1 Nephila pilipes | reverse complement strand
AAAAAAAAAAAAAAAAAATGCTTAAAATCTAAATTTCATACTCAAAACAATAATAAATTTTTATTGCATACGTTAATTACATTACATAATAAATATTATATGATATTTAAGATTTCCAAGAAAAAAATGCAGGATTATAGGAAATTAATAATACTTTAATCTATTAAATTTATGTTTATAAAAGCTAATCGCGATAGATATTAAATAAGTTTATTCAAAGGACAGGGAATGAAAAATCATTCCTCGTATAAACTCCCACTCTATCAATAGCAACAATGATTAAGTTCCAGGAAATCCAATTTTCAAAGTTCCTTATCGGGAATTGCTCTCTCAACTGATGTAAGAAAGCCAAGTCCTTATCCTTCTGTTCTTCACAAAAGGCAGCTTTGATGAACGATCACTATGCATCACAGACTTTTTGAGTTTGTTGCCTTATATTATGAAAGAAACAGCTGGCTCCATGAAACTCTGATGTCGAGTTAATCGCTTGCACGTTTCACAATGGTGGGGTAAGGACCTCCCAGGATTTATTTAAGTATATGGAGATGCTCTTGAATTATGAAGTGTTTAGCATTGCACTACGAAGCTCACTTCATTGTTATCTGTTTCTCTTGGTTGGGAAGCAGCTCGATTTATTGTTGCGTAGGGACTAAAGGATTTGTCTATTTTGATCTTTATAGTTTTATTTTTTCTAAAAATTTGAGCAAAAGCAAGGATTCTTTCCAAAGAAAATTATGCTTTGTAATTATGAAAACATGAATCAAGAATAAAATCCAATTTGAAAAAAATCACTGCAGTGTTTTTTAAAGGAAATGCATTTTCATTATATATATATATATATATATATATATATATATATATATATATATATAATGCAATATTATTCTAAGAATGTACATGACTGCAATTTTTATTAAATGTTAGCTACAATAGACTTATGTCTGTCTATATGTCTACCATATGAAACTAAAGAGCAAATAAAGAAGACGCACTATACGATAATGTGCAACTGTAAAAAAGCTTTTTAATCAAAAACAATAATAAGCAAGTATTATATTATTTACTGTTCATAGCATCAAAACAAATCATTGTCGTAGTCTTTGTTATCTAAGAAAACTGTTCAGATTTCACCGGAGACAATTACAAAAAGTCAGAATAAGGAAATTAAATGTAATTTAATTTAGGTAATGTATTTACGTCACCCAGTTTTAGAGAAAACAACAATCAGGAGCTTATACGGCACGAAAACAGAATAAATTAATTATAAAGGAGTGGTATTAGATGTGACTCTTAATAAATTTAATCTAAATTCCGAATATCAGTTTACCACAATAAACGCTATCTACTATAGCTGAAAATAGCTAAGTATTCTATATGTAACTTCAAATCAAGTAATTTCTTTTGTAATTTTATCCGGAATCATTTCGTCGATGTTTATAGTGAAAAAGTTCAGGATGAAAACAAAAAATTAAATAATCTTGAATTCTAAGCGTTTTCTCTAAAATTCACTTACTAATTAGTGTTGATTTCAGATAATAAATATAGGCTCCTTGGGTGAAATACAATCTATAGAAGACAACAGAATTGCATAAAAGAAAAATAATAAAAGATAAAAATTCAAAATATGTCTACCATATTAACTTAGAAATATATATGTTACATTGTAAGAGATGATTGTTTAAAGTCCACTTCCTCCCCACTCATAAACATTGTGTTCAAACTATTGTACCACAGAAAGAAAACACTTCAGGATCGAATGCAAAATAATTTAAACGCTGAGATATAATTTACTAAATTTCTCTTAACTAAAAAATTAAAGATTTTCTTAAAAACTCTATGAACTTTACAGCGCATAAAATCAACATATAGTGGTTCGTACAACCAATGCTCACGACGTCTCTAAATAATATATATCACGTTTCACCGGTGACACATTGTCGTAAAAGTATTAATTTAATTATTTGTTTTCTGAACGTTTCCGTTTCCTGTATATCCTCCTAATATCATATAATCACAGCCAATACGCTTTGGGATTTTACACCACGATCATATGACAAAAGTGACACATTAACTGAAAACATAACTGTTTAAAATCACATTAATTTTAAATTCAATCCCATTTAAGAGAAATGTAATACATAATAAATAACTGAATGTAACGTATATTTAGAATTATATAACTTCATAAGTTAATTTCTGGAAATTAGTTGCAAAGGATAATAACTATTACATCAGTGTCTCTTTCAGTTTAAAAAGTGGCCGCGGTAGTTTTTGACGAGTCGTGTGTTCAAGCCTTGTTGCCACTAAAGACTTGCGGTGTAGACTGGGTTAATGTACATTAAATCTGTTGAGACTCAGTGTCTTCCCACTGACGTGGTGTAGAAATTAGAAGAGGTGTGACATTGGGCTATTCGCGGTTTCTCTTCACTAACCTTAGGGACTTTCAATTGAGATTGATTGCTTTCGCTAAACAACCTTTGCCCAACCAAAAATGAAACGTGATGAAGAATGTAATATGCAAAGCAGTTAGGAATGAAGTGAAGCGGTTAAATTAAGAAGTATATAAACTCCATCTGAAGGAGTAGAGAAGGAGAGGAGAAGGAGGATCAGAGAGGCGTTGCAACGAGAGGAGGTGGAATCTAAAGGTTATAGTATTGGAAAGCTGACTTAAGGATTAGAGTTGAGGTCCGAGTGTAAAACACTCGGATTAGAATTGTTCTAGTGTTTTCAACAGTTGTTCCAGATTAAGACTTGCAGTTGGTAAGAAGTTGTTAGATTATTATTGGTGGGTTGAATTAAGGTGTTAATAAACTTGACCAGGAGAGTTATATCATTATTGTCTTAGAGGTTATATATTAATAAATGTTGAAAGTGGTTTTGGTGGTTCTGTAATTATTGGTGTCATATTGTTTAATATTAGATATTAGTGATGGCACAAGATAACATCCGAGGTAAACGGATGTTACAGAGGGAGCTGCCAACTCAGGTGTCGTCCTTGTCATATGACCGAGACTAAAAATTACGTGCTCCGTCGCAAATTGCAACAGTAATTAAACCAAACGAAACAACAGATTAACATATTAGAAAGAAAAAAACATTTTCTTAAAATTTTTCTTATATAATCCTTCTTATAAAATTTTCTTATCTTCAAAAAAAAGAAGGCGGCAAATTTAGTAAGTATTTTTTACTAATTTCGGCTAATGTAAATTTAGTAAAGTATTTTTTAGAAATGTATCCATTTAGAAACGTTTTTAACGTATTAGAAAATTTAGTAATATATCTATTTAGAAACATTTTTAAAAATTATTTTTAAACTATGCGCAGCTAATTTTCAAAATCTTGCTTGAGATATGGATTCTTCTTATTTAGTTAAAACAACAAATACGTTTTTGAAGCTACAATATAAAGACGGCAATAATTATTTTCTCTTATATATATATATATATACACGAGGGATTTTCCGAAAGCAAGTTTCGTTATTTCTTTGAAACAGCACATGCTACACCAAGTGAAACAAACAACCGCCATAAGAATCTACCCTCATTGTTGGTTCAAAGACGGAAGGAGCGTGAGTGGATGAGAAATAGCGCATGCACAGAGCATCGAATAAAAGAGAAAAGCATCAGACTAGCATGCCCGAGACGTGACTGACAAAGTAATCGGTAATGGAAAATGCGTGTTGTTACGCGGTATGAATGAGCATGTGGGACTATTGTAACCATCATCCATGTCACTTACTGATCGTGTATGGAGAACAGATCATTCCCGTTAAATGGTGACACTAGCGTTGCAAGTTCAGTGGAGGAAGACAGAATGAGGAGGAGGAGGATCGAAGAGGGTGTCCCTCGCTATCCACGAATGAAAACAACATTCCTAGAATACAGGACACGTTGGTAGAGTACAGGAGATTATAACGGTTGATGCACAACATGGCTGAGCAAAACGGCGGATGTTGTTCTGAAGTAGATGGTGCCCAAATTTTAAATAGCCAATTCATATGCAGAGTGACACGGAAGCATCTGGCGTTTCAAGTAGTCTATCAAATGCTCTATTGGATACAAGTCCATGTAATGGGTCAGTCATGGAAAAATCTGAACAAGATCATCTTGAGCTACTCTACCTGTATGAATCAGCATGATTTTGCTGAAAAATAGCCCCTGAAAAACCATTTAGGGAAGGTAATTTGTGGCATCGAAGAATGTAACCAACAAAACGCTGACTCGTTAAGTTTCCGCTTACCGCAATTGGAGTGTACCTGTTATCATAGGCTACGGTTCATCAGATCATTCTGCCTGTTGTGTGAGCAGAGTGTTGCAGTGCAGCATGTGTTAATTGTACCGTTCACTATAGGCGCCTTTACATCTGTATGCGGTTATTATATGTCCTCCAAACGAAACAGGATTCATCACTATAAGTTTCGCCCATATGTGATATTACCCATTGTTCTGGCTTTGCTTCACTATGAACAGAGTCAGCAGTACATTGGAGCTTGGAATGCAGAGTCGCTTCCTCAAGGCATCTAGTAATTTTGTAGAACTAGAATCTCTACATCTGGAATGAGTCAGTGTGAGATCCTTGAGCGAAAGCCACATGATCCTTCAATAATCTTGCCTTGACGTCTCCCTGGTAAATAGGTTTACTACAATCCCACTTCTCCTCACGTGGGTACCAACTTGTGTCCACTACTCTGAACATGTTTTGACTGCACGCTCCGAACGATTAACCTCGCGAGAGACACTAAGCGTCGATCAGAATGCAGATTTCATGCCGTTGATCTGGCTCCTCTTATATTTACTTAACTGAGAGGAATGTCTTCTCATAGGTTTATTAGGCATTCTTCGTTTACTAAAGTCCCCTTAGGAATGTGACCATTATGTTTATGAATCATCTACTGTGCCCTGACTTATGTATGACCCACTACCTAATTATTGCGCAACTTCAGATTGTATTGAGCTTTGGAAACAAACTTGGATCATTTTTATATCGGATATCATTCAAATTCTTCGTACAGTTTCGTAATTAGTTAAATCATTTCCTGATATTCCGGATTTCTCTTGGTTAACTTGTTTTTCATAAAAGACTCTACAAAGAACTTTTTTTTAAGTCTGTTAAATAGTATCTTTGGTTTTATAACCCTTGTTTGTAATATCTTTTGTTGATAGGATAGTTTGCACTATAATTTTGGAAACGTTGTAGCCTAGCAGTCTAAATATCGTTTTACAATTAAATACATCATACTCTATTATGCTTCTCTTTGAATTTTGGCTATGTAGCAGTTTCTTAAAATTATCTAAAATGTGGTTATTTTAATAATTCTAAATTTAATTTTTCGTTTAATTTTGCTTTTCGAAATTTCTACAGTATATAATGTCATTTTTATAGTTAAATTTGTATATTTATTTTTACTCTTTTTTTTCTAATTTAGCATTATTTTATTTGCATAAATTTTTATTTAATGGTACTGAAATGACAACTTACATATTGTTTTACTTTTTAATTATTGAGATTTTTTCCTGTCGTTTTTGTAATAAATTACACATAAATATCAAATTATCTCTCTCTCTGTGTATATATATATATATATATATACACATGCAGTTCTCTATCTGTAATCTGGCAATTTTTCCTACCCGGCCTATTTAGATAGGTAAGTAAACTTCTATAGCTTCCTTTTGTGATTGGCTTACATTTTTTAAATCATTTTTGGTGCTTTTTTTTCTGAAGGCTTTTATAGTAATTTCCAGTTGATATCTTAGCAACCCTTTGTTTATTCGAACGTTGGAACTTGTCGTCGAGGTGTTTAATGAAAAGAGGAGGAAGGAATGACAGGGGAAATTTTTTTTTCCTATTGTCGAAACTTTTTTTCCCTTTTTTTTATATATTTTTGTTCATTTTTTTACTTATGTTCTCTACTTTGTGGTTTTTTTTCTTCAACTTAATTAACTATAATTGGAATTGGGGTTACTTATAAATTGTTCTATGTTGCCTGTTATTATTTTTTTATACCTTACTATCTCTATAAAGTGTCTCCCCACCTATAGTCCTGCCAGCTATCGGCAGTTTTACAAGACTTACAATCCATAAAAATTAATTTTATGCCCTTTATTTCCACAGAATAATGGAGTTTATCAAAACATAATAGCACACGTTTCGTAGTTTCAATTATTTCATTTTTGATATTTTATATGTGAGTACTGTATTAAATCGCTTACAAAAATTCATAGCAATTACATTACTTTAGAATTTCAAGTTTTTCGGTAATCCGGCGATACTCTTGCCCTATGTTTGCTTAATTGCCAAGAGAGTTCTGTATATGTATGTATAATACATCCATTTAAAAAATTCTCAAAAGAGGTCTTAAACTTTCTATTGAATCTATAATCTTCCTTGTAGGTATTTATGTATAAATTTTACTACAAAGGTCTCCATAAAAATTATGTTATTTATATACTAATACTGTTTACTTCCCTCTAATATAAGTCAATTCTTAATGCAAGGGAGAAAAATTATTTTTGGGGATGTGGAAGAAGTATACAGAAAAAGCAATGAATACAAATTGCTCTACATTGACACACATAATACTCAAAATAAGTGTTCGACGTGTACGCTTCTTTTAATATAATATACATTTAATAAAATGAACAAAAATAAATGCATTTCAACTACTTAAATTTAATCAATAATATTTTTTTTTATCATTTTTAACATTTAATCTATACATTTAAGTAATATCAAAATTTATAATTGATGTATAACAAACCGAAAGGATACTATAAAAAGGTTTGCGACAAGTAACTTAGAAATTATTTAGCTTTGTTATTTGTTAATACTAGTAACAACCTGTAGATTTTCATCGGCGGCGAATAACATCTTTTAAACTATTTAATTAACTTCAAAGTAAAATGATCTTTCTGCTTTCTTTAAACTGCCTGTTTCTCCAATCTGGAAAAAACTTAACGTTTATATTACTTTCTCCTCAATTGATCTCACTAGTGGTCCATTCATTTTTAATCCGTTAGTTCAGCGGAAATATAATGTATTTTTGACAATTGTACCGCAATCTAAGTTGAGTATTCATAGCTGAATGCTTAGGAACATTTCCATGATAAAATTTATGCGTTTTTGTTTTATAATTTTTTTGCACTTTGACCTAAATTACCTTTTTCGATATCAATATTTGAATCATTGTGCCTTATATCACAGCCTATTTTTCCACATCCTTAGAGCCTCTCATTCAAAAGCATAGTATCACTCTACTACCATAGTATTTTACTGTTGGTATTATGTTTCTTTACCCAAGCTCCGTATATTTGGCTTTTTATTCACTCAAACTCTGTCATGGCATCCGAAAAGATTGAAATTTGATTCATCTGCAAATGTAACAGCCATGCAAAAATATGTGCTTTGTTAACATGGACTTAAGTGAATTCTAATCTAGTCTGCCTGAATTTTTTGGCAATATATAGTTTATTTCAGGCAGAACTTTCTTGAAAATCGTACTTTTTCCAGTTTTTGAGGAGTATTATTAATGTTCGCATAATTTTCAGCAGATTTCTATAACTTATAATCAATGACTTGAATATAGTTTTTAACTTTCACGTATAATCCATTTTTCATCAGTTTCAGGTTGCTTATTAAACCGAAAGCTTCTAGACTTCTTTTGGCCATTCCTTCTTATTTAAGCTTAAAAATTATATAATTGATGGTTGTTCTGGGTTTTGATTTCAGCTATAGAATTTTCCAAATTTCCATGAAGAAAAGAACTAATAATATTTTTCACTTAACACAGTTAAAGTTTCTTTGTGTATTCGTTCCTACCTGGTTTAATCTAAATTAAACTGGCTAAACTTTTTATTTCAATAATTCATTTAAATGAAATGCAGGAAACAAGTATATATAAACTTTGTCATACTATAGGTAGTTTAACTAGAAGAATTTGATTATTGTATTTTGTTAAAGAAACAGAAATTTCGAATATTTTTATGGTTTTGTATTTATTTTAACAATGAGTATCGATGAATTAATTGCTATTTTTCATTATTTTTAGAAGGCTGATAAAGACAATACTTATTGAAATAAAAAGGAATTATTGTAAGGTATAATATATCAACAAAAATTTGGAGATTTTCTGCATTCTCTTTAGAAAATGAAAGTAACTTTGTAAACTTTATACTTATCAAATACTTATTTTGGCAAGTGTAGTTCGAATAAATGAAGTTTAGGTATGAAATCAAACATAATAATGTGCAAGAAGTTATATGTTAGTAATTATAAATGTGTTTCTTAGAACGTAATAATTTATCAATGAAGCAAATGTCAAAAAGCTAATGTTTTATTTTTTTAAACAAAGGTCTGTTTTTTTCTTTGTAGTTAAGTTCTTTCCGAAAAAATAGTATATATATATAAATCATTGGAATTAAATATGACTTACTTTAATAAATTTATTGATATAACTAACTTTATTTTGTTGTATTTTCTTCGAATGCTTTAAATATATACAAGTGTGATTCATGGCAAAACAATATGGGAACGAGCAATCAAATAAATACAATACTTTATATGTATAAATTCTCTACAATGAAATAAACATTCGATCCAATATCATTATCACCTGATCCAAAATATATGTTCGGCAAATGAAGAATCAGACTTACAACGCATGTAAACTGGATACTGAGTAGGTTGAAATAATGAGATATCCTATTTTCAGAGAGATTGCTATCAAAAATTTGAATTTGTTACTACGATTAAAACCGTACGTGATCGGAAAATTAGACATCATCAGAATCATATTACGATAATGGAAAAAAGATGCGCTATGGGAATACGAGGGCAAGTGAATATCGAAAATTACCGCTTTATATTTGATACAGAATAATCCGGGATTTGTAATTCTTATAGGATACCATTTAGAATGTTCCTAAATATCAGAAACTATAGGCAAAAACAAAAGTTTGGATTTCATGTGGTACTCTGCAATTCATCTGAAGTCAAAACAAGAGCTAAAAGATCATAATATTATGATGCTAAGATGAATTAATAAATTTTTTCGCTAGTCTGCGACTACTCATAGAAGATAAAGAATTTAAGGTCATGGTAAATAATGTGCTGATAACTATGTATTATCACAGATACTGATCTAATCCACTGATCAGGATTTATTAGAAGTATATTTCCTCCGATCAAAAACACATAAAACTGAGGGAAGTGAACAATATATATATAATCAAATTGGGAACCCAATGATGAATGTAAACTAGTTTTTGAAATTAGTTGCTAAAAAAGTATATGTTTACTATTCTTAAAAGCGTTAGCTTGACGTTTGTGCTAATTAATGAAATCTTGGTCCCTTTTATTCTATTTCATGTCACTTGTGTAATCAATATGAAACTCCTAGTGTATGTGTGGCGGTAATTTCTATAGTACCTGGCTCTTTTTTATAGTTTTTCAAAGCATTATGACAAGAAATCAATACAACTTGATTTTCCTATCTATTCTGCTGTTTTCCCAAAATCTGCATTAATGGTTTATTCTTTTTTCCTGTAAAACCTCTTAAAAATCCAGCTATACCATGCATAGATTTAAAGAATCTCATTTTTGTGAGTATTTTTTTACCATTGCTGCTGTTTGAAACTAGTTTCAAAATCCAACATAATAATGAAAACTTTTATATGAAACAACAAAAGGTGTATTTCCCAACTTTCTTTTATTTACAAGCTGTATTTATATATGAAATATTTGTTAATTCAAATAATTAGTTTCATTATCCTAACCTTTCTTGAAGTTCATAAAGAATAATCATAAATTATTTAAATATTAATATGAACTAGTAGTTTTCAGTAGAAGTTTTTATTCTGTATTTAAAGTTTTCTTTTTTTTAGTATGCACACAAAGCTTAGGAGAAAATTTAAGATTTTGTAAGGATTGTTGAAAGAAGAACTTCAATATGTTTACACAAATAACGAAGCCAATTTTATGAGTAGCTATTAAAGGTTTCCGAATGGGATTTTCTCTCTTTTTAAAAATCTACTCCGTTAATTTCTACTATATATATTTTTATTTCTCAGACCTGAACATCATAAACTTTTTTTTCTGTAATTTTAGGAAATATTGTGTTCAATTTTCTGTTTGCTTCTTCCACCTGAAGGGAGTTAAATGGTCTAAGACTTATATTGTACTTTAAAAGCTATAGAATTTTAAAAGATGTATTCTGTTAAAAACTACGTCTGTTTTGTGCGTGTTCATTTTAGAACCGTTTATATAAGTACAAGGCATGGAATTATTTTAATGTATGTTTCACCTTTTCTTTATATTCCCTTACACTTTAGCATTTAAATAATTCACAGATTATAAAAGTTGAATTAAATAAAATAACATTCATTTTCACAAGTTATAGAAAACTGATATGTAATTTCGTAAGATCCATATTTTTGCCGCTGAAAAATTAATTGAAATCGGAAAGAGAAGCCATTTCATCAGAATGCATCAACTAATACCACATCTAAAAATGACTCTAAACTTCTCTTAAAAATGCCGACAAAATAAATGATAACAAAGTTAAATTAACAAATAACTCAACATTGAAAACTTTCTTGGTCTTTTCTACAACGCTATGACTTTTAAAAAATTAATTTAATTCACTCGTGATGGAAATAGCGTTTATCTTTTTCCAATTTTTCTGTTTGTTTCACTGTTTAAGAATACTTTGTTTCTCAGAAAAGAGAATGTAATGTCTATATTGGTGTAACTATAAAAACTGATTATTTTTATCCTTCATTTCTCCTATGGACTTTAATTAAATAACACAGTTATGAAAGGAAAAATAAAATGAGTTTTTTTTTCCCAAGATTTCCCGAATGGATTAAAATGTTCTATTTAAAAAAAATAAAAACATGTACGAGGGTCAAAAATTAGTTTACGAGATACATTTCGCTATTCCAAGAATTTTTTTTCTAAAATCAATTCAATATTTTCTTAAATTTTCATTGGGAAGAAACCACACAATCACCAATAAGGTTTCAATTTTTTGAAGCCGAATTGGCATCGCAGATTAGTATGTATTTGAAGAACATTAGTAACTGTTTGCTAAGTAATCTGGTGTTTTATTTCAGCACTTTTTTTTGTATTTAGGTACACTCGCTTAAAATCATTTATTTTCATTATATCAGTCGTGCATGTGTATATGTGAACTATTGTAGTGTCAGTGTAGCTAACTCTTAAAATATACCATTGTTTATATTTTATTTAAACATGCTTTTTGCATAAGAAATCTTTAGAAAAACGTTAAGTAACTCTTAATGAAAAATTATATATAATTCCTTTTTATTTTATGCTATCTAATGTCGAACAGCATTTTACTTGAATAATTAACTATACAAAGAAAAAATGCAACTAAATATATAGTTTCTCATTTGAACTTGCATTCTCATAAGATGAAATCTCTAGAAAAAAAATTATATAATATTTAATTCAAATTTATATTCCTTTTATGTTATTTAATCTAGAATAGTATTTTGCATTCAATAATTAACTACCTAAAACAAGCGAGATACGAATATAAATTGTTTAGTTTTAATGTAGCAAAAACTAGAAAAAAGAATTAAATACTGCTGCTTATGTCTTATTTAATCAATTATTTAAATGAAAAGAAAGATGTGTGACTTTTAATGGAAAAACAATATGTAACAATTTCTGAGTCACTAACATTCATTTTATGTTATTTAATCCGGATTACAATTTTGTACAAAATAATAAACTATTAGGAACGAGACATTTAAGAGCTAAATGAAATACTAAATATCCGAATCTAAACCTAATATAGGGAAATCATAGTTTATACCTCACTATAATAAAATTTAAATAAGACACTTACAATTATTCTTCGACAAATACTTAAGAGCCTGCATACCGAATTCCATGATAATCCTGATAGTTATTCTTAAACATTGCTTCTTGACCCATCAAAGAAACCTAGCCTCGATGAATCTGTTCAGTAAACATGTGTAATTCCAAAAGATGGATGGTGTTCCTGAATCTATCACAATGTTTGCTACAAGGCTGTTTCAGAAGATGAAGCTGATTTACAAGAGAGCGGAAATCCCTTATGCATGTGAATAGCAATTCATTTTGCATCAATCATTCTTCATAACAAATCCTTTGTCAGAAATTGAGGAATATTTTCGATCAAGGAACGCCAAGGAAATTTAGGTGGATAATACTCAATATTCCACCCGAAAGTACCATCGGAATTTCAGTTTTGACAAGTATTGTTAAAATATACGTCAAAATATCATTTAAATCTGAACATTATTATTTTGTTTCGATTTCACACAAAATAAAAGTTTTTGTTTTTTAACATTTTTCTAAAAATTTTATATTTAAAGAATATTTTTAAAAAATCTAAAATTATGTAGCTTACTTTACAGCTGTTAGGAAACGAGTTTTGAAGTTAACAAACGATTTTAAAAATATATATTTATTTAACAATCCAATATTTCTTTCACAGTCTTAAGGCAGAGTAGTAGTGAGGTAGATGGGCAGAAATATACCATGTAACCAATGAATTATTTGTTTTACAATACCGGCACCATATAGAAGGTAGCGGAAACCTAAACGCAACTTGATCCTAAAACCCACTACATGGTTTGGGGTCAAATGCCGAATGAATGCATCTTGTGCACCTCTTTTCTTACATTTAGGAAGCATTTTCTAGTTTTAACTATTAATTTAAATTAGAACTAAATTTGGAGATTGCATACCTATTTCATTAATTGGAAAAGTACGGCTATTGATAGGCAAAGATAGTAGCGCCCTTGGAACCGGCGAGCACTAACTCTCCTCCATGATAAATCTGATAAATGACACGGGGAATCGAACCCAGATCAGGAAAGCAGAATACGGATATTTAATCCAAAACTCCGGATTTGGATCTGGTACAGTTAGTACACGTTATTTCGGAAGTACAGGTAACGTCGCAGTACGATTTTAACTGCAATTCTTTTGAAGGGGATTGATTTATTATTTTTTAATGATGCAACACATAGGCTATTAAAGACGGATATTGGTAAACAGATAAGGAAGACATCTGAGATGGCTCCTCCTTCTCAAAACCTGCTTACCATGCCAATGGGAGGACTTGGAGCCTCGAATGTTTTATCCCAGCAACACGGCGAGTCTTTAATGATTCAGAATTCGAACCTACGACTCACTCTAAAGGCTGAGGTCCAGGTCTCTAGTAACTATGACTGCTGACTACCACGGCCACAAATTTTGAATGGGCTTTTAATTCAATAATTACTTTTTCCAACCAGATTTTAAATAGAATAATATTCTAAAATTGTTCTAATTGAATTATATGTTTAGTAATATATTCTTTTACAATTTAGATGTTAAGGTGTAAATAAAACGTATGATAAAAAAAAAATTTTCAATAATTAAGTCAGAATTTCAAGTCTTTAAATTTTCAATTAATTTCATATCTTAAATTTACAACTAACACGATTTATATATGTAATTCTCTTAGAGGTAATTGAATTTATTGTTAATATAATTATATATATATTTTTTAAAATATTTATAAATATATATAATATATATATATATATATATATACATATATAGGGGTGGGGTGTATTAAAATGTTATAAATGTACTGATTTTTTAAAAAAAATTAATATTAGTTGGAGAAATCATTGTGAAATTGTATCAAAAGAATTATTTCCAGACATATTACAAAATATATCATCAACAATATTCTACATTTCAATGTTTATATTAACTTTAAGATATTTAAGATTTTTTTTTATTCTCATACACATAAGTAACATATATGTATTAGATTTTAGTAAGTTAAAATTATGTATATTCTTCGTATCTTTCTTTTTTCCTTCATAATATTTTTAACTCTTTCATGGATTTTGTGTTTCCATCTACACTCATTCGAAAGAAAAATGATGATATACAAGACCTGAAGAACGAAAATATAGAAAATCTTTTTGAAAAATATTCCAAAAAGTATTGTCTACAAATATTCTAGTGGCAATTTTCTCTTCTCTTTGAACAATGTAACTTATACGACCTTCTGGAAGTAAATCACATTTCTACGATGTTCCATACCATTTTGTTTTTGAGAAATGAGTTTCTTACAGAAAGAAAAACCCAAAGAATATTTGAGTCTGCATAAAATGAAGAACCTTCAAAATGTCGATTTTATGACAGAATTATATATATTTCAGAGAATCTAAATACTTTGCCATACATTTTTACGAGTGCTTCAGAAAGGTTCAAGCGTAATTTAAATTTACCTAATAACTTAATATTAGAAATTTCGTGAAATGAAGTTTAATATGTAAGAAACTACTTAAATCAGATTCCTAAATATTTTTACCTTGTTGATATTATATGTAAATAAAGCTCTAATGAATTTAAGACCATTTTATTACACACAACATGAGATAAAAATAATAAAATTAGAAATGCGTTATACTGATATATTTTAAATTTTTATTAATAACTATGTTTTAGTAAGAATATTTATAAAAACATTGTGTTTGTCTGAAGAGAACTCTTTAACTACTATAAATATGCGTAATTAACTATGTTTTGTATTATATTTGTAGACCAATGTTAATAAAAAATTCACGATTTCAAGGAATTTAGGTTTAGTTTAGAAACGTAAATGTAAGTATTGAATGTCTTCTGATGGATGTTACATATGATAGGCTAATTATTGTTCTACTAATTATATTATCAATAAGTGAATTAGTATTACTCTAATCATCTTATTGTTAATTACTTGTGAAGTGAGCTCTAAATTTTATTTTTATATATAAATGCGAGAGAGATTTCCTTCTGCTTTATCGGTTCTATTTCATCCAGTGTGTACCCTCATTCCTTTTGTGAAGTTGCTTGAGTAAATATACAAACAGATGAAAGAAATATAATTTTTTATTGTAGTTATATATTACGATTATATTAGATATAGTCAAGGGTAAGTTTTGATGATTAAATTAAACAAATACCTGAGAAGGAATATTGACAAACATAATTGTAATTTCATACTAGATACCTTGATTATTTTGAGGGTCGCAAATCTCAGTTGCAACTAATGTTCATTGTCTGTTTCGTTAATGATTTTAGTTTACTTCAAACTAAAGCTAATTTTTGTTTCCCCATCCAAATAGAAAGTCTGTAAGATAAATAAATTTTCAAATTCTTATTTTTATTGCATTGTGTTATATATATATATATATATATATATATATATATATATATATATATATTCTTTTTTTTCGCATGAAAAAGAAATATTGTAAAAAAATTGTTAAAAAATTCACAGGAAAGTTAAATATGAACTAAAGGAAAACGATAATTGCAAAAAATTAAAATAAAGAGAAAAATGCAAGTCTTGAAAATCAAAAGGAAAATAAAAAAAAAAAATAATAATGCATGTATTTGGAAAAAAGAATAGATTCTGTCGATGAGGAAAAAATGGACCCCACCCCCCTTAATGGACAAATGCTGACGTTGCATGGATCATCAGTGATGCAAAACTTTGCTAAGTTGATGAATAATAAAGAAACCTTTTTTACCTCCCCCCCCTATTCCATACGTTTTTGCGGAGCTTGAAGAATCGAATCTGAATGAAATAAAATAGCTTATATTAGCGGAGGGAAATGCTCGTAGCTGAACCGGTGAACAGGAAAATGGCGTAAACCTTTTTGACTTATGTCATATTAAATGCGTTTTTTTTTTTCCTATTTATACTTTAGAGTGATGATATCTTTGTAATAGATGTTGTCTGTTTAAAATGAAGCTAAAAATTGCATTTTCAAACTTGGATCTAAATAAGAAAAGAATGTTGAACTTGTGAAAATAGCATTAACATAAAATAAATATTTTATAATATTTCATATTCTTGTATTTTTGTTTAATGTTCATTATCTATCTCCAAATTCTCTGGCAAAACATTCAATTTCTCTAACACGTTATCGGCAAAAATGCTTATGATTATCATAGTACAATGTTTGTTTGTTTTTTTAAAAGCATCTTATAAATTCTGAAATATAAACCGTTATACAAATGGACCAATTCTCAAAAATTAAGTGCAAAAAGTTAATTTATAAATATTTTTTATTAATGAAATTTCAGATTAGGTATAGCATATAAAATGTATATTAGTGTCCTGAAACTCTTTGTACTTCTCTTCCAGATATTGTGATCAAAATTGAAGAGTATCCGTACATGTCATTAAAACTGATATTAATAAGCCATAAAATTATTCTTTTTTAACTAAATTTATTGATTTAATACATAGTGCTTATATAAAATAAACTATACATCTGAATTGTATTGTTAAGCTCATCAGCTTTAAAATTGAATAACATGATTTAAATTCATAAGGGAAATATTTATTAATAAAACGACAACTTAATGACCCAAAAATGCAAATATTGCTTATTTTAATTAAGTGCTATAAATAAACAGCTTTGCTGTCAGTGTATTTTTCACATTATTTGTTAATGACCTTGTAAGAATTTTGAATATGTTTTTAGAGTTCATATTCAAAAAACTGAATCTAACTTGTTCATTTTGAAAATAAATGAAACACAGTAAAAATTCTACATTTGGTCGTTTCTTTGTTTTAATAATTTCAAAGTATGTTTACAATTTTCCATAGTCCACAAGTGTAAAAGACTTTTTCTAACAGAAAACTAATCATCTTTTATATTTAGCGCCGGTGTAAAGCGTATATTGACTACGTAAATTGAATCACACTGAATTACTTTACTCCTAATTTCAATTCTGTGATTTAATTAGTTTATTTATAACTCAACATATAAAAATAGAAGTAGATAAGACATTTATAACCTAAAATTATTATGGTAAATTTATTCCTTCATTAAACAGATTATTTATTTAATAATAAATTATATGTATGTGTGAATTGTTTTTGCAATTTATTATAGATTATGTCTAAATTCTTACTGTTAGCAGGGAATTGAAGTTTTCCTTTTCATTGTAATGGTCTAACCAAAATTACAAGTATATCCATTGTTAGATGAAAACCTGTGTAAATAAAAAAAAAAAATAACATAACTATTTAAATTCATCTTGGTTCATATTTAGCAAATTCGATGATAATGTAATTCAAGTTCGTAACATATTCCAGTACATCATATTGTAGAATTAAAGTACATGCTGTAAGAATATACACCGGTGTGTTGACTAATATTATTAAAATTTAGTGCATTTCTTTCACACTTCGATTTACAAAAAAAAGGTAGGAAAAAAAATAAACAATAATTTCTTTGCTTTTTAAAAATATATATTGATTATGTAAAATTAAATAATTATTTTAAGTAATGGTATAAACTTATTTAACTATGCCTTGATTACATTGTTTTCATGCATTTTTAGACTACGTAATATAACTAAGCATTTTCATATTAATCAACTTAAATATAGTTATCTGCATATTTACAAGGCTTTTTTAAAAACTACTAAGGTGATCAGCATACAAAAGATTCAATGCATTTTAAATAAAGAGCATTTTATCTTAAAAAGGCTAATTATGAAACCTCATAAGATGCGCCAATTTATTTGATATTCCTGGGTGGTCAACGCATATAGATTATGTGGAATTTGAAATTCAGCTCATTATGTTAAATAGTTTTTAAATTTTATACACAGAAAATAAAATATGTAATGTTTTCTTTTGCGTATACTTTTCCATTGATTTTGACAAACAATAATCCACTACATTATTGAACAGCAAGACTTAAGACATATTTTTTTAAAAAATATAAGCTCTTCATTGATAGATATATATGTATTGCAGTATTAACTGCATAAATAAATACCATTTTTTTAAATAAATCTTCTGTAACTATTTCGGCTCTTTAAATTACCTAAATAATATCATTAGTAGGAATTAAAATATGTATCTACAATAGCAAACTTTTGTGTCATTAAACATTGGAAATAAAATTTTATGCTTGAAGTACGAAATAATCAAAATATAATTATATAACATAAATAATTCAAATTTACTTAAATTCTCAAAAATGAGAAAGAAAGAATAACAGCATAACTATTTCTTAATACAATACTAATCTCTATCACTATTAATTAAGAAAAATTAAAATAGTATACTAAAATTCCCTTGTCATAAATAATAAAAAAGAACTTAAAGAAATTTTTTACTTAAAAATGCTACTAAAAGTAATTAAAAATGTATTTTATTCAAAAACACTGATTTTAAATGTGATATATCAGGTGAAAAATATTCCATAATTGTAATAAAGAACTGCTTACTCAAAATAAAACATTATAGAGAAGAGCCTAAACTTACCTCATTGTGTATATCTACTCGTTAATTAGTTTTATAACATTTAAATAATACTTCATTACAGGATGTCTCTGAGAACAATATTTCTTATCAACCGGCATCTGGAAAGTTGAATTATTACCCCAAAACTATGACACAATACAAACTAATCTATAAAACCTCATCTTACTAAAAACAGATTTACGGATATTATGGTTAAAAAAAAACTCCACCACATGTGTATATAATTTTTCTATAATTATCAAAGTGAGAGTATATGTGAGATATTTTATTTAAAACATGATTATATCTAAATCCAAGGATTCTTCTTATAATTAAGATTGCTATTACAATTAGTTTTATCAATACATATGAATAGACACATATGTGTGTTCAAAGTTTGAATGAGTTCCATGAGCAAAGACCCTAAGCCTATGAAAGATGCTAAAACTTAGATTCTGCATTAGCGATATAAAAACAACAATATCAATATTAAAATAATAATTAGATTTGTTATTTAGCCATATCTTTGCTTAAAGAGTAAAATTCCCTCCAAAAAACGTTTCAAATTGCCTGAAGAGGAAGATAAAATCGAAGGTAAAACAATGAAGTCACCATTTGACACATTTGGTCAATTTGATACTTTTAAATCGAAATAATAAATAGATTATTGCAATGATATATGGAGCAATAAGAATCTTTAAAAAAATATAAATAAACATCTCTTGTAACTACTGTTCTCGCCATTGTATATCAATAAGTTCACAAAATTTTAATGTAAAATTTTATTTTCTGAGGAAAGTGTCAAGAATCAAATTTCTTTTAATTATGCATGCATTTTTTTAATGATTGGAATTAATTAAAAGCTATACATTACAGTTATTTACTTGCCAGCATTTCCCGTCTAAAAGAGTCATATTAATTAAAACTGATATTTTTATTATCAGAAGAGCTGTTGTCTATTGATAATACTCTTCTAGATCTGATAGCAACACCATATTAATAGAACTTTTGTGTCTATTGAGGAATGTTACACCAAAAAAGAAGGCAAAAGGATAATTAACCGCAGTTTCTTCGATATAGTAATAACTTTTCATTTTTAGCTACTAGACAAAGGAGTGTATCGAGCATAAAAAAAAATTAGATAACTCGTTTATGGTTTATGTGTTAGTATTTCCTTAAATGGTCAAAAAAAGGAAGAACTGGCAAAGCTGGGATATTTCATCACTTAAGGACACTATAATTTATAAAATGCTACACAAAATTAATGAAAATTGAAATATTGGTTTCAATTATTAAATTAAGATCATGAGAGGATTGAAAATAAAAATGTTGAATTTTGAGAAGATGTATTATTTCATATTATGATGCAGTTTTTCAGTAAAGAATTTTAATCAAAAAACTTGAAGAACTTAATATTTATCAAAATATAAACCAGATTTTACTCTGAATGTTTATGAGTCATATATTTTTATTGTTCGGGAATAATTTTAAAACGTACACCCTTAAATATAATAGCATTTTTTGTAGCTACAGTGTGCTAAGTTATGTGAGACAAATGTACGTAGCTTTCATATACACTCTATAACAAAAAAAAAAAAAAAAAAGACACATCAAGAAGAAGTTGCCCGATTGTAATAAAATTTCGTATGCACAGACATTTAAACCGAACATGCAAATGCTTAAAATGCGGTGTACAACGAATGAACAGCGGGAGCTATAGCGTATCGGAAAGGCGCACTCACCAGGTGTATATAAGAAGCGATCTGATCTGATCTGATCAATCAAATCAATCTGATGGTCAAATTTTCCATTGCATTGCGATTCAGGATACCTTTCAACGACTAAGAAATTGTCTCGCTCCAAGTTTCGAGCTCATTACGAACAACTTCCAGAGTTTGAAAGAGGTCGTATCACTGGATTGAAAGAGGCAGCGATGCGACGATTGGAAGATGCCGGCAAGAATGGTCGTAGAATGGCAGATTTCAACGTCATGATGGTAGCGGTTGAACTAGGGCCACAGCAAATCGGGAAGACAGAGTGATTGTTAGATCAGCTGTCACAGCTCCTGATTCATCGTTATCAACCATCAGACGTGCGACACGTTAATGAGTGTTCACCATGACAGACTGCTGATAGAGCAAAATCTACACTCGTACCGACATCTACTCCCCTGCCACTCATGCCTGCACACTGACGAGTCAGATTACAATGGTGCTTGGCTCGATCAGGATCGAATGAGGGTGACAGGGGACATAGAGTGTTTAACAAAGAATCCCGCTTCCAACTGTGTTAAGACGCTCATCGAAGACGTGCCTGGAGATGCGAAGGGCCGCGTGCCGATCCTACTTTCACTATTGCACGACACACAGGCCTTCAACCAAGAGTTGGGGTCAGTGGTGCCTTTTCCCTTGATAGCTGAACCCCTTTGATCGTCGTTAGATGCACACTTACAGGAAACAGTTCGTCGACGACATTCTGATACCTGTTTTGCTACCATTCTTTTTGCACTACCCTGGCTTTTTTTCATCAAGATAATGCCTGACCATAACAATGGCACATGTTGTTATGAACTGCCTTACAGCTTGTCAAACGCTTCCTTGGCCAGCCAGATCTCTATCCAATCGAGCGTGTGTGGGATATGATGGGATGGCAACTGCATCTACCCGGGAATGTTGATGACCTAGCCTGACAATTTGACCAAATGTGGCAAGAAGTACCACAGGAGACCATTAGGGAGTTTTACCCGCTATGACACGTCGTTTGGAAGCTTGTATCCAAACTAGAGGTGGCTCAACATCTTATTGATCTCGTTCCTTTGTAACTGTGTAACTCTTAAGTAAATAATTCAATTTTTATGAAATTTTAATCATTTTTTGTACTGTAGATAATTTTCCTATCTTCCAGTTTTTGTCTACATTCAACAACTCCTTCTTGGTCCATCGTTTGTTTGTTAAAGAGTGTACAAATGATTTAAATTTATAGATTGTATGTGTATATATATATATATATATATATATATATATATAAAAAACAAAAATATTAGCCAAACAACAGCTCGCATTTTTTTTTTTTTTTTCTTTTACATTTCTTTTCTACTAACTCTTTTGTACTTTGTACTACATAACTTAGCCTACCAAATCGCAAAAGGGGAAGCTTGGTACCATAAAACTAGTTTAATCCCGCTTATTCGGTCCTCAGCCACAATTTGCTTTTCGACTTGTTGGATTCCAATTTTTTCATTTATTTTTTTAGTTTATTTCTACATATCGTTTTAGCTTTAGACTTTTAAAAATATTTTATAATGTTTTTTTTTCCTAAATTGGCAGTATATATATATACATATGCATATATCTATATATATATCCTTAACTTTGGTATAGGAGTAACTACGTATCTTATTCTGCAGCCTGAGACTGCATTAAATTGCTTTGTTTTCTCAATTTTATCTTTTTCTGATTTTTTTTTTTTTATTTCTGAAATAAATGAATGTGAAATTAACAACCATGATCTCAGAATGTTTTTGGAATAATATATTTTTTATGCGAAACTTTTCATTTAATTTCTTTTAAACAATTTTTTATCAGAAATATTTTGCTGCATTTTAATAGTCAATTTTTTTTCACTATATATATAATTAAAAAATTTTTGAATTTCTATTCTACATCTAATTATTTAGTAACAAGTGTTTTATAACCAATTGCTGACAATAATTAAATCAAAAAATAAAAAACTAATACCATATTTAGTTTCATTTTTCGAAAATTCTCCTTTTGTTAAAATTCCTATTTAATGAAATTTTGCTCTACTTTTTACAATTTTCTAAGACTAGTGATAACTAAGGATTTATTTTGAGAATCTTAACAAATAAATAACAAATCATTTTGGAAAATATTTACAGCAATCATTTATAAACAACTATTTGGTTGACTACAATTGCTTTTATATTATTCCCTTTCAAATATCGTAAGGTTTAGCTGGAAATAACAATAAAAAAAAATACATTGTTACTATTGTCTGGTTAATCAAAATTATTAATTATTAAGCTAGTGATAATACAATTTTCTAATTTATAGCAGTCATTCGAAAGTATTCTGAAAATTTATACACATAAGACGGTAAAAAAAATCAAAGGCGAAATAAATTCTTCAAAATTAATGATCACGCACGTAAAAGAAATTTAATAAATAATTTTAAATTGTGAAAAATTATAATTTTTTTTCTTATATTTCGTATATATATATATATATATATATGTGTGTGTGTGTGTGTCTACATTTTATATATATATATATATATATATATATAAAACTTAAGCGAAAGTAGATTAAAAATAAATATAACTTCAGAGAAATCAAAAAATAGGCAATTTGAAGAAATTTATAAAATCAGTATTTTTTTGGAAAAAACACAAAAATGGAAAATATTACATTTAAAGTTGCTTCAGTCTTAATGCGGTTAAGCTGGTTTTTCTAGAATTATTGCCCAAATTAACCTATTAAAAATATATTTTTGAAAATAGTTAAAAAACCAAAAATGTAAATTTAAAAATAATTCTAATAATTAATATTTAAAAATTAAATTAAAAAATAAAGCACTCAAGATGCATAATGAAATATATATATGTATGTATAATGTTATATATATATACAATGGTCATTTCATTTTCAAGGATGTTGGATTACTGTTTTCGATGTAAACAACTTCGTAAGATTTTATTTGTCTACATTTATTCTTTTGTTCTGAAATCCATCTCAAAAGTTAACTCCTTAATTAAAGCTTTCTTTATTTTAACTATCATATAACTATTAGTACAATTTTAAAAATGAAACCAAACATTTAAGGATCATTTCAAAAATGGAAAAAATATTTCAAAAATTTGTTAATGAATACTTCAGTTAACGTAGTCATATGCTTTCTAATTTTACACATTATATTAATAGAGGATATGGTATGCTAAATTCTGTTTATTTAACATTAGTCACAGTTGCGAAAAGCTAGTAATTAAAACGCGAGACAACTTAATTTACTCACGTACTTTAAGCCCTAACTACACATCTTTACGATCCCTGTTTGTATAAGGAGAATAATGTCAAGTTAGAATTTTACAATGTGTGCTCGTGAGAGAGAGATAACTTAACTCTTAAACTAATTTCTTCGCTTTGATTTATTTCACTCTCACGATCACTGCACATGATCACGAATACAAATAAGAATTGCTTATATTTTACAAAATGCTCGATATAAATTATCACAATTTTTTTTTAAAGAAACAAACAAACATTTAACTAAATGTTAATTATACATAGAAATATTTATTAAATAATTATTCACAAAAATTACTTTACAAATGCAACAATGTTAATTATTCAAAGGAAGAATATTCAATTTTTAAAATAACCTGAGGCAGTTTTCATTTTCACAACTCTCTCCCTAAATCTTATCTTTTTCTGAGTATTTATCAATTATTAAGCCCAATAATCATTGACGTGGTTGTAAACTATTCTCCTTTAAAACGACCAAGCATACTTTATCTTTATACTTTTTTTTAAAAAAACAATAAAGATAATTGGGTTTTTTTCACAATCCGATTTCTGTTATAGATTACTTACATTATCTAAATATTATCTTCTCCGTAAGCTCTGGAATAATTTCAGAAATTGTTGCCTCTGATTAAGCCTAATTTCATTAATGGTTCAATTATGGATGTAATTGACCTCTCTAAGATGGAATGAGCAGGTTCTAAACATCTAAGTCATCCATGTGAACAGTCAACGGATTCAATGGCATGGGATTTTTAATATTTCCTCAACTTGTACAGTTAAACACTTTTGCTAAGTTCAACTTACAATTCTTGCTACTCTTTTAAAGTAACGTTTAAATGACTTTACACTCACCTCCCAAAGGCCTCTGAATAAGGGCTCGAGGAGGAAGATGTTGCCATTCAAATATTTCCAGAGCTCATCTACTCTGCCTTAGGTTATTTGGTTGACTGATAAAGTAAAACAATTTAGTGTGCTCTGAATTATGTTCTTAGTTCTGTCTTTATATATCTTACAATATTTTCCTCTTATGATATGAATATTTTCAAAAAAGATATGAATATCTAGCATAAGTTAAAACTGTAATTATTTTTAAGTGTAATAAATCTTATTACATATCCTTTCCACTGATTTTTATATTTATTATAAAGAAGTCCACAAAAATAAATTCCAAAAATAATAAAGGAATAGTTTTAGACAGTGCGATCTTTCAGTAAATTGTTCATCTGCTGCTGTGATGACTTTGGATTATCTCTAAAGAAAATTACTTACTTCTGAACATTTTTTCTGCACAAACCTCCCAATTACAATCCAAAACATTTCTACTAAATACTTTGATACAGAAAGTCCAGTTATGCTAATATTTTATGATAATATTCAATACTTATCTCTGTGAATATATGATTAAATAGTACCAGTATATAGAATTTTTTTTACAATGTTAGTCTTTCTCCTACCTTTAATAGCCTTTCTTCATCGAGAAATGGGTGAAGAATTTTTATCTGACTATTGTATTTTATTTTACCGGTTTTTAAGGAATTTTACATTTTGAAAATATTGAGTTCTATCTACTTCTTAAAATATAAGTTTCTGCTGTATTAAGCTCTTTATTACACACAAGTTCCTCTTCGTTCTTTTGTTTTACAATTAATGATACATATGAAAATAAATACTAAAATATTAAAAAATATTAAAATACTAAAATATTAAATTACTAAAATATTAAAATAAAATCAGGAGTAATTCCTCTAGAAATAAAATCGGCAGGGTTCTGCTGACCTGGAACATTTCGCTACAGTAATCCTTTCATTAATTTTTATATCATGGATATTATATTTGTAGCAAAGGTTTTTAGTTGGAAAGGTTATTTTTTAAGCCAAGCTGGCACAATCATAGAATTACACCTAGAGATGAGATCATTTACAGCAATTCTTAATGCTGAGAACACTTGCTTAATTAGCACGGCAAGTTAAACTGCTCCACAAAACTCTACTCTAGGTATTGTCACTTGCTTTAAAGGGACAAGTCTTGACTAATTGGTCACTAAGTTTACAGATACTTGACAAGTTTTTATTATTGATTCACAATAAATTGCTGATCCGTAGGCTGATTCGGGAGCATCACTGAAGCCATGTAATTCGATCAAAGTTGCATCTTTCAATCAATTATACTCACAAATCTCAAAGTTGTTAATTTATCCTATAGTGGTTGAAAAACTGCTCCCCATCGTTGATTTCTTTTTCGAGCAACATTTCTTTCCTAACCATATTTTTTTGCATATATGATTTTGCTCTAATTTTGATTGCGGCTACTACGCCAATAGAATCGAAAATACTCCACACAATTCACAACACTTGACTTTTAGCGTAAACTGCTTTGGTATTATTCTTCGCGTTGAAGATGGATAATCTTTCTTCGAATTACATAAAACACCTAACGTGTAAGATTGTTCTGAATTTCTCATGGGCTAAATCTTGTTCTCTGTATGGTATATATCAGGAGCATTACTAAACAAGTTTGTATAATCATTCCAGCCTCCACTTTAGAAAATTTTTGTTTACTGATTTTTAAGCTATAATACTGTGATAATGACTCACCACCTGACAGGATATCGTCCATGTGATAATCTTCTCTCAATACAGTGTGACGGGTCTATCCTCGACCTTGTCACTAACAGTCCTCTTGGGGAATTTTCAGTCCTCAAGCAATTATTTGTATTAGAAAGCTTCCTCCGAAGAAGAGAACGTGGTCTAGCAGATTGGGACTGATATATGAGCCGCTCAGAAGCCAATGCGGTTAAGTCCAAAACACAAGAATTGAGAAAATTAATGTTTTTAGATACAATAGTTTTTAAAATTCTTGGTTTATTAATTTAATTAGAAAAGTGTATAAAGTCTTTTTTCGAGGTGTAAACTCTGCAAAAAAACAAGATATGTACAGGATGTGTAAATAAAAACGTAAGTATTTATTGAAATAATGACAGCATCTTAAAAATTTTAGGACTTATACCTTTCGGCAGCTGAAAAAGATAAGAAATTTATGTAAAAATAATAAAATAACATTTATTTCGTTTTTCAGTGTTACCAACAAATATCGATAGAAGAAGAAGAATTTAATTTTTATTTCAAAGTTTATGTAAAAAAATATTGATAAAAAGTGGACTTATTCACAATGGCTTCTGAAATTATTATACAATATATTCAGAAGCTTATTAAAAAGGGCTGTCTAACCTAGAAAGTAACCAACGAGTAACTTTAATAACTAAGAAGATTATTATTTATTTCATCAAAATTTCCAAAAATCAGAAAATATCAAAATGACTTAACTGCATTACTGATGGCTCATATAGTATGGGTCTTCAAGAAGACAGGGAGATAGGATAGACTTGTAGCTGAACAGTAAACAAATTAAGTATTTTAGAAATGTTGACCCTTCCTTCCCACCAAACACCCTTACAACAGTTGCACGACAAAAGGAAATTTATTTCCTTCACCCTTAGATAGTTCATGTAAGGTTCTGATCGCTAAATATGAGGCACTCACTACCCAATGTATCATTTTAGTTAATTCAAAATTCTTAATTGGTTCGTCAAGTTTTTCCTTCCCTAATGTTCCTAGGATCCATCTCTAATAAGTTTCACAGAACTTCCACTTTATAGATCTCGGGAACAAGTTTTGTATTAAAAGATCGCTCTGAAAAATTGAGGAAAACCCAAAACCTCATGACGTCTAGGATTTCTCGCTGTTGTAAGTTAAATACTTTTTATTAATCAACCTAATGCTTCCGATTTTGTTCTCATTTCGCCAACTTGTGCCTGATTTAGGACGACTAGTCTGCTAGTTTTTCTATATTTCCCAACTATGCCCGGAATATCAATTTGCCTTTCTAATCTCAATGATAGTATTTGCTACGTCTGTCATAAAATCTGATTAATTTTCATAAATGTCTTTTTGCTGAAAAACTTGGTTTATATCAGCAATAGTTAATTTATCAGTAATAGTTATATCTATTTTCTCGGAAATAAGACTCAAATCTTATTTCTCCTTTAAACATTTTCTTGTATCAGAGTTTCAGCATCTAAAATCACACGCAATAACACCTATTTTAGTTCAATTTGACCTTTACTCGGAATCTCCAATGAGAATCGCGCCGCCTACACCTCTATAACTCTCCCTTCCCCATTTTTCCTCTTCACATGGGTCAAGAACAAACAGAGCAATTATGCTAGTCTCATTCTCCCGAAGATCCATTCACTCTATGATTCCTTCCGCTAATCCCATAGAAAAACGCCTGTAACAAAGAACCAGATGCCTATTAATTTGTTTCCCTCCTCCCCACAAACATCGTGATTAGTGGTTATGTATACAATAGAATCAGCCATTACAGGGTTCATCCAACATCATTCACACTAATCTGCTCTGGAATTACTGCGTTCTTTTAACATTCCAGCAAAGTATGTAATTGTTTATGGTGACGAAAACTTTAGAATGTTTAACAGTTTCTAAGGTTATATATAGTTAAATAGTTACATATAGTTATACATACAGTTAAATACAGTTTCTCATATTTATAAATAAATATTTTATGATAACATTTCTGGTAACAGCAAAATGATTTTCAATCGAATTAGAAGATTGTAACTTCTAAAATCAGGCAAAAAAATTGGTAAATCAGGCTTTGAAAATTTAGGATGTACTGACTCACTTAAAATTTAATGGTTTAAAATTAAAATAAAAATTACTTCTGTTCTATATTTCTTATAGAAATTCTTAATGAACATACAGGTTGAAATCCGAAATATTCATATAATATTAATCCTATTGTCCTGTTTCCATTTGTCAAGTACGTGTAATATTATATTTAGTTGAACCTGAATCCTGAAAACTTAATTTAAAGCCATTATGTTATCGAAACTTTCAAAAAAGTATTATTCTAGTTATGAATAAGTAATTTTTAAATGATTAATTTTTATGTATTTGAAAAAAAGTGTCTACCAGTGAAACAATATGAATATATGAGGGACATAAATAAGTTATATAATTTGTATTAAATCTTAACATACTTTTTACTCGCATTTTGAAAAATAATGATATATTTCACTTCTAAACATATTTCTTGCGATTTTACGCACAGTCACAGGGAGAAGCATGAGCGTGCATTATTCCTAGGGAAATTATCATCTCATGTTGACAAAGCTTTAGTTTTTTTTCTTCTGTCTTGCTTTTCTTTTTCATTACATTGTAAGATTCCTTACCTCTAGGAAGGTGTTGTCACGTTCGAAAAGAAAAAGAATAATTAATAAAATACTAAATCCTAAAGTTAGCCTTTTTTTTCCAACAATTTATTTTCCTTCTACTTTCTATTTATTTAAGTCCCGAAAATAAATAAATGCATTATAAACAAAATTACGCTACATAATATGAAATATAAATATATGACACTTCTCTCTTCCCCCCACACTTTTTGTTCTTTTTACAAGTGTACACACTAAATAGGTGGTCAAGAGGTATCTACAACTTATTTATCAGCTTTATAACCTCATACCGTTTCTAGCTTAAAATTCTGTTAATGGACTGACTTTCCATGATAGAGTGTATACTTAAGAAAAACATGCTTGTTTTCTAGAAGGTATTTAAATGTAGTAACAGTATGTACAAAGAAGAAACTTGGATTATGTAACAATTTTTTTTTGTTTTATTTATTCATTATATTATAGGTTAGTTCTCTCTTGGGATCAAGCACGGTAATATTTTTTTAAAAGCAATTGTCTAAGATTGTTAGAGATAAATACTATATTTCACTAACATACTGCGCTTCCTGGTTTCAGAAGAGAAATCACTCTCTACACGCACACTTAGAATTATCCTGGTATTGATTCTGTTAGTTTTAAAGTAAATTTATATATCATTGGAACTCACAAAACTTCACCACCACATAAGATTTGCATTTTATTGTTTTCTCCTTATACTTTTTATGGGCGCAGCAATGGGAAAAGCAATAGTTTCTCCTCAATTTTTAAAGGTCATTATCTTCTGACGGCATCTCGTAGCCGTCAAAGAAACTTCAAGTAAAGTTCATTGTTTAGAATGTTGCCTTGAGGCATCGTGCAATTTAGCCGTCTGAAGATTTTCAGATGGTGACTGCTCCAGTAAAACACAGAATTTTATATGCTGATAACAGAATTATATATATATATATATATATATTTCTAACTATGTTCTATAAAATATTTTTGAAAATTGGACGAATGTAAACACCGATTTGTCAGAAACAAACTGTAACTTTAGCCGACAGTAACGGAAATGGTTGACAGGTGGCTCAGAGTCTTCCATAGTAGTATTGCCAGTCTCTGACATGGAAATTTTTCCACCACTGATCGACTTCTTGACAGTGGGCAACGATTCTAAATATCTTTTGAAACTATTACGCACAGTTTGAAATTCAAACTATATTTCCATACATCTTTGAAGTTTCTCCATTAGCCTTTTCAACTTCAAATCTTTCATTCTGACAATGTCAGATTAAATTGAAATCTGAATACATTTTAAAACGGAATTTTTGTATTTAATATTCACAACAATAAATATCTTATTATTCCTAGAGATAATTTAATAATATCGTGTTTTTGCCATACCTATAATTATGACATACAAGCATTTAATTTTCATATATTCACGATCTTTCTTTTACATATATATATATATATA